>VZSC01016197.1:179863-242766 GCA_013398225.1 Steatornis caripensis | reverse complement strand
CTGAACACATGCATTAGTCAGTAGTGAGGATAAATGAATTCCCTTGGTTTGGGCATGTCTGTAACCCTGATACTGTATCTTCCCTTCTTTCACCAGTGTAAGGCAGGAGGGGAGCAGGGAAATCTTTCAGTGCTATGGAGCAGCCTGTGTTCCTTATAAAGCCATTGTGATACCTCTGAGGTTGCAACAAGNCTGAACACATGCATTAGTCAGTAGTGAGGATAAATGAATTCCCTTGGTTTGGGCATGTCTGTAACCCTGATACTGTATCTTCCCTTCTTTCACCAGTGTAAGGCAGGAGGGGAGCAGGGAAATCTTTCAGTGCTATGGAGCAGCCTGTGTTCCTTATAAAGCCATTGTGATACCTCTGAGGTTGCAACAAGGAGCTAACCTTAACCTAAACCAGGTCTGTGGAGATCTCCGCTGTGCGTTCCTGCTTGTCCTGTCTCCTTACCTGCACATTTCTATCAGACAGGTAATACATGACGTAACATTAAACTTTTGACTTCATCCTTTTTACGTGCGCAGTAACAAATACTTGCCGTGCCAAGGGGGACTGTGCAGCAGCAAGGGAGGTAAGGGTGAGAAATAAATATGAGGGATGAAAAAATCCAAAAAGGAATCAAAGTTCAAGCCGTGAAGGACACGGCCTTAGGAAGCTCGATTTGGAAAGGATGTCCGCTTTCCAAAGGATAGTGGCTTCTGCCCCTAACCCAGCAGGCACGGCTCGTTGCTGCTGTGTACAGCGAGGGCAGAACATCCTGGGGTAAGGTGAGGATCTGCTCCGGCTCTCGGCTGGACGAGAAGCCTGTCCTGGTGTCCTAGGGATGGGAGAGTGTCTGCTGTGGCATAGCAGTAGCTGTTGTGTGAGACTGGAGAGAGAAGTGCTGAGGTTTGGAGGGAGTTTAGGATATACTGCTGGAGTTGGATGTGCCACAGGCCTTTATCCTACTTCGTCAGGAAAACAGGGGAGGCTTTTTGGCATAGAAAAGCTTAAAAATCTGATGCTTTGTCCTTTTATTCCCCTTACCAAAGGCTCAATTCCAAGAAACAAATAAAAGAACATAAGTTTTGTCTTTTTCATAATAAATTTTGCAGTTCACTTAAAGCAAATCATTGTATGGACTAACTCATGATTCTGTGATAGCAGTGACAAAATTATTAGGGAGAGTATTAGCATTCTTGCTGTATCCAGGGGCACTTTCCAAGGAACAAAATGTTTGTACGAGTTCGTCCTATGGAAGAACAGGACCGGAGTCCATTTCGGAGATGCAAAGATGTACCATACTTTGATCTGTGAGCAAACTGCTATAGCGATATATGCGTGCCTGCTGTTTACACACGTGATTGAATTACACCAGTATCACAGTGTGGGAGCAAAACCTGATGTGGCGCTGTGTAGGGGAGGAGCGGGGACTTGCCTCCATGCACTTGATCATACAGACGTTCACTGTGACGGTGCAAAGCGTTTCCAGGGTAGATGTTATCCGTGGAGCTATACTAAGACAGAAGTGCTAAAAATTTGGGAAAATGCGGTGGAGGATTAAGCCACGTGATCCTCTGGAAGAAGCGAGACCAGCTTGCAGGGTGCTGGAGCTCCAGGGTTCCCCGCAGAGGCAGCAGACACCTACGGCAGGCGGTGCTGCACGGCGCTAGACAGCGGGTCTGTTCTCCTTGGATTAGCAAAGCATAATTCTCACCTTGCATGTGAGCTGTATTGCCACGAGGAGACGGCCTGGCCTTCTGGAATCCTGCCGCAATCTGATTTATAGGCTTGCAGATTAACCTGATGGCGCACAGATTTTTTCCGTAACGCCACGAGGAACCCAGAAGCACTTTTGCTGCTGTTCTGCTGAGTCTGGGTTTGCGCAGAGGAGCTGCAGAAACTGTGTCTGGGGATTCTGGCAAGGGCTGCAGAGGACCCCTGGCTGATATCTGAGCTCTTGGGGAGTCTCAGTTTCCTATTTTTTTCAGACAAATGTAGAATGTTATCCTTATGAAATCCAGAGAGGTGCCCTGTGGCTGTGGAACAGCCAGGGAGAACGGCAGCGCCCTGCCCCTGAGCTCTCGCATTGCTGGCCAACGCAGCCTTTCAAATGCACGAGTGTGTCTGGGCTGATTTCCGATTTTTAGCACCCCTGAAATTTTCAGGAGAGCACGACAATGCTTTTAACAGCCCTCGGAGCACGAGACAGCCGCAGAAAACCAATGCAGAGTTGGTGCAGTCTGCTTTCCTACAGCTTTGCCAACAAAAATCTGTCCTAGTGTCTGGTGTCTCTTCCAGCCTGGTGTCACTGTCCACCTGCTCTCTGCGACCTTGTGGAACCACTGCGTCCGCTTCCTTTGTAGCGTTCGCTGGCTGGGGCACAGAGGACTGTAATTCCTGAGGGAGGAACTACCCCGGGCTCTCGCTGGTGTGCTCTGGCTCGATGTCGCCCACTTTGCTGGTGGAAGGGGAAGTTTGAAAAAGGAGTTGCTGCTTGTTTGAATTCGCTGGACTTGATCGCTTGGTTCCTGCTAATTGCTTTTCAGCGTGTTCTGCAGAAAGTAAAGGAGAGGGCCAGGTTCATGCTGTTTCTGTCACTAAAATCAGATTGAAACCCCTTTCAAGTGTGAGTGCTGGCGCTATGGAGGGCTGCAGAGCATCCTGAGCCGTCTCTTGGTGAGCTGCAATCGCTCAGCATCTCCGTGGCTCAAAGCCTGGATGGCCAAGGAGCATGAGGTCTGGGGCGTGTGTTTTGAGCTAGATCCCAAAGGCCTCTCTCTTGGACTGAAATACTTGGCTGGGGGCTGAAGGGAAGCAGATGAGACAGGAAGGGAACGCAACCAAATTGGCTGTAGCTTGTTGAAAGAGTCAGTGGAAAAACTGTGGTGTGAACTTTGTCATTGTTGCCTTTTACCCTGCATCACGACGACGGTCTGTTTGCCGTGCCCCGAGCGTGGATCAGTGGTTTGCGTGGGTAGGAAGGAGGCAGCGTGCAGGGAGTGCGTGCAGCCTCTGACTGCTGCCGCTGGGCGGATGCAGGGGAGGTTTGGCGTGAGGCCGTGCATGTGGAGGGGGCATGGGCAAGGGGCTGGGTGGCTGGGACAGGCAGAGGTGGCCTCCTTCGGCCGGCCGGGCTTGGCTGTAGTACGGTCCCTTGTGTTGCTGGGACTTGGCGGCATCTTTTCAGTACGTAGTTGTTTAACTGCTGCAGGTCTGTGCTCCATGGCGGGGGCAACTGGCAGGTTGAGAGAGGAAGGAGAAGCGGGAGGCTGCAGTTGAAGAGGTTTCCAGGCAGCTTGAACGGAGAAAAGACTGAGGCCCAGGCCCGCTGTATTTGTGGGAAAACAAGACTTGCTTTCACTTGGCTTCAGAAAAGTAGTCTGAGTGTGCAGGAAAAAGAAATCTCATAAGGCCCCTCAGCATGTGCAGTTGCACAGCGCAGCTGAAACAATGGTCCTGGGTGGTGTTTGTGGAGCTGAGCTTGGCCCTGCAGGCAGGCGGGGGGGCGCAGGGTCCCAGACAAGAGTTAGGGGCAGGCTGTTACGCTTCGCGGTGAAAGCCGTCTTACAGCTTGAGTCCCGGGCTGCGTGCTCGCTTCATCCGAGCTGGGCTGGCACCGCTGTGTTGTAGCTCCACAGTGGTCCATGAGGACTCTTCCCTGGCTCTGATGAAGAGCTCAAGAGGAGCCAGGCAGTGCCCTCTCATCCCGGGGGAGCAGCGGGGCCGGGGGCCGGGCTGGCTGCTGAGCCCTCGCCGTGGGTCTGTGGGAGGCAGGTGCGGGGCAGTTGTAGGGTGTCTGAACCCGGACATCGCTCATCTTATTCGGTGCTGCTGAATTTGGAGAGATAACCCCCCAAAGTAGAAGCCAGCCATTTTCAGTAGTAAGTTTGGCATGAATGAACCCCTGTATTTTGATAGGTAATAAGATAAATAGCATAAATAAATAGCAAATAAACCTGCTGTTTTCATTGTATAGTTGTTGATAAGCCGACTATTTGTTTTTCTAATGTATCTCATAATTGTAACTCAGTGTATTCTGTAGCAGGAGCATTATGCCGATTTAAATTGCAGCTTATATATTTTAGTGAGAGGATGTGTTGACCTAATTGTCAAAGTAATGTTACAATGAAAAGCCATTCAGCCTGCATGTCCTCTCTTGCCCTCTGCTTTCTGGAAGTGACTAAAGGAAATAGCACTTCACTCCTGGTGAAATCATCCCAAGAGGGTTGTTTCGTTGCAGCGTGATGGATTAATTTCACTGAAGGCAGTAGCGTTGTACAAGAAAGCAAAATGCTCTTGGGGAAACTCAGGAAGTTTCCCTCATTGTGCTGAAATCACTGAGTTCCTTTCAAGTATCCTCAGTGACAAAATCTGAATGCCTAAAAATTCATCCTGATGCAGGGACTGGTTTGCTTGTGGCTCTCCGTGGCGGGTTTCAGACCTTAGAGCTGTTACCGCTGACTGCGGTCTGCAGTTACGGGGGTGAGACAATCTCCTGACAACACAGATTGAGCATCCTCATTTGTGCCTCCAGGCAAGGAAAGAGCATCCTCAGACGTGAGCGTCATTTGTCCTCTAGCATTTGGCAAGCTAGTGCTGCTGGCCTCTACGCTTATTTTTCCTTTAGCTCAAACGGCAGGTGATGGTGGTTGGGTTTGTACCCTGCTGATGAGCCACGCAAAGGTTATGATCCAGGCTCTTCAGAAGGCTTCCATCTCACTCTTCTTGAAAGTGAGTTCTCCTGCACAGTCCCTCTTCTGAAGCACCTTGATCAGTTCATGTGTTTGGCGGATTATTTTTTTCCTGTTTGGGAGTCAGAATGTGGTTTTATGAATTAATTTTCGATTTGGTATCTCCTTAATCATAACTTCCTCAGACCCCGGGAAGTATTTGCATCTTGTAATTTAAGTGCTTTGAAACTGGTCATCAAGTGAAACTGTTAACCAGGGTGAGACAAAATTCACAGTTGCACCTTAATCCCATCTGAGTTTTCTCAAATGCTGCAAATTAATTACATGCCATCATGGTCCTTCGATATTTGAGTAATTTTGGAGCACAAAGGCTTAAATTTGTGCTCGTTGCCTTTCAGAGGCTTCATTCCTCGGATGACATGGAAAAATTTCATTGTGCTGTCTGTTCTTGCCATGGGTTAAGCTGTATTTGTGGAAAAGATTTGGTATGTGGATTCAAGATAATTATTTCCAGTGTATAATTTATTGAGAGCCCAGTCCCTTCCGAGTGTAGAGCAGGTTTCTAGGGGTCGTGAGTATTTTAAGCTCCTGGAATTGGGGACCTCTCTTTGGGCAGGGTTAGATCTTCAGTGGCATCACGTTGAGCCGCTGGCATGAGCTGTGCAAGCAGCCTTGCCCGGGTAGAAAATGCTGCACCTCGTCCCCAACAGAGCAGCTCTAGTTTGAGTGGTTCACTCGGCGCTTGCAAGGCAGGACCTGGCAGAGGCGCTGGGAGCCGGAGCTCCTGGGTTGCTTTCCATCCTCTACTCGCTGTAGGCACGTTATGTCTTGCTGTACCGTAGCTTTCCTTTTGCAGAATGGGCCAATAGCTACACTCAGACCTTTGCAAAATATTTTGCGGTCCTTGGGTTGAGAAGTTCCTACGCATACCACTTCAGCATTGTAAGTTGCTTCACAAAATGCTACTAAACCAGCAAATAACTCGCAGCTGCCTTCAGTTCTTGCCCTCCCCATGGATCGAAGCCACAGAGGTAGTCGTTCAGCGTGGCCCTTGGTCAAATGGAGAGTTGTGTAAGGAGGGGAGTGCTTCGATGACTTTTGCTTTCACGCAGGCAATAGGGAGTTTGAAGTAGAATTTCTGACAGTGACGCAGCTTGTTGGAGCCATTATGAATTGAAACGGGGTCTTATTCAGCTCCGCTAATAAGCGGGTAAATGCAACTAAATACAGCTGTCTTCCTCTCTGTCATTTGGTATTTATTAGCAAATATGCAGTGGAATTGAATCCCTTGTAAGTACTCTGCGGCTAATGGTAGATAGCAATTAACTGAAATGACTACTGTTGAGCACTGATGCTGCCATCAGGGAGTGGAAGAGGAAATGTGGAGCCAGTGCACAGGCTTCCAGAACTCCCGGTAGTTTTCCCCTCTGGATTCTCTTTTTCGTGCCCTTATCAAAAGACTGCAGTGAAAACCGCTTCATCTTGGTACTCCCTGGGGCTCCAGCTTGAACACACACTTTTCAAGCAGTAGTAAGTGTGTGTGTATATATATTATTTTATTATTTTCAGTTCAGAGGTCACTGAAAGGACTCATTGCAGTACTACTACCAGTGAAAGCACGTGGAGTAGAAACCTTCTCCCCTCCAGAAGCGCTGGTGGCACAGAGCTGCCTCTGCAGCACCTCGTGTGCTTCAGGAGATGCGAAGGAAACTGGCCCCGATGCTTGGAACTAATTCAGAAGCTGGGAGGGATTTGGTGCAGCATTTATTGTTTCATCTCTGGCCTTTGCTCTCCAAACAAAACAAGAGGTGGTTTTGTTTCTTCCCCTCACTTATAAGGTGANAGAGCTGCCTCTGCAGCACCTCGTGTGCTTCAGGAGATGCGAAGGAAACTGGCCCCGATGCTTGGAACTAATTCAGAAGCTGGGAGGGATTTGGTGCAGCATTTATTGTTTCATCTCTGGCCTTTGCTCTCCAAACAAAACAAGAGGTGGTTTTGTTTCTTCCCCTCACTTACAAGGTGACATGTAGGTCTAAGTGCCCCAGAGGTTCTGCCCTCCCTTGACTGGAGGGAAACCGGCTTGTATGTGTGGGTTTCAAACTACCAAAAGTAGTTTAAGTCGGGCTGGTTTCACATATAGCTTGATTTGTTTGTCACCCTTCCCTGCCGGCGTGTGTTCGATATGGTGCCTTGCGGGGAAACCACTTGTCAGGAGGGGATTAACGCTTGGGTTGTGGCGTGGGTGGGAAGTAAGGGGCTGTGCTGCAAGGAGAGCTGTCGGCGGGGTGGAGAGGCTTTGCTGGCTGCGTTGCACGAGACCTGGTCTTGGGAGTGAGCTAATCGAGTATTTTCATTAGTGCCCTCCCTGCAAAACAGAGCAGGCTGCTAATGGGTGCGTTGATACGGAGGTACGAGCAGCGCAGGGGAAAATGAGTATTGAATAGGAGGAACCGCATGATTGATAGGTCTGGTGTCATGGCAATGTGAGGATATTTAATGGTATGAAGTTGCAAGCACGTGTACTTAGCTAGTAATAAGGTTTGCTTCTCAGAGATGGGAACTCATCACTTGGGAGCAAGTGAGAGAGAGAGGGAGCTGTGTATGTGCTGGCGATACGATGACGTGCGCCCCGAGCCTATTGCGGGGAGGGCGTTGCTGGATGAGGAGCGAGGACCCTGCACCCTAGGCAGAGTCGCCATAGAGAAACGGCCTGAAATGTGAGCGAGCCACAACGCGTAGTCCTGCTTGCAGTGCTGGCCCAAGGCTAAACAGGTATAAATTCACCGTGAATAAATTTGGGCCGTGCATCAGGAGGATCTGGAATAGCTTTCCTCACGTAGGGAAGCCCGTGAAAATAGTCTGCCCCTTTGTTGACCGCGTCACGGGCTTCGGCACAGGAGAAGCGTGAGCGTCTTTGCGTGGGCTGTGAGCTGCCTCCATCGTGCTGAACCGTCCCTGGGGAGTTCGAGCAGCTCCTACCTGGCTGTGTTACCCGCTGGTTCAGAGTCATCGGCTGCTTTTCATGTGCAGGAGCTGTGTGAAGGCTGGGAAATGAAATTACTAAAGGGGAATAATTCTCAGCTTGATTACTTTCTTTAAGCATGTGCTGCAAGTTAATTATTTAAATGCATATCTAGTTAAGGCAGTGAATATACATTTACACCGAGCACCTGATAAACTTGATCCCTTTTTGATTGGGGAAAAAAGTGTTTAATTACCCCTCTTATCGGTGCTCTGAAATTACATTTATTTTTGTATAAAATTCAATCAGACTGCAAGTAAGATGCTAAAACCTGTTGCTTCGTTAACTCATATCACTAGATACACTAAGAGGGTTTTTTTTTTTACTACTGTTGGTGGTTTCAGTGGGGTTTTTTCTGCCTTGCGTCCTGTCTAAAAACATGGTTTTTATTCCTGACTTTAGAGCTACAGAAGCTCTTACTGGGAACGTGTTTTGCAATCGCCCCCACTAATATGAATCAAATACCTATAAATATCTATTTTTTTTTTTTAAGGCAGCTTCACCTGGCAGGCAGGAAGAGGTTCTCTTGCCCTGTGAGATTTACAATATTTAAGCAGACAACTGTCTCCTGGCTCTTGTGATGTGATTATGCTCTGCGTAGCCTGATGGATTTGTTGTCAGCAGGGCAAGTGCTGGGAGCAAGACAGTGCAAACGAGGCAGCTTTGAACGTGTCAAAGGGAGGATTGGAGTAAGAGGAGTTTAATTGCTGGGCACTGTATGGTCTCCTCTTTTTCTGCCTGCCTGGAGGGGACGTGGGGCTAAAGTGCAGGCCTGAGAGGTGGGATGTTGCTGTGTCCTGCTCCGACTTCGGCAGCCGTATCTCCTGGGTTGCAAGAGCTGCAGCAGCCCTGAGCTTCTGGTCAGCACACAGGCAATGATCCTGCAGAATAACTCTTGGCTAAAGGCGGTCTGCTCTGTTGTCTTCCAGCCTAGCAGGGGGAGGACGAGGGTGATGTTGTCCGTGCAATGTCATGTGCTTGGAATATTTGGCACAAAGGAGGCAGAAAGATTTGGGAGAGAGCGGGGTGTTGGGAGGTCTGACTACAGCTCCAAGCTTCTGAACACGCGTTAGGAGTAGTGTTTCCCCTCTGGGGACCTATATCATCACTCAAGTCCTAATTATAGCGCTGTTTTGACAGCAGTCATGGTGATCATTGTGAGTGGTACTGGTAACACCTTGTGCTGTTTGCTTTGTTTCTTACTTGGCAGTGTTCTTAGCATCCCCAGCGCTCCCAGGACCCTCGCTGCCTTCTCCGTATTGTCTTGTTGCTTGAAAACATTTGACGCATGAGAGTCCTTGCGTTATGCCTGTGCGCCTTTTGTAAAGGAACTTTTTCGTTCTTAAGGCAAGGCAGCCAAAAGGCAATCTGTGATACAGATCATCATTAGCTGCTATCTGACAGTGACGAATGACCCTGGGAAGTCTTGTTGTTAAAGGCAATATCTGCTCTTCCTGTTCTTGGCTCTTTCTGCCTTCGGATCGGTTATCTTTCAAAGAAGAAGTTAAGGAGGAGGGAGGGTGGCCCTGCCCTGTGTTGAATTGGGAAGAAGCCTCCTCATCCCTGTCACTGCACGGTGAAAGGTCGCTCTCTTCTGCCTCGTGTGAGTGTCAGAAGCAACATCCATTCCCGGGTCTGAAATCTGCGGCTGTCGCATTGATGGGGGCCAAGCGATCTGCCGGTCTTAGGCCACTCAGTCATTCCTGGGGCAGAACGCTGTGCAGACTGCCTAATTCATTTGTGGCCAAACACGGGGTTTATATTTAGCCTCTTACTGCTCTTAGAAAATTTGTTCTTTTTGTTACTGTTACTTAAACGTGCATAGTGCCCTTTTTGAAGTACCTTTTGCAAAAGGATCTTCAAGTGCTCTAGGAGCCACCTTCATTGCTGTTTTACAAATGTGTACATAACCCGAGGTGCGGAGGAGCTGTGCGACTTGCTTAGAGCTCCAGTTGGGAACTGACGCTGGGATGCTTTGCTGTACGCACCAGCACGGTTCTGATTTCTAGATTACAACTGGTGCCTTCCAAACTTTATCCTTACCTGACCAAACTTGACATGGTCTGTCATCTCCATGCATTCAGAAGAAAACACTTCACTATATGTGGTGTAGTCTTAGTTTGATCTGGGACTTGATCATCTGTCAGACCTTCCTGGCTGCTTGTGGTGGGCCTGGAGTCTGGGATGTGGCTTCTGCCAGTACTTGGAAATCCTGCCGTTCTGGAGGGACACACAAATCACCGAGTGGTTTGCACTGATTTAGGGCAAGGCGTATGAACGGGGGCCTCTCTAAGTGAGCATCCCCCTCTCCCTGTGTCTTTGTTCAAACCCACAGACAGGGACATAGCATGCTGCTAACTGGAAGGTTGCGTGGTGGGGGGGGGTAGCATTATCAACCTCTAGCGTCTTAGCTGTGGAAGTAAGAAAAGCAGCTCGTGTTCTGCAGTGTCTCTCTTCTGAACCACACCATATGGCCAAGCCCAGGACCTTCAGCTTGTCAGCAGTAATTTGCTGGCTCAGGAGGGACTGAATCTTCTTTTATGGTATTAAGACACGAATAGTAGGTGCTTGCTGAAGTGGTAGAGGCTCAGACGTGTTGCCTGTGTGTCAGCAGAGGAGAAACTTAATACCTGGAGGGTAGAGGGCTGTGTCGTCTCAGGTGGGGCTGTTTTGGAGCCCATTTGCATGGGCAGCGATGTGCTGCGTGGGATCTGCCTTCTCCTGCTTTTCCCCGGTCTGAGAACTGCTCCGATCGTTTCTGGAACTTGCAAAGCTTCTTGGGTGGCAGATGGATGAGGCTTCTTGGAGCCTGTCAAGCTAACGTGTGCTTCTGCCCAAAGATGACCCTCTTTTGGAGGAAGCCTGAGCTCCTCACCTGACAAGGAGAGGCTCATAGCAGCAGAAGTCCTTCTGCTCTTGGAGCAAAGAGGCACCAACAGGAATAGCTGATGTGACCACAGAGGCAAAGTGCTTTGGGAAGAGACCAGTTCAGAAAGGAGGGAGCTGCTTGCCTTCAACTCTGACCATCTCATGGACTCTTCTAGGGCCCTGTTTCTTCTTTGGGCAGCGCTGAAAATATGTGAATGAACCAAGGCACTCTCTTGTTTCTGTATTTCAGCTGTGAACTTACCTATCTGTGGTACCTGAAACCAAGAGTGGACGAAAGATATTGTATTTCTTAAAGGAAAGAGGACGTTATTTTCTCTAGGTCTCTGGAAACAAAAGCAATGCTCCTTTCCCCTTCCCTTTCAAGGGCAGCATACGGAGGGAAAAAGAAGTGCTCCAGATAAACGGGATCCAAGATTCCAGCAGCTTACTGGTGACGTTGCCCAGGCAGATGGAGTGAAAACTGGAGAGCATTTGAAAACCGGAGAGCAGTGCATGTTGTACAGACACAAAGATGCCATCAGCATCTTCGAAACCCCGCATCCTACCTGTGAACTTCACAGAGAGACCTGTCTGCAAAATTGTTCCAAGTAGACCTCAGTCCCGCTGCTTCCTTTTGCCAGTGGGCTTGGAGCTCTGGGTTTATGTTCAGAAAATGCGTAACCTGCAGAAGAAGAGGTAGGGGAGGCCTCGGGCACGTGCTGTGGGGGCAACCGGGGCTGTAACTTGAGTCTGTCTTTATTCACTGTTTTCCCTTTCCTTTGCCAGTCTGTCAGGGTGGTTCAGGTTGGCTCACTTGAACCGTGGATTTGTCTTCTGCCTAAATTGCCCTTCTGGCCTTTTCTTGTGGACAGTTGAGCTATGGCCTTTGGAAACTGTCATATGCGTAGTGTTTTAGAGCGTGGAGTTTGTTCGTTGACCTTTAGTTGGTTCCTCTGCCCTTGCTCGTTGTGTTTGAGTGCTTTTAAGCCTGCGGTGACTGAACTCCACGCAAAGTTGCTTCCCAGAAACTAGCTCTGGTTGTGGGGCCCTGAGGATGTGGGAAGGGCAGGTGGGTTTTAGAAGCGGGTGTGTTTCTGTTAATAATTGCTGTCCTTGGCTCTTGTCCCTTTATGTGGCAGCAAGGACTTGGCAGAGGCCGATGCAGGGGAAAAGCCTCCTCTCCCTTCTCATTTGCTTAGGTCCCAAACTGAGCAGCGATGTTAATTAGATAAGCCAGATACTCTGCAAAGCAGCCTGTTCAAGGACAAACAGATTTTAATTAAAGGCTGCGCGCACTGGAAGGTCGTGTCACTGCGTTGTGCCTGAATAGTTACTATGGGAACACCAGAGCGTGCGAGTGTGCGCAAGGGTGCGTGTGAGTGTATCAGAATGCAGGCCCCGAGGTGCAAATTTCTCTTCTGGTTATGTTTCTGCTGGCAAACACAGCCTGAGCAAGATGTCACCCTTGGAGCGCGTAGCTGGGTTTTGTTGCTGTAGGGTTTTCTGTGTTGCAGGGAGGGGAACTCTCGCCACAAGCTATTCAAATCACACAATGAGTTTGCTCTGAGCTAGCCTGCGATGCCAGGAATTGGGGAAACTGCTCTCCAGCTCAGTTTTTAGACTGTTTACGGTTGGTGAACTCAGTTTCTTAAAGAGAACCTGGATATTGGGAATAGTTTTGCTTGTGTTGAAATCTGAACTGAAATTATTTGGAAATTTGCTTCTGTCTCTGCCATCTTCTAACTGGAATCCAACATTAATTCCTGTGATCGTGGCTCATACCTGCCTTTCAAGTCCTCTCAAGATTCGTCTCCGCTAAGCTGCTTGAATTTAATCTTGCTAATCCACGTATAAGGTGTTCCCTGCCTGTCTTCAGCCCCGAGCCTTCTTTCAGCTGTTTGGGCTGTATTGGCAGAGACTTCTTGGTACCTGATGACGACACCTGATAACCACTCTAGTGGTCTGCAGACCATGAACGTGCCTTGGGACTGGTGGAAGTTTGGTATGATCCTCAAATGGGTCCCTCTAATTCAACGTGCTGCAGCAGAAGCTCGTTCTTACTGATTTTCATGTGGTCTGGCAAGAGGATCAGTAGAGAGAAGTTAAACACTTTTAGTATTAACAGTCATTTGTATTTCCCCTATCAAACAGAAGTTGAGGCAGGGACTGATGCTGCGCTGGCACCGCGAGCAGCATTCTTGTGCGAGTAAAATAGCCACTCAAACGTGGGCTTTGCAGTGAGCTTGGAATCAAATATTTGCGTGGGAGTTTGAGGTGGGAGCTCAAATGAGCTGCTGCACAATCCCCTTCTCCCTCTGGCTACTCGGTGGTTTTGGGGACAACTGAACAGTGAGAGAGAGGAGGTCACGTGTGTTTGGGGGGACAGTCTGAAACAAGCTCTTTCACGCTTTTTTTTGTTTGGACAGCCCTTGTGGGTTGTCCTGCTTAGGAGGATGCTGTTGGGCTGCCAAGCGTTGGGTATTTGGAGCCATACGGAGCCGACTCAGCAGGGAGATTGCCAGGCAAATAAGGTTGGATTTTTAGAGAGTTTATGCACCGCTCATAGAGGAACTGGCTTTGTTTCCTGGCAGCTGAGAAAATGCCATTCTGCCTGGTTGTAGGAAAAAATGCGTTGGGATTGGTATTTCATATGTGCATCTCCCCGTGCACCTTCGTGGCAGGGAGAGGTGAGTGCTGGGTGGTGCAGGCTTGGGCAGGAGACACCGGAGCACAGACCAGGGGCCGGAGGAACTCTTCCCTGAAGTCAGCCTGCGCGGGGTGCACGGTGGCAGGTTGTGTCTTTGGGGAAAGAAGCCAGAGCAGCGCGGAGTGCCCTGGCTTGCTCAGCCTTGGTCGGTGGAGACCCCACTCGCAGAGGGTGGGCTTTGGCTCGTTGCAAGGGTGGCTTCAGGGGATGTATCTTCTAGGGCCCAGCAGGAGACTGCTACTGGAGACATCAGCGGGGCTGCTGCTGTTGCAGTGCTGATGAGCAAGTTGATCTCTTGGTCTGGGTGCCACAGCCAGACTTCCTGTGAATGCCCTTTCCCTGAGAACAGAATGGAACCCAGCTTTGGACATTTATTATCTTTTGTCTGACCCTTGCTTTTCTGACTCTGGACGAGTGAGCTGTGTTTTTTCTGAGCAGATGTACACCTCTGACCTAGATAGATAGACTTTTAAAAAAACATTGAGCAGAAATTTAAAAAGCCAAAAAGAGCAAAGAAAAGCATCTGAGTTAGAGGAGCAGGGACACACTGCATCCGTCCACCTCGTGAAGGGGCTGACTTTGCAGCAGGCAAGACGTTTCCAAATGTACGCTTTCAAACGCGTGCTCTGTCCCTTCGGGGAGCTTGGGATCCACGTGGTCTAACAGGAGCAGCTGTAACTTAGGACGTGGTGGAGCACATTTCCTTTCTCTTGAAGCGTCGTGGCTGGGCTCGCTCCTCTCCGCTGGCTCGCAAAGTGCTCGCGCTCGCAGCACGCCCTGCGCCATTGCCAAAGGCGTCGAAAAATACAAGGGAGGAAAACTAGCCCGGAGGCTAACGTGCAGAGCGCCTGTGGAAAAAGTGACAGCAGGAGAGTTAATGAAAAGCAGGCACCGAGCACTGGAAGCTGCTCCGCCAAGAAATTCTGCACAGCCCAGGGTTTTTCTCTGGTGTCCGATAAAAACGTGTTACAATTTGGCTCCCCTCTCTGTTACTCTGGGGAAAGCGGCACATGAATAGCCTGGGTATGTGGCTTCTGTGCTGTGCAACCACTGGGAAGAAAAACAGATGCCACATTACTCTTGTGATGTGAGTGTGTCTTGAGAGCTGGGAGCCCTGAGTTTCTTGTCCGGATTCCTACCGGGAACCCAAGGGCTGCCTTTGGCCCCTTGCAGATGCCATCTGTAAATGTGGGTGCTCCAGTGTCTCATGCCTAGCGGGCTGAGTGCCCACCAAGTCTGCTAAAAGCTAGTGTCCACACTGCCGAGGTGCGCCAGCTGCGTGTCCCTGAGTTATTATCACCGAAACGGGGTTTAACCTGGGACTGGTGCCTCGATGCTTGGGGCTGAATGCAGAGAGGCAGCTGCTGCCCGGAGCGTGGCTCCCTCCAGGGGTTTTTTAGTGGTTTTTTTGGGTGCAATGAGTAATTAAAGGTGTACAATGAAATAAACTTTCTAACCATTGCATAGCAGCATGGGTGCGCTGCAGTCTAACTCCTCTAGAAATGACTGTCTTGCTTTTGACAGAATGGAGGCATCCTGCCTGGAACTGGCCCTGGAAGGAGAGCGCTTGTGCAAGGCTGGGGACTTCAAAGCTGGGGCAGCCTTCTTCGAAGCAGCGGTACAGGTGGGGACAGAGGACTTGAAGACTCTCAGTGCCATCTACAGTCAGCTGGGCAATGCCTATTTCTACCTAAAGGAGTACTCCAAGGCCCTGGAGTACCACAAACACGACCTTACGCTGGCCAGGTAAGCATGTCAGCAGCGATTCCGCCTAATCAGATGCAACCTGTCAGGGCTTGAGTAAGTTCTGTGGGGTCTGAAGCCAGCAGCCTGAGGGAATCTGCCCCAGAAATAAGCATCCAAAACTAGTTCCTGAGACATGGGTTGACTAGCCCGTGGACAAGTCAGAAGGCAGAGCCGGGAGATGGAGAAAGGGATATGGATGTGAGGATGGTGCTTGGAGAAGGGCAGTGTCCAGTTCCCCTATCCACAGGTACTTGTTGTAAGTACACCTGAAGTCGTTAGAGCAGTTCACCTGAGACAGCAAAAAAACAAGAGTCTGTCCTCAAAATTGAGAGCGCTTCTGTGAAGCCCTCCAGTCAGGCGTGTGTGCTGGGAACTGCTGGGTGTGGGGTACGTTCCATGCAGCACTCGCTGCGGCTTGGCTCACTGCAGCTTGAATTCTGCCTCCAACAGTTGGTGAATAAAAGTCTGTGAGCTCCTTAAGACCTCTCTTTGTTCTTCTGGTGCAGAACCATCGGGGACCGCATTGGAGAGGCCAAGGCAAGTGGCAACCTTGGGAATACGTTGAAAATACTTGGGCAGTTTGATGAAGCTGTTGTCTGTTGTCAGAGACACTTGGACATTTCTCAGGAGCAGGGAGACAAGGTAATTGGTTCGTGGCATCCAGCAGGAAATATTTCCTAGCTTTAGAAATGATCTGTCTGCAAGCCAGTAACGGTGACATCGTGAAGGTGGGCTTTGGAAGGAGATGGAGTGTAAAGCTCTGCCTTCTGGCTGCATCTCAGGTCTCGTGCTGCTGAGAGTAACAGCTGCCATGACAGTGAAGATGGGGAAGGAAAACGTGGGCCTTCTGGCTTTGGCCGTCCCTGCCCAGCAATGGAAAGGGCCCGTATTGGGCTGTGAAGCTGCCCAATACCTTGCTGCTCCCTGTTCTTTCTCCCTTTAGGTAGGTGAAGCTAGAGCACTCTATAATATAGGAAATGTTTACCATGCAAAGGGAAAGCACTTATCTTGGAACATGGCCCAAGACCCAGGCTACCTGTCCCAAGAAGTCAAGGAGACGCTACAGAAAGCTTCAGAATATTATGAGTAAGTATTCAAGCTTGGCCAATGCTTTCTCCTGCAGGGAACGGGGCTGTTCAGGCATCAGCGATAGCTAAAATGCGCACAGGTACACCGTTGTTGAGCTTATCCTGCTCAGATCATAATCTGTATTTGTGGTGTTCCTGTTCTGCTGACAGCTTTCAAGGTCTGCCGGTTAGCTGAGCACTGATAGCCGTTAGGCTAATGATAGCTGCATGGGGCGCAAGACAACGATTTTTATTGAGTCCTCTTGGATGCAGTTCTCGTAGAGGGGATTTGTTTCCTCGGCCACTAAGGATGTGGGAGCTCTGGAAGGTGTTTGTTGCAAAGAATGAGACTGTGGGCTCAGCATAGTTGAAAATCAGGCTGCTGAATGAGATTTTGCATGTTGTAATGAATCGGGAACGTTCCCCCGAGATGCCGCGTTATCATGGCAAATTAATCTCAAGGAAGGTGAGAGAGGGACTGCAGGCTTTTATAAAAATAGGCCTAAAATTCATCCCAGCATTGCCTTGGTAAGACTCGGTGTAGTTTGAAGTATGATCGTGCAATGAAGTTTGATAGCCTGCTCCTTCTCAGAGCTGTATTTGGAAGCTGAACTATCAGCTCCTGTAGCCCCTGCTGCTCTCTGCTGGCTTTGATGAGAATGGATCCCTGCGTGTCTCCATCGCTGGGGACACAAACGGAGACTCCCCTTCACCCAGTTTTCTTTTTAAGTAGCCTCTTAAAATTGAGAGTGACAAGATCTTATATCTGTCGTCTTATATTTGAGGATGTGATGGTGCTTATGTGTAGCTCACCATGCTTTTTCCCAAGAATGGTGCATGTAGCATAACCAGTGGGTAAATTTGTGCCAGCTGGGAGCTCTACGGTTCCCTGTGTGTGCGGGATGCGTAAAGGGGGGAAAAAAACAAGGTAAAGAAACGCTGGGAAGCTCCACGAGCACAGCCCTGGCATGGGCCTGTGGATCACGCCCCCTTCCCCAGGTTTGGCCCTGTCCTGCTGTGGGTAATCTCCTTCCTCCCGTGCTCCTGGTTCTCCCCTGCACAGCGAGCAGTTCCTTATTTAACCCGGGATCCTATCAGACCATTGACGTGTGAGCGCTTGTGCGGTTCCCGTACACAGCTGCAGATTGCGTGAGGTGGAGAGAGCAGCACAGACTTACACCGCTGGGTCGGCACGAGCTCCCGGAGCTGCGGCTAGCACAGAGCGCCAGACTTTCACCTGCCAGGGGATGCGCAGGAGCAGGCGGCTGGGGAGTGGAAATTCCTCCTCCAGGGTTAGCTCTCCTTTCTTTGTGGTGCAAGTGTCTTCGCTGTATCTCACCAGACGTGCTGCTCTGATCTCTTTCAGGAGGAACCTGTCCCTGGTGAAGGAGCTGGGGGACAGAGCTGCGCAGGGCCGTGCTTATGGCAACCTTGGCAACACCCAGTACTTACTGGGCAACTTCAGCGAAGCTATAGCCTTCCACAAAGAGGTAGGAAACCACTGCGCCTTCCTTCTGGGGTCGGGGGCTGAGGCTGGCTGTTGGGGAGCAGCCTGTCCTCTCACCACAGCCCAGGAAGCGCGGGGAGGCGTTTGCCCTCAGCTGTTTTTATCCGTCCTGTGCGTACGTCAGGGTCTGGCCCTGCTGTACTAACTCATGCTCAGCAGCATCTTGCTCTGATCCGCATCAGCACCTAATGAGCAGCTTGAGGGAAGGGTGCTGTTGGCTTGGAAACCAAAGGAGGTATCTAAGGGCAAATTGCAGCTGGGCCTAGCAAGGCTTTTCCGCTCTTAATTTGTGTCAGTCTAGATTTTAATAAATGCAAGCCATGAATTTAATTAAGCTGCTGGAAGAGCTGTTGATCAGGAGTAAGTGTTGCTTGTAGAATGTAATAACATTCTGTAAAGCTTTACAAGAGGGGTGAGAAGACACAATCCCCGCCCCAATTCAAGTGCAATTCAGCTTCTAGTTCAGAGCGTGTATCAGTTTCCTTGCAGTGGAAGGTGCTCAGCACCTTGGGAAGTCAGCCCTGTCACAGCTCTTCTGATTTTTAGAGGCTGAAGGGCAGCAGCCAGCAGTGCTTTGGCAGAAGGGGCTTGAAAGGGGCAGGAAAACTCTGTGCAGTATTTGGGACCGGGAGCCAGAGTGCTGCAAAGTGGAGGGTGAGAGGTGGGGAGCAGTGGGACGTGAGAGGAGAGGCAGGACTGAGGTGTGGGCAGGGGCAGAGGCTTGGGGAGCGGCTGCAGCGCAGGCAGCGAGATGGACTGCGCATGCATGCGTGTTCGTTCTGTGCCGCAGCACCACGCAAGGTGACAGCCTTGCTCCTGCGCGTTAGTCTGCGCATCGACCGCGTCCCTTCACAGCCTCACCTACACCTCTCCATTCGCCTCTATTCAGCTGCTGAAGTATGTGCGTGACTCCTTTTGCACTTTAGCTAGAGATGTGTACCGACCGGGCTGGAGTAGGAGTTAGAGCAGGATGCGACATGACTCCCTCTTTTCCAAAGGCCCTTCCTGATCCTGAATTGCAAAAGAGGGAGAAATTTCCTCTGCGTCCAGCCCTGATAGTCACGTGCGCCACCACCTTGTTGGGTAGGAGCTTTGTGAAACAAGAAGTTAATCTCCCAGAAACATTGCTGTGTAACAGAAACTTGCCAGTGGCCAGCCCATACTCACTAATCCGTGTCTGCTGCAGCGCCTTGCTATTGCTAAGGAGTTTGGAGACAAGGCAGCCGAGCGGAGAGCGTACAGCAACCTGGGCAATGCGCACATCTTCCTTGGGAGGTTTGACATCTCTGCTGAGTACTACAAGTAAGTGCCGGGGATAAGGCAGACTCGGGGCAGGTGTTCCCTGGAAATCCTGACCTATTGCAGTGAAGTCGTAGGCTCGGGGGATGTGACAAGGGACCTGCAGGCCAATTGTATGTGTGGTGCTCAGCAGTGGCAAGCAGTACAGCCCACCCGATGGTCAGCCTGCGGTGCGTAACGGGCATCAACTGCAAGGCGACAGGGAAGTCACCGCTTCGGGATGCGCTGCACCGAAGAAGTGCCCTGCAGTGACCAGGTCTCTTCATTTCTACCTGTTCCATGCAGGAAAACGCTCCAGCTCTCCAGACAACTCCAAGACCAAGCAGTAGAAGCCCAGGCTTGCTACAGTCTTGGAAACACATACACACTGCTTCAAGACTATGAAAAAGCAATAGAGTACCACCTAAAACACCTGGTGATAGCACAGGAGCTGGGAGACAGGTAAGGAACTGCCTCAGGAGGTGGCATTTGCTCTGGGGGGTTCAGAGCACTGACCCTTCCCTGTTGACCAACTGTTCTGTACTGCTGGGGCTAAACAGCAGCGACGCGTGTTCTTGAAAGTCTTTAGAAATGTCTCAGAACCCAGGCCTTGGTCCAGTCATCTGTCAAAAATGTAACGTGATTGACACCTTTATCACGCCATTCAAACGTGGAGATTGTGCCCTTAAAGCTACGTGTGGGCTGAGTCAGACTTTTAATAAGAGCTACTTCAAGAAAATGCATTGTATTCAGCGCTCTGCGATGTGGCTGCTGTTGTTTTATCCCAAAAGGTTGCCTCTAAAGCTTCAAGTCCACAAAAATTGTATCTTCCTTAGAAACTGCGTGGGTAGGACATGCATACGTACATGCCGCTCTGCTCTGAGGTGGTGCTGGAAACTTCCACGGAGAAACAAATTATGTTACGTAGAGCATGTGGCGATGATATATTTTGCTTCTTGGCCTCATTACGACTTCTTTAGGAGGCTTGGCTTCGTTTTTTTTAGAGAGAGGTTGGTTCCTTTCTCCTGGACATGCTCTCTGTGATCCTGGAGCCTTCACGCAGCTGAAGTGACTTTGCAGCCACCTTGTTCGGTGTTGCCGGTGGCTCTTGGGAAGCTGGGTGTCCTCCACTAGATGGAGCAGAGACATTAAAATGGGAACTGTGTGGCACTCTCCGGGCAGGATCTGCTCGGAGAAGGTATGATCCCACCCAAGGGTGAATCATGCTGTGGGGGTGCAGGCCTGTGGGCTCCTGCATTTCTGGGAACACACCCTACGAGCAGAAGGTATTGAACGGGGTGACAAGAAAAATGTTTAACTGCTGATCAACCCGCCCAAGCCTCTGAAAAGGGAGTTGCAGTCACGCTGAACCTCCCCCCGCGCCCCCATGTGCTTTTTTTATCCCATCACCCCCCACATCTGCTCGTTTGCAGAGCTGAGCAGGCTCTGATGGGCAGAAGGTCCCTGCCTGCTTCTGCACACAGATGCTGAACACTGCTCCGGAGACACCTGCGTGTCTGGCGGGGGCTGGGGGTGAGGGCTGCCTGGGGCAGGTCTCACATTTGCCCTTCCTCTGGCTTTTGAAAACAAGAAGCAGTGCCCTGGAGGCCCAAACAATGTTTGTTTGGCTGCTGGATGCAGCTTCAGTTCGTGCACGCGTCCTGGGCGATGCAGTGCTGATGTTGAGCGGGAGGACGTTGCGTGCCGCAATGTTTTCTCCTTGCCCTGTTCTTGCTAATTTAGCTCTGGGCTGTTGTTGAACCAAAGGGCTGGGTGTCACATGTGCTCTTGATGCATTCTGCATCTCTGGAGAGGAATCCTTGCTGTGTGAGGTGGAAGCTGCACAGGAGCTCTGGCTGCTCCTCTCAGGCTAGAGCTCACAAATGAAGCTGGACCCTTGCTTAGCTTTTTGCCGCTGTGGGTGCAGACCCACTTCTGTGACGATTGCTCGTTCCCTGGTCTTACTGACCTCAGCATAAGCAGAGTTTAAGCTGTACAGTGCCTTTAATTTTCCTTTGCAGACCGCTTCCGTAGGTGAAAACATAGCTAGGAGGCCAGGCTGTCTGCGCTCTAGGGAAGACGGCCCTGAAAGGGCCACTGGGTTTTGCCCAGCATTTCTGTGGTTGACAGTTTCCTGTTTTGCAGGGTGGGAGAAGGAAGAGCGTGCTGGAGTCTCGGAAATGCCTATGTCTCTCTGGGGAGCCATGAACAAGCCTTGCACTTTGCAAGGAAACATCTTGAAATCTCCCAAGAGGTAAGAGAAGCTGGTTCAGATCAGAGGGAGTGAGCTGTCCCTGTTGAGAGGAAGACTTTATTTTGTGCCAATAAGTTACATTAATGTAGTTCTTGTCTTGCAATGACTGCTCTGGAAAGCCCTTGTCTAAGTGCTGTATCAATGGTCTCTTTAGGAACTGCAGAGCTTGGCTGAAAATACTCTTTTTATGGGAGGCTCCTAGCCTTCCCCTTACTTACAGCAAACGTACTAGCTGTATGTTGCTCTTAACTGGTATTGCTGTGTGAGAAAGGACCTGGCGACTTGTTGTCTGGTCTGCTGGCCAAGGTGTTGAGCACCCAGCTGGTGCGAAGCAACTCTGATACCTCTTGGTGTCCATTTGGTTAGTAAAACCCCCCCGCTCCTTTCCCGAGCACGGGGCTGTGAGATCCCGACTGAGATGGGCCTCGTGACTCCAGCTGTGTCCTGGCTCCGTTTGCTGGCAAGTGAAGTATCTGGAGAAAACAAGGCTAGCTCTTACCCAGTGGCTGAGTGCTCTAAACCTGCTGTACGTTGCACTGCAACACAGCGTACGTGTGACAAGATATTTCCTCTCCGTGGAGCTGGTGAGGGGTCCCGGCTGTGAGGCGGTGAACTCTAGCGTCATCCCAATACGATGGATCGCTGACGCTGAAGGAGCACAGCCTGCCGCTAGCCCCGTACTGCTACCACACCTTTTGGAGTTCTACGTGCGCAGCTGGCTGGCTTTCACAGATGTGCTTGCCTAGCTAGCTGCAGCTTTCCCAGTGCAAAAACATATACGGCATTTTCAGGTGGCTCAGAAGTGCAGAAAGCAAGAATGCCGTTGTTTGGCCTTTCAGTGTGTTACGAGGAAATTGGCCATGGCCTCTTTAGTCTTCCCCAGATGAAGAAATTGCCCTATTGAAGCACTAATCGAAATCACCATATGTAAGTGCTTTGTGTGTTCTCCTGCCTGCCTATTACGTTGGCTAAACCTTGGGTTAGGGCTGGCGTAGCAGCCTAATTATGTATTTAGTTATCCTTATCAGACATGCTGAAGAAATACCGTTCATTGGCCTTGTACATTTTAGGACAAATTAACTTTTCCAGCTTTAGTCTGCTAGGACCGTTGCAGCGCGGGGCTGATTACACGGAGGCAGATGGCGGCTGGGCAACGCGCAGCGCGGATGAGGGGCGGTGGGAGGACAGGAGCAGGAGTGGTCCTGGTGACTTCTGGGGGCGGAGGGGAAACCTGACAGGGTGGGGGTTCACAGGGCTGTTCTCGTTCTGGGGTGATGGCTGTGATCACAGGGCATGTCAGGAGTGGGTTACTCATGGCAGGTGGCTAATGAACTCCCCCACATCATTAATTACGGAGCAGCGCAGAGCCTGTCCGCTTGTGAGGAGAGCCTGCATTAGCTCCTAGCAGCTAGTGATTCTGTTCTAAAGCTTGATGTTTTATTTAGCCTTGGGAACAAAGTGAGCTGCTTGCGCTGTTGTGGCAAGCACCAGCTTTTTGCCCAGGAAAAACCTACTGAAGTTAAACCTCTGCGCGCTGCTGTGTTTAGCTCGCTTCCCATCACCCCTTCCCCCTCCCACCCTGTCATAAATCTGACAGTGGCATTTGAATCCAAATGAAATCTGCTCAGGGTAAGCACATTGGAAGCTGCTGCAGGGTGATCAGAGGTTACTGAAAAAATTCTTCTGAAACAGCTGGAGCGAAGGATGTGTACCTAAAACCCTTGGACGCTGCCCCAGCTCTCAGACGCTGCTCTGGAGCACCTTTCCCATCTCTGTGTGTGGCGGGGGGCTCCTGGGAAACTGAGGCGTCCGAGCGGGGGGCAGAAAGCAGGGCTCTGCTGTGGCGTGTGTGGTAGGTCCTGTGCTGTTAATAGTGCCTTGGAGAGGAGCTGGAACGAGTGGCAGTCAGGGAAGCATTTAACAGAGCATCAAGGACTGTGAGACCTAACCGGGACATAGTGATTTCTCTGGAGATGATGTCAGCAGCAAATCGCTTGTAATTGGCGGGGGATTTATGCCTTATGATAAGCCGTTTGATCTGCCTCCCTTTACTGGCGCTGGGGGCTTTGTCATAAATAATGTGGGGATTTATGGTTTTGTTCTAGGATGGCTCATAGTGCAGTGTATCTCAAAGGACCGCAAAAGAGCTGTTGCAAGGCGCTTAACAGGGAGTCAGGCCTCTGCAAGGGAACAGCCAAGGTCTTCCTCTGTAACAGAGGCCGCTGGTCTAATGGTTAGAGGCCGTTTCTGAGCGATGTCTCTGCGTTTGGTGATACGCAGCACAGTAATTTTCTTGTTTCGTTGAACTTTGAGGAGGGCCCAGCAGCATGTCTCATGCCTCCTGCTACTTAAAATGAGGAGTTACTTGAAAGATCTCTTCCTGAACACGTAGCATCAGCTTCCTCGGCCTCGGGCCGGTCAGAGATGGGAACTCGGTAAAAAATGGACTCCAAAAGGTTTTTGGCGTCTTGTGTGGGTAGATCGCTAGGCACAACTCAAAGCTGTATGGACCTGAGCCAGGAGAGAAGGGCTTTCGGAGCATCCAAGCCCTGAGTGTGACACTGCCCACGTGGCTGATAGTAGTGTGGCTGTCTGGTGCTCAGTAACTGTGGAAATACTTGAGGAAGGGGGCTGAGAGTTGCAGGGCTCTCCGCCAAGCCGTATGCCTACAGGACGGACCAGACGTGTACATTTGCCTCTGTCCCAGTTCTGTAGCAGCGGGCGAGCTGTGCCCCCTCAGTGCCTTGTACCAAACTCCGCAGAAATGCATCTTGAGGTGCAGCCAGTGCACAGCACAGCATGCGTGGACCCTCTCCCAAATTATCACTGAGGAATAGTTTTGGAGAGTTGCTTTGGTATTGAAAGCTGGGCTGTATGTCTCGGGGTGTCGTCTGTGAGCTCTCTTCTGGCTGGCTGCGTGTTTGCTTTGATACGGGACTGGCAAACCCTTTGCGAGGGGCTGTTTGCTTAGAGCACATTGCCTTTTAACCGGCTGTCCTTTTGGTTTTCACCCTGTAGATTGGGGACCGGAACGGTGAGCTGACGGCACAGGTGAACATGGCTCAGCTCAAGTCAGCCCTCGGCTTGGGTCCCAGGGATGAGGACGTGGGCATGGCTCACCACTATTCTGGCTACGAAGCACAAGGTGAGTTTCTGGGCTTTTGCTGGCACTGAAGGGCCTCGTGAAGGATGTGGCGTGGTGCATGGCGAGTGGGAGGTGTTCGCAAGTGGGCAACAAGGGAGGAATATGAATGCCGGAGCAAGACGAGGCTATCGAGTGTCTTTACCAGAAAGCAGACTATGGGATGCTCGCTCTGCTTTCATAAGCTGCAAGGGCAGGGAAGGATCCATCCCAAAAAGGGCACAGAATGAGTTAATGGAATTAATCTGCATTGGGAGTGAAATTCCTTGTGCCAAGCAGCAAACTTGCTTTTGTCTCTTTTAAAGCTCTGTAGGGCCCTTTTGACTGATTTGACTGATAGAGCAAGCTTTCAGAAGGTGACTGGCAGGGATTTTTGGCTGCTCCCGTTTTGATTAGCACCCAAGGAACAAGCCTGCAGCACGGGCTGAAGGCAGGTTGTGAGCATCAGCGTGCTGGGTGCTGTCTCACCCCCGGAACACCGGCAGTGATGCCCAACTTGAAAACAAAGAAGTGGCAAGACTTGCTCACAGCAGACAAAACTACTTTATTCACTGCACTGTGCCGTGGGTCATTCTGCCTCCGCTCTTCAGGGAGCGGGAGAGCACAGCGGAGTCCTCACCACAGCGTGCTGCCAGCCTGCCGTGTCCCCAGCTCGGGCACCGTCTGCCTGTCCTGGAAGGGCAGGCATTTGTGGGTGCCTGGCATGGCGCACCTCCAGCTCGTTGCGCTGTTGCTGTGGACAGACTTATTAATTCACACAGACGAGACTGCGTCCCAGGAGGTGCCGGCTGATTAAATATGACCTTGTTAGCGCAGACTTATTTTCTCGGGTGGTGTGTTCTCTTTCCTGTTGGTAGAACTGGCGCAGAGAAGACGGTGCTCGGGTTGAGGCGCGGTGCTCTGGGAGGTAGAAAGGCTGGCTGCGTGTGTTTGCTTTCTGCTCTTGATCCCGAAGGCGTAGCCTGCTACGTCAGTGCTAAATCTTTTCCCAAGAAGTGGAGCCGTGGGCGAGGGAGCCAGCGTGCCCTGCTGTGGGCCCCGTCAGGAGCTGCACCAGGGCCGAGCTGTTCCCTCAAAGGCCCTGTGGGCCACATCGGCAGCCCCAGCCGCCTTGTGCACGTCAGGTCCAACTTCATAACTACTGGGGAGCTTGTTAGCTAGGGCCTTCCGTTCATTGCTGGCATCTTGTTAGGGGCTTCCTTTCGGCAAATGATTTCGCTCTGAAAGGCGAACGGGCAATTAACCTTGATGTTGCTGCTGCTCCTGGGGCAGAGTGAAGCGTGGAGGAAATGAGCTGATGGGCTGCCAGGTCCCTCGGGCTGGGGAGCAGAGGGGTGCAGGAGGGCAGAGCCAAGGACCGCAGGGGCATGAGTGCTGCGTGCTGAGACCCGTGTTTGGCTGGATGTGTGAGCGAGCGTACTGCGAGAAGGGCCGCGGAAGAAGGGGTCAGGCCCGATTCACCTGGGATGGGGCCTCTGCGGTTCTGACCGTGTTGTATAACCACATAGCCTTTTCTTAGCTGGAAAGAATTTTAAAAATAAAGCAAGGTTGGGGGGGCTGGTCTCTCCTCTCTTAACACACTCGCCGTTGAATCTGAGCTTGAATGCAACTTGCTATGGACTGGTCTGGTGTCCCACTGCAGGCAGGGCAGTGTAACCTGGCGGTCAGGGAGCGTCTTTGTCGGAGCAGAGCCCCTCTTGGGGAGAGCGGAGCCTGGTGTGTGGCAGCGTCCCCACACAGGTGGTGGCACAGCCCCGCTGTCTCCCTTGCGCAGCCCCGCTGACCGCATCTCCCAGCACGAGGCTCAGAGAGTGCGTGGCAGGGAAGGGCTGGGATTTTTGCCTAAGACACACGGCAAACCTGGCCACTGGGCTTAATTCTGAAGGTGAGGCAGGGCAAGGCAGAGCCGGCATGTGGCCTGCAGGCTGTTTACTCCCCTCCAGTGATCCAGGTGTGCCTGCGCTGTGTACATCTGGCGCTAGTAGTGATTTTTCTCTTATCTGAGAGAGCCAGAGCCATGCTGGTCTGTGTCCGTGACCGCTGGAGGGTGGGAAGAGGGGCTGCGTCGCTGTCGTCAGAGGCAGTGTTCGCTGGAGGTTGCAGTGACCTCATTAATCCGTGGTGCTATTGCTCACATTCCCGAGGCTGGGGCTGTTGTCTGCAGAAGGACAGAACGTTCTCTGGAGGAAAAACGGCAAACGACTGGGGCTTGCAGTGCAGGAGAGGGACGGACTGCTGGGCCTGGGGCAGGTTCCCTTGTGGAGCAGGGCTTCCCTAGGCGGTGCGGTGTGGGAGATGCTGCCCTTCACCGGGTCCTGGGAACCCGCTGGGGAGGGAAAAACTGGCTGTCCCTGGGTGGTGTGGGCTGGGGCTGTGCAGCAGCATCTTGCCGGAGGGAGTGTGAGGGCTGCAGCTCTTATCCACGTGCATGCTTTTACACATGCATCTTGGGTGGGAGAGGTGCTGTCCCTGTTGTGTAGAGATTTGGAGAGGATGGGTCTGCAGGACAGTCTGTGGAGAGGAGCCTGGCTCCCTTGATTTCTCCTTAGCTTTTATTCTGGCTTCAGCTCTCTTATTCTGAACTGCAGTGGAGGGTAAGAGAGGCCACCAATGTGTCTCTGGGCCCTTGAGAAGAAAGGAGATGCATTTAATGGCTGCCAGGAACTTTGGTACCCTCCTGTGCACCTATTAAATGATTAGAAAAGCATAATTATTTATATTAATAGCAGCAATTTACAGCAAGAGGAACATCTGTTTCTGTAATAGGAAGCAGGTGAGAGTTGAGATTCAAGTCGACTTCTGAACCAGCCGTGCCTTGTGATGTCAACAAAGCTTGTGGTGAGGAGAGCTTACAAATTTTTTTCCCTTCGTATTATTTTCCCCGCTTCGGGTTATAAAATGTCTGCATATTCATAAGGATGCTAAAATCATCTGATAGGGCAGGCATGTTATAAAACACTTTAATTTCATCAAGCAGGTAGAATAAAAGTTTCATAGCAAACTTGAGTTCTGGGAAGATCTGTATTGTTGGCTGAGAAACCTTGAGCCAGACCATCAGGCTACGATGTCCTTCACAGGTTGTTTGCTTCGAGGTCTTGGGCATTGCCCTCTGCCGAAGGTCTGGGCGAGAAAGGAGTGTTTGATGTTTTCCTCTGCTCTTTTGCCTCCTCGTCCTGAGCTCTTCGTGATTTTAATTAATATTCTGAGAGCAACTGGATGTCAGAAGGCGAAGCTGGAGGCCAGGGAAGCAGCGCAGCGCTGCAAAAGTCTTGTGAAAGCATCGACCTTGTCAAGAAATGCAAACACAGAGAGCTTAAAGCAACAAACAGAAAGAATCTAGAGAGTAGCTAAAACACGAGGCAAATAAACAAAGCTTGTGTCTGTTTCTCCAAACACCCAAAAATGTGGCCCTGAACTACTCTTGCCCTCTTTCACATGCCGCAAGGGAAGTGTTGAGTGCTGGTAGGCTTTTGCCTTTGGAGAGAAGTAAGGGAACTTGCTGTTTTGTGAGGGGGAAGGCAACGATGGACAGTGAGAAGGGCTGCCTGGTGCTGGGACGTGTCCCATGCTGCAAACAGCGGGCTCTGCCCTCAGCGCCGCTGCTGGACGTGGGGTGGGAGCGCTTGGCTGCCTGTGCTGCCCTCGCTTCGTGCCCTCTTCTAGATTAATTGGGTTGGGCTGAGGTTTCAGCCTCTGCTCAGCAAGGAGTCGGCTCTGCGTAGCGCTCAGCGGGTAGCAGTGGATCAGGAGCACAGAGCTGAGCCCTTCCTAGACCAAGCCTGGCAGCAGCGCGTGCCTGGGCTGTGCCTGGGTGGGTAAGTCGTGTCTCCAGCGTACACTGAACACAGCGCTGCCTTGCAGCAATCCCCTCTGCAGTTCCTCCTTGTCAGCTCTCCCCTCTGGAGGCTGCCACCGGTCAGGGCAGCCCGCGAGCTGGGAGGGGAGCGCAGAGAAGGGGCTCACCCACCACCCAAGGGCTGGAGGTGCAGCCCTGGCCAGCCTCGGTGCCTCTCCAAAGTGAAAACTGACTCTTGGCTGCTCTTCTTCCACTCTCAGCGGTGCGTCAGCCTCAGTCATCATCTCAGATGGCAGCAGTAGCGCTAGGAGACACTGAGCAACGCCTCTCCTGGCAGCTGGCTGTGGGTGGGGAGGGATGCAGGTGTTCCAGAAGGCACGTAGATGCTTTCAGAGCATTGTAAGCTGGTTTCTGTGCTGTTTGCAGTAGGCAGACACCACTGCCCTGCTGTGCTCAACAAGCTCTGAGGGCAGGAAAGGACTCAGCCGTGAGCCTGATTTCCCCTGCTCTCCGCACATCTTTGCTGAAAAAGAGTAGGCACAAGGCAAGTCTGCTTGTTTGGTGTTCAGGAGCTGCAGCACTGCTCATCCCTGCTTGAGAGGCAGCCGTGCTTCAGGTTGTGCTCTTGGGTGGTGAAGGAGGCAGCTGAGCCTGGGTGGGCATGAAACCCTTCTCCTTCCTGAGCAGTAATCGGCTCTGCATGGCTTTGAATGTGGGTCTTTGCATCCTCAGTGCAGTTTTGAGCTTGCCTTCTTCATAGGAACCCCTGGATCAATTAGACAGGGATAGAAGAAATCCGCTTTTATGTTTCCCAGCCTGTTTGTTTGCTTACTTTAAGCATCTTTGAAGCACCTAACAAGTGTTTAGGGCTGCTGCAATATGCTGGATTGACCAGCCCTCTTTTGATGCAAAGCAGGAGGGAGGCAGCGCTGCTGACGAGTGCCAGCCTGTGCCTCGGGCTGGGATGCTGCCCAGTGACAGGGATGTTGCTTCTCGGTGCTTTGCTCAACGCTTCTGTGAAGGAGTGTGCTGGGTGACAGCCGAGAGGTGTGCCCCTCGGAGACCAGCGCGCTCCTGGCAGCGGGGCAGCCCTGCTCACTGGGGCTGGGATTTCAGTGTCTAGGTGGTGTTTGCCTTCCACCTGGCAGACGAGTACTGGGGTCACATCGCTAACAGCTTCAGCACAGAACCTGCCCCGTTCTTAACAGTCCAGATGAGTAAGCATAGCAATTGAAATAGCTAAATATTAAGTATCCTCAACTATATTTGATTTTTCCCAAGAGCTGACAGGCTGCAGCTCAGCCTTTTTTCATTCTGAACAGGAAAGCCCGAGGCCGTGCTGGTTAACTGTACCTGCTTATGCAGAGTTCTGATGGATGAGGTTGTTGACTGAAGCAGAGTAGCTTTTGGCCAAGTGGAAGGCAGAATGCGAGGTGGTCTGGTTGCTTTATTGCGTTCTAACAGGTGCTCAGTGGAGCCTTAGGCTCTGAGCTCAGAGGAGTGCTAGCGCAAGTGTTCCCGCGTGCCTCCCAGGAAGGCACCTGCAGGACAGTGTCCATAAAGACCTGAGTCTGTGGTGGTCCTTGCTGCGATGCTTAAGGGAGCGGGGCAGGAAGGACAGGAATGCTGCTTGCATGGGGGGCTCCTTGGATGAAGATTTAGGACCTCTAAAGGATGCCTCTTCATTATCATTGTAATGAGCCTTTTCCAAATCTGAGTAACCTCTGCTGTTACAGCTGTTAGATCATTGCAGCAGCACTGATGGGGGGATGAACCTCTGAGTCATTTGGATTTAAACAGAGTAATTTAGCGCTCAGTTCAGACTGCCCCACTATCGGCTTTATGAAGTTTTAAAATACTCCTCCCAAAGCATTAAGAAGGATGTAACGTTCTTCGCTCGTCTCGCTTTGTACACGACCCTCCTTCCCAGCGTCAGGGTAAGGTGCAGCAAGGCTTTGCAGCTCCCAGCAGAGGAAACCCTCCAGGACTGGAGGAGAGGGTGTTGTGCTAAATGAAACTCAGGTGCTTGTTTTATCTTGATGCTAGGGGACACTGCAAGTGCTGGAAAGGAGGATGAGGAAGAGGCCGGTTCTTGAAGCCTGTGGCAGAGAAGGCACAACGTGGCTTTTGGCAAAGTCATCCGTTAAATCAAGGGACCTCTGGTTGTGGCAGAGCTAACCTTTTGGAAATTGTCAGCTCCTTAGACAAACTCCTGCTCTGAGCTGGGGAAGCCTGAAGTTCCCTTTGGCTGGCGTTCCAGGCTCCCGCCGCCATCCCAGCTCTGGTGCACGCTGTCNCGTTAAATCAAGGGACCTCTGGTTGTGGCAGAGCTAACCTTTTGGAAATTGTCAGCTCCTTAGACAAACTCCTGCTCTGAGCTGGGGAAGCCTGAAGTTCCCTTTGGCTGGCGTTCCAGGCTCCCGCCGCCATCCCAGCTCTGGTGCGTGCTGTCTGGCTCCCAAACGCGCTTTCCACAGACAGTTTCCTTTGGTAGCCGATGTGTAGGAAATGAATATGGTTATGACAATCTTCTGTCTAACAGTACACTGTTACTATTAGGAACACGATGCCTCTGCTTGCTGTATTTTCTTGCGGCACAGAGCAAGAAAGGGACTGAGAAGAAGAAAGTTCTTTTTCTTACCCAGCTAGAATTACTGTAAGAGAGAAAAAGTTTTTTATATGGATGACCGTCGTCTGCTTTGGCACATCGCTGAGCAAGGCAAGGCCCAACGCTCCTCGGGATGTTCACCGTTATCTCTTGACTGACCTCAGGATCCATGCTCCCTCACACAGCAGCAAGGCTGGCCCCCAGCCTGGCAGGGAGAAGTACTCAGATAACAGACCTTGGCTTAGCAAAGAGCCCTGGCAGCTTGTAGAGACAGAGCTCACAAATTCGAAGTCCAGCGTGCCCAGCCATGTTTCAGTAGCTGGCAAGTGCCTGGCTGCTGCAAGCTGGTGACTGATTCACAACAGCATCCAGGAGGAGGGATCAAGTACATTGCCCCCTTTCTTCTTCTTTTTTTTTTTTTTTAGAGGATTTTACTGTGAGTATTTGATCACTGCAAAGCTCTGACGTGTGATGCTCTTTCTCTTGCCCTCCCTGAGTCAGTCTGTAGGACACAGCTGCCGTCGTCGGGCTTGTCTGGCTGCTGTGATGCTGCCGGTGTTAATGACTGTGTGTCACTTGCTAGCTCAAACGCGGTTTCTTTTTGATCTCTGCTTGTTCAACGCAAGCTGATAATGGAAGACTGGAGGTCATGAGGCTCTGCTATATAGTGGCAGAGAAAATCCTCCTCTTGGAAGAAAGCCTGCCAAAAGTTCCTGCCAAGCCTCTCACGGCTGTTCTTGAATTAGCCCTGAGGTTACAGACCTCCTGCCAGCCTGCTCCACCCACTTCAGTTTATCTCCCAGAAAATCCTCCTGTCCCCACAACAGTTAATCTATTAAGCAGACCATTGCTTGGGGGAAAGTATGGTTATAGGAGGCTGCCTCCAACATGACTCCAAGCTTCCGACAAGCTCCAAGGCTTGTATTTGACTCTGTTAGGCGTGCCATGATTGGGTGCTCTGCGTCTTTCAGATCCTGCAAAGCAAATACAGACCAAAAGACATCATTCTTTGGCCTGAATTGCCAACACATCATTTGCGAATAACCCTCATTCCAGCCTTGCTCAGAGAAAAGCTAATGCCAGTGCACATATGGGGGAACACTGGAATCAAACATGTGCCCGGCATCATGGCAATTAGTAATAGTTTGTAAGGCTACGAGATGTCAGATCACCTTGTTACTCAAAGATTGCAGCTTCCCTGAGCTACCTTGGTTTTGCTCCCGCTAAGGAAAAGTAGCCCCCTTGTGCCATCTCCAAGGAGGACTTTTACTCCAAGTCTTACGTCTTCCACGTGAGCGTGAAGGTTCTCCTGGCGCGTGGTCCAGAGTGTCTCCCTCTCCCCATGCGAGAGACCGCTGCGCTAGCTGCTCGCCCTGCTGCAGTCAGCCGAATGTCGAGGGGCTCCTGGGTGCGTTGCAGATGTGCAGCGTTGCTGTTCTTTTCAGCCAGTTGTTCAGCTGTCAGACTGGATTCTGGAGGATGCAAAACTTGACTGACACACGCGCAAAGCACCTTCTGCCAAATCAGGCAGACGAGCATCTTGATTTGAAAGGAACTTCTCCTTATTACCGCAATAGTATATACTTTTTTTTAAAGGAACAGTTTTGCCGTGGAGGAAAAAAACCCTGCAAAATTGTTATTCTGGAGAAGGTTTTTGGGGTGCTCAGGAGCTGTCTGGAAGGCTGATGTTTGCTCAGCTGTGTGCCGTCTGCGTGCCAATGAATACAGCGTGTCAGAGCAAACACGCTGGAGCCGGAGTCGTCCCAGCAGAAGGGGTTTTGTTCCTGTCCTTTTGGCTCCCAGTTCGGACAATGGAGAGCTGGGGATGGAGGGCCGTGTGCGGGACCAAAGCATTCCTGAGGAAGACTGATATGACTACGCGATGGAAACAACATCCCTACAGCTTCCCCTGGCCCTTAGCTACGGGTTGATTTTTATTATTTTCACGGGTACTATCCTTTCTGTTGTAAGCAATACCGGTTCTTGGCTTTTGTCTAGACCGTGCAGCCACAAAAGCCCTCAAAGAACTGATGGGGAGAAAAATATTGTTTTGCCCATCTAGCTGTATTCTCAGACACAGAAGGGGCCAGAGCTGTCCGGATTCCCCTGCTCCTTTGCTGCCCGAAGGATCGGGGAGTAAGCAGATGGTCCTTCCCATGGATTGACACCCAACAGCGCGGTGCCTGCATTTTATGGTGCAGTCATCATAAATAACTGATAGTATTTGCTTTCTCTATTTAGAGAAAAGTATTGTTCTATCCCAGTAACAACTGGGAAAACAAATGCCAGCATTTATCATGCAAGTGCTGGCAATAATAGAGGTCAAGTGGATTTATAGTGCCAGAACCCATTATGTGTTTGAGGACTAATTAAAGCCTTAAATGAGATGCTTGTCCTACTGGAGGCTGCTTTTTTTTTTTTTTCACCCTCCTTTCTTGCTGCTGTGTTGTTGGGTTTTTTTTTCCTTTCCTCTTTGAAGAGCTTGCTGTAATAACGGAGCACTAGCTTGACAGAGCTTTCCTGATTAGATGTCAGCAGGGTATGATTTGAGATGCTCTGTGTGCATTCGGGTTGCCGGACCGTATCTCCACTGTCACTTCTGAGCTTGGTAGGGTTTGCAGACCAGTCTTCCACCTGGAGCTGGCTGGTCTAATTGAATCATATTGAACAATATTTAGAGTTGTCTGCCAAAGTCAAGGTTGTGCAATGCTTGGGTCTGTACAAACGCGGGGAGGAAATAACTCACTGAAAAGACAAGTCTGTATCTTAGTTAACACAGGTATGGAGAGAAATGACCTTTTCATGACAATACAGCGAGTGCTTACGCAATATTTGGTGTGTCCTCTTTGTCTGTGGCACAAAGCTTGTGCGCTGTGGGGTAACCGCTGCCGCTGAGCGCTGCGTGCTGCTCGGCTGGGAGAGCTGGAGGCAGAGGGGGGATGATGTTGGCCATGCAGCCCTTCCCCACCGGTCGTCTGTGGAGTCCACTGTCAGTTTGAATTCTGCTTCCTCTGCTACAGCCACCCCAGAGGGACACACTGTGTTCCCAGCCTGCAAATAGAACTGTTGCTCGATCTGCAGTGGCGGCGGGGGTTGGGGGTGGGTGGGTGTCGCTTGGTCTCAAACAGGGATGGAGTAGGCAGCTGTCCAAGCTGCTGGAGATAAGGGAGAGCCTAGGAGTTATCAAAGCACACGTCAACTTTATGAGAGCTCCTGGCAGAGCTCTCTGAGTCACTGCTACACATGTTCTGCTTGATCTTGTCAACTCTGAAATCTCAGCAGCGCCAGCTGGGCATGGGGACTGTCCATGGAGGAGCAAATCTCTGCCCGCACTGTCTGCCCGGCTTTGCCCTCCGGCAAACTTACATGGGACGGTGCTGTCACCATCCTACGATAAAACATGGCCTTGTGTTTTCTGTGGCTGTGTCTCACTTTCTACCAAGGTGCTGCTAGAGCCTGTTTGCTGTGTGAGCATTTCTCCTCTAATCGCACCCTGAAGACCAAGGCCGTGCCTGGTGGCAGACCTGCCTGTGCCCCAGCAACAGGGTCCTTTTCCTGGGAGGCCGTACCCATCCTTCCCTCTAGGCAGTGTGGGGTGGTGGCAGATATCAAGGGGCCAGGAGAAGAACGGGGGGGAAGGGGCCGCGCTGCTGCGTGCACCGTGTCAGCGCTCTGGTTTAGCCTCTCCATCAGACATGCAGGGCCTAGTGTAGCTCTACGCTGATCAGCTTAAAAAAATAAAGGAAGGTAGGGAGCACGCACTACCAAACTTCTGGCTGTGAAGAAGAGATCGTAGATAAAGGTTTCTGTATTCATGTTCTCACGGGTAGCACAAGGATGTGCAGAGCGGCTGTGCTGGTCTCTGCGGCGGGGGAAGGTGAGACAGAGGAAAAAAAAGATGGGTTTAGATGGGTATCTGGATATATTGGGTTAGTGTCCCAAAGACAGAAGAACAGGGAGGATTGGTGGGATGAAGGGATGCGAGGGAGCTGGGGGAAACAGGGATCTCTCGTATGTACACGAGCGTCCCCCACTACTCTGTTGCGGTAAACTTGCCCTGCCCTAGAATTCAGTGCTGTCTTCCAGGTGGGGGGGTGACGGCTTCATCACCTTTTAAGATACAGGAATGTGAAAACTGTTAAACTCACCTCAGGAACCNTCCACTGTCAGTTTGAATTCTGCTTCCTCTGCTACAGCCACCCCAGAGGGACACACTGTGTTCCCAGCCTGCAAATAGAACTGTTGCTCGATCTGCAGTGGCGGCGGGGGTTGGGGGTGGGTGGGTGTCGCTTGGTCTCAAACAGGGATGGAGTAGGCAGCTGTCCAAGCTGCTGGAGATAAGGGAGAGCCTAGGAGTTATCAAAGCACACGTCAACTTTATGAGAGCTCCTGGCAGAGCTCTCTGAGTCACTGCTACACGTGTTCTGCTTGATCTTGTCAACTCTGAAATCTCAGCAGCGCCAGCTGGGCATGGGGACTGTCCATGGAGGAGCAAATCTCTGCCCGCACTGTCTGCCCGGCTTTGCCCTCCGGCAAATTTACATGGGACGGTGCTGTCACCATCCTACGATAAAACATGGCCTTGTGTTTTCTGTGGCTGTGTCTCACTTTCTACCAAGGTGCTGCTAGAGCCTGTTTGCTGTGTGAGCATTTCTCCTCTAATCGCACCCTGAAGACCAAGGCCGTGCCTGGTGGCAGACCTGCCTGTGCCCCAGCAACAGGGTCCTTTTCCTGGGAGGCCATACCCATCCTTCCCTCTAGGCAGTATGGGGTGGTGGCAGATATCAAGGGGCCAGGAGAAGAACGGGGGGGAAGGGGCCGCGCTGCTGCGTGCACCGTGTCAGCGCTCTGGTTTAGCCTCTCCATCAGACATGCAGGGCCTAGTGTAGCTCTACGCTGATCAGCTTAAAAAAATAAAGGAAGGTAGGGAGCATGCGCTACCAAACTTCTGGCTGTGAAGAAGAGATCGTAGATAAAGGTTTCTGTATTCATGTTCTCACGGGTAGCACAAGGATGTGCAGAGCGGCTGTGCTGGTCTCTGCGGCGGGGGAAGGTGAGACAGAGGAAAAAAAAGATGGGTTTAGATGGGTATCTGGATATATTGGGTTAGTGTCTCAAAGACAGAAGAACAGGGAGGATTGGTGGGATGAAGGGATGCGAGGGAGCTGGGGGAAACAGGGATCTCTCGTATGTACACGAGCGTCCCCCACTACTCTGTTGCGGTAAACTTGCCCTGCCCTAGAATTCAGTGCTGTCTTCCAGGTGGGGGGGTGACGGCTTCATCACCTTTTAAGATACAGGAATGTGAAAACTGTTAAACTCACCTCAGGAACCAAACTGCAAAAGCAAAAAGTTTAAAAAAAAAAAAACAAAACAAAAAAAACAAAAAAACCAACCAAACTCGGTTCATGGCAGGGCGGAGGGAAGAGATTTTGAAAAAAAATATTTAAAAAAGAAACAACAACGCTGAGCCTGAGCATTGAGAAGAACAACATCCGCGGAGCTCCAGGAAAACAAGGCATGAATGCAGCCAGTCAGTAGCGTCGCTCAGCTGATGTTCACAAGAAGGTTTCAACTTGCTCTATTAGAGACCTCAGTAACCTTAAAGACAGAGAGCGCATTTAGAAATGCCCCTGAGGTTTTCCGTTGCTCTGCAGTAGGCTTGGTAAACATGCCAATAAATGCTGGAGAGAGAGGAAAAAACCTGCCAGAGGAACAGACCCGGGTTTTCAGCTGCTCGAGCTTTTGCATCCACGGCTGCTGCTGCTGCTGCTGTTGATCGGCACTGGGGAGAAAGAGGCAGAGTCGAACTTTTGCTAAGTATTAGGGGCAGGTATTTCTGGGAAAAGTAACTTGGAGGAGACTGAAAGTTATATCTGGAGCCGTCTGAGGGAATGTCCTGGTCGGAGACGGGAAGTTAACGGGACTCCTTCTGTTGTGGGGTGCTTGTGAGTATGGAACTCTCTCTGCTCTCCCGGAAGATGAGTCCGCGCAGGCTGCCGAGCCTGCCTGCCGTGGAGTACAGGGGAGAAGCTCCCACAAACGCGGTGGGAATCGCTGCAGGCGTCCAGCCGGTTTACGATAACCCTGATTAATTGGTAGCCTCTTAATTCTTGTAGCTGCTCGTTTTAATGGTGCTGCTCGCTCCACCTGCGGGACAGCCCGTGGCGCGCGGGGATGGCAGAACCGCGGGCTTTTGCGAGACCAGCGTTTGGCCTCGGTGCTGGTTACGTTTTCTCCTGGAAGAAAACAGATTGGTTTTATGGCTCTGAAGCTGAGCGTGTAACTCTTGCCTTCTTCCTCTCTTAGCTCAACTGAATGTGAAATCCGCGTGGTAGCAGAGGAAGACCAGCATCAAAACAACTGAAAAGACAAATTGTTCTGCGTGCCCTAATTGCTGGGGTAGTCTCAGCTGACTACGTGTGTTAAATTAACAAAGGGGAAGGCAGGTTTTCTCAGATCAGAGATTAATGATTTCTGGCCAGCGGTTTAATGCTATTGCGAACGTACAAAAGCACCTGAGGACGGAGGTGTATAATTAGTGACTCTTTAGGCTGTTGGAAATGATGTGTGTTTATCTAATCAGACACACTTTGCTTCTTGCTTTCCTGGAAGCGACTGTTAAAAGCCACTGTGACGCACGCTCGCTCCCAGATGCTGGCCTCACCTCTTGGGCATTGCTTTGAAACCCAAACGTACAATTTGATTAAGTATTTGTAGGCGTCTTTTATTCCAGACCCTCCTTGCCGCTCCACCCGTAAGACTATAGGTTATTCTGAAGAAAGCTGAGGGCTGTGAGCAGCGTTAGCAATGTCCAGAACATCGTTGTGTGTAACCAGGAGCCAGCAGGCAAACCCCACCGCTGCCTTCCCCTCGCTGAGCTCCTGCCTGACCAACGCGGCAGCAGCCAAAGGCCCTTCGCTCGTTCGGCAGCGTGGGAGGAGACCCGGGGCCGCCCTGCCGCGGCACGGCCGCCGCCTCCGTGCTGGTGCCCGCAGGTTGCTGGTGGGAGCGTGGTGGGGTGACGGGAGCTGGGTGTGGGGCGTCTTGTGTCTGCCACTGAGTTGCTACAAGACCTCAGCTTTATTTAAGAGCTCTAGGTCCTCCCTGCTGAAAACTACGATCACTGATGCCCTGGGGGGTGCGGGCTTGGGTGGTGCTTAGCACATGGAAGGAGAGTCCTGCGTGGCGTGAACCAACCTCTCGGGCAGGGCGGTCGGTGGTGCGTGCCCACTGAGAGTGGTGCAGCTCTCTGTTCTGTGGTGCGAGAGGGCTTGGGCTTGGTCCTTTCGGCTGTCTTTATGGTTGAGTGCACATCCAGCCTGTGATAATAGACGCATCCAGCTACCGAGTAACCATAACCGATACCGTTTCATTGGTATCCCACAGCGTGAGCCTTTCCCGACCTGCTCCCAGGAGGTGCTCAAGATACGTTAGCGAACGTAAGATACCTTAGATAAGACATCGTAGTAAACGTAAGCAAGGACTGAAAGAAAGATGGTACAATCCGGAGTTGTGCCTGCTTTGTTGGGGGCGGCAGAGTCCTTTTTTCCTGCCTGCTCCAAAGGGAGGGCAGCCCCGCGTCTGCACCCTCGCCAGTGTGAGCAGCAATCGCTGGCTTTCTGGGATCAAATCCTGTTGTTAATGAGCTGCTGCCAAGTGAGCAACTGGTTTTGCAGTGCAGAAGGGGGTACAGTTTGATAGGAACAGCAAATGCTTATCATTATGTTTTCCTTGCTCTCCAGCCTTGCTGCATATTCACAACAATATCTGTTCTGCACGTATTTACCAACGCTGATGTCAGTCCCTGCTGAACTCAAAGCCTAGTAACGAAGTCACCTTAAAGTGAAGCCGGTGCTAACGTGCTTTTTGGAGTAGAGAGAAATGCGCAGAAATGTTTTGCGGATTTGAGTCTTTATGGCTGCAAGAAGTAAATTGCCTTAGGGTAGCAAAGAAGTAGCAAGGGCCAGTGAAATTAGGTATTTATAACTAACGTGGTATATATGCGTGACCCTCAGGGAAGTCCCAGGTGATCTGAGCTTGATCCCATGAAGCAGAGCACCGCTGAACTTCTCAAAGTTCAACTTTGAGCTGGATGTGTGTTTGTGCAGGAATCCCTGCTACCTGGCGGCTTTTTCCATTTAATCACCACGTTCTGTCTACAGTCAGTCTTGGACTGGTTTATGAATTTTGTGCCTTCTCTCTTGTGAAGTTTGTCCAGCGAGCAGCTCCGTGGCACCCTGGGTTTGAACACGGCCCACGGGTGCTGCTGCCACGCAAGCAACGGCGCTGTTAGGTGGTGGTGGGAAACCGGGGAATCTTTAGGTTTGGTGAGTTTGCTGTTGCGGGAACCACACAAAGCTCAGTGGTTTCCGTTCTCAGGGCTCGGCACGGGGGTGGGTTTCAATTCACATGCATTCATTTACCCTCCCCCAGGATTTCCCCTGAAGCTTGGAAGTTGTCATGGGACCTTGAGTCCAAAGCTTTCGTTTCTGCCCTGTTTGGTGGTGCTGGTGTGGGATGTCACGTGGCGCTCAGCTAAACTGAACTTCGGGAAAGATCAGGGAAGGGGAGCAGGAGGGTGATGGGGCAGAAGTTTCTCCAGACGTGGGGAAGGCATCCCAGGGCCATTCTGTAAATCCTGGCTGTGTTAGTGAGCAAGGCAACAGAAGCTGGAAGCAAGTTGGAGGGAGATACGGAGGTACGGAGAGTTTGGAAAGCAGGAGTCAGCTGAACTGCGTTTCACCCGCCTCGTTATTGCTGGAATATTATGTTAAAGTGAATTTTATGAAATATCAAATAAATGTAATNGTTTTCCTTGCTCTCCAGCCTTGCTGCATATTCACAACAATATCTGTTCTGCACGTATTTACCAACGCTGATGTCAGTCCCTGCTGAACTCAAAGCCTAGTAACGAAGTCACCTTAAAGTGAAGCCGGTGCTAACGTGCTTTTTGGAGTAGAGAGAAATGCGCAGAAATGTTTTGCGGATTTGAGTCTTTATGGCTGCAAGAAGTAAATTGCCTTAGGGTAGCAAAGAAGTAGCAAGGGCCAGTGAAATTAGGTATTTATAACTAACGTGGTATATATGCGTGACCCTCAGGGAAGTCCCAGGTGATCTGAGCTTGATCCCATGAAGCAGAGCACCGCTGAACTTCTCAAAGTTCAACTTTGAGCTGGATGTGTGTTTGTGCAGGAATCCCTGCTACCTGGCGGCTTTTTCCATTTAATCACCACGTTCTGTCTACAGTCAGTCTTGGACTGGTTTATGAATTTTGTGCCTTCTCTCTTGTGAAGTTTGTCCAGCGAGCAGCTCCGTGGCACCCTGGGTTTGAACACGGCCCACGGGTGCTGCTGCCACGCAAGCAACGGCGCTGTTAGGTGGTGGTGGGAAACCGGGGAATCTTTAGGTTTGGTGAGTTTGCTGTTGCGGGAACCACACAAAGCTCAGTGGTTTCCGTTCTCAGGGCTCGGCACGGGGGTGGGTTTCAATTCACATGCATTCATTTACCCTCCCCCAGGATTTCCCCTGAAGCTTGGAAGTTGTCATGGGACCTTGAGTCCAAAGCTTTCGTTTCTGCCCTGTTTGGTGGTGCTGGTGTGGGATGTCACGTGGCGCTCAGCTAAACTGAACTTCGGGAAAGATCAGGGAAGGGGAGCAGGAGGGTGATGGGGCAGAAGTTTCTCCAGACGTGGGGAAGGCATCCCAGGGCCATTCTGTAAATCCTGGCTGTGTTAGTGAGCAAGGCAACAGAAGCTGGAAGCAAGTTGGAGGGAGATACGGAGGTACGGAGAGTTTGGAAAGCAGGAGTCAGCTGAACTGCGTTTCACCCACCCCGTTATTGCTGGAATATTATGTTAAAGTGAATTTTATGAAATATCAAATAAATGTAATGAATGCTGCCAAATTTTCTGATTTCTCTGTCAGCTTTGGGACAAGTTTTTCCTCCCCTTAAGGCTGCGCCTGTNGCCGGTGCTAACGTGCTTTTTGGAGTAGAGAGAAATGCGCAGAAATGTTTTGCGGATTTGAGTCTTTATGGCTGCAAGAAGTAAATTGCCTTAGGGTAGCAAAGAAGTAGCAAGGGCCAGTGAAATTAGGTATTTATAACTAACGTGGTATATATGCGTGACCCTCAGGGAAGTCCCAGGTGATCTGAGCTTGATCCCATGAAGCAGAGCACCGCTGAACTTCTCAAAGTTCAACTTTGAGCTGGATGTGTGTTTGTGCAGGAATCCCTGCTACCTGGCGGCTTTTTCCATTTAATCACCACGTTCTGTCTACAGTCAGTCTTGGACTGGTTTATGAATTTTGTGCCTTCTCTCTTGTGAAGTTTGTCCAGCGAGCAGCTCCGTGGCACCCTGGGTTTGAACACGGCCCACGGGTGCTGCTGCCACGCAAGCAACGGCGCTGTTAGGTGGTGGTGGGAAACCGGGGAATCTTTAGGTTTGGTGAGTTTGCTGTTGCGGGAACCACACAAAGCTCAGTGGTTTCCGTTCTCAGGGCTCGGCACGGGGGTGGGTTTCAATTCACATGCATTCATTTACCCTCCCCCAGGATTTCCCCTGAAGCTTGGAAGTTGTCATGGGACCTTGAGTCCAAAGCTTTCGTTTCTGCCCTGTTTGGTGGTGCTGGTGTGGGATGTCACGTGGCGCTCAGCTAAACTGAACTTCGGGAAAGATCAGGGAAGGGGAGCAGGAGGGTGATGGGGCAGAAGTTTCTCCAGACGTGGGGAAGGCATCCCAGGGCCATTCTGTAAATCCTGGCTGTGTTAGTGAGCAAGGCAACAGAAGCTGGAAGCAAGTTGGAGGGAGATACGGAGGTACGGAGAGTTTGGAAAGCAGGAGTCAGCTGAACTGCGTTTCACCCGCCTCGTTATTGCTGGAATATTATGTTAAAGTGAATTTTATGAAATATCAAATAAATGTAACGAATGCTGCCAAATTTTCTGATTTCTCTGTCAGCTTTGGGACAAGTTTTTCCTCCCCTTAAGGCTGCGCCTGTGATAGAAAATATTTGCTCCTTCACTTAGTTTTCCAGCCCTTATGACTGCAGAGAAAAGCTCAAAGCTTTTCTCTACAGCACCCGGATACCTTAAGTTAAAAGCATGAAGATAAAGCAACAAGTCCTCGTGGTTATTAAGCTATGTTTTTGTTATGATTTTTGTCAATGTCGGTGGCCTGACTGTTGTTGTTTAGAGTGGGGTTTGTAACTCCTGAATTCCAGAGACCTCAGTTAAGGTCAGGGTCGTAGTGTGACCCAGCTACTGGTTCAATAGCAAAAGCTTCACGCAGCCCTAGCTCTTGCGGACTGCGCTGTGATCGTGTTTTCAAAAAGACCCAAAACAACAGAGGAAAAAACCCGCGTTTGAACCTCAAGGACAGCACAGCTGCAGCATCTCGTCCTTTCGACTTTGCAGTTAACAGGAGCGGAGGGCCTGCCCTGGTTTGAGTGTTGTCTGTGTGACATTAGTGCTGTCGGTGAGTGACACCCTCCTGATGCGAGAGTGCGTTGTTTTGCAGGAGCCAGGCCAAAGAGACTCCAAAGGAACAGCATGGACAGCTTAGACCTCCTGAAGTTCCCTTCTGAAAAGGTAAGTAAAGATGCCTGGCCTCAAAGATGAAATACCAGTAGGAATCTGTAATGGCTTGTTGACCGGCTTCATTTGCAGGGAAGTATGCAATTAGCAGATATCATTGGAGTCAATGGGATTAACCAAAGAGAGTTTTTGGAGAGCTTGGAGGAGAGGAGAGGAACAGCTGGTCTAAGGAAAAAGCCACTTAACAACGGAAAGCTGAAAAAGCCACTTCTACGCTTTTTTGAAAAAACAGCCCTTTATTGAGAGGGTAATTGTTAGCATCTTAGCCCCTTTAGTGGCTGGTGGCAAATCTCCGTGCTGCATTAACCCAGCGGAGCGCTGCATTCGGCACAGGTAGGGAAGGAGGGAGAGGTCGGAAGCAGGAGATGGGGCTTCGCAGGAGGCAGAGGGGTTTGTTCAAGGGGCTCTAAGGATTGCCTCTGCTCCGGTTCGCTCCTCGAAGTGTCAGGTCCAAGCAGGTCAGCATTTTCTCAGTCTCCCCAGGGCAGAGGCAGTTTCTACAGCCAGCTGGGAGGCACCGAGCCTTTCCACCTACAGGGATCATTTAAGTTGCCCTGAAAATCCTGCACAGGGTCGCTGGATCTGCCCAGCAGCAGGCACTGCCCGTTCCCAGAGGAGGTGGCCAGGCAAGCAGCCGTGCTCGGCCTTTTTGGAATGTCTTTGGCACAAATAATTCACATTCATCCAGCGCTTTCGAGGCACAGCTCTCCCGAGTGTCCCAGGGAGCATTTCCCCTTTTACAGAAGTGTCACAGAGAGAAAAAACTCGCTCGAGTTGCAGAGATGGTCAATGGGAAACAACCTCAGGCTTGCAAACCATTTGGGTGCCAAAACATCCCAGTAAGCACTGGGAGGGCCAGACAAAAGCTCCTCCCTGAATTGACTCTATTTGGGAGTTGAATGCTAAACGCATTTAAGTATTTTTATTAATTCTCCCAACTGTCTGCTGGCCTTTTTGGCTCCTACCTGCTTTAACCCGTGCAACTCCATCGCCGGGGGGTTCATAGCAGGGATGGCGGCGCCCGGTGTCGGGGAGACATTCGATTGCGTGTCCTCATCGGAGCAGCACGGCCCAGAGGACTGGCAGGGAGAGTTCCGCTGATGCGTGATTTGCTGCTAATGCTGTTGGTTTCCTACTTTGTGCTGTAAAAGCTGAGCCTCGTTCGATAGTTCAGGCAGGGTTATGGGATTCCAGGGGTTTCGTGGGGAGGCTGGAACAAACAGGAGCTGCAAGTAGTCCGTAACCGTGGAGTCAGACATGAGCTGTCCCCTTCCCCCTGCAGTGCTCCTGGGGGGGGGGATGTGTGTGAGTTCACCTCTCCTCGTGTGAGTGTTTTGGATGCGATTCCCTTTCCTCTTCCGTGCTGCGCCTCCTAGGGAGAGGTGATTACGGTCATGGGAGAGGGTTGTTTGCTTCAAGCTTGCTATGGAGGGTGTGATAAGATTGGAAAGAATAAATCAGTGGAGTGAACCGTGATCTCTCCTGCACCCTCTCATTATTGTGTCACCCTCGTCTCTGCCAGAGATAGCCTTGGAGTCAGCAGGGACCCCTCTTACCGCACAGGCCAGGAGCTCGCATCCGATGCCTCTGCGTGGAGCCGTGCATCCGGGCAGAGCGTGTCTGCCAGGACGCACCCGCGTCGGCTCCGAGTGCCCCAGCAGATAGCGGGAGCACTGCTTCCCTGTCATCCCGCTCTCTCCAACCTGTGCCTTATTCCTTATTTTGAGCTGCTCTGGTTTTAGCTCCCAGCCATAGGTGCCTGTTTAGTCCTTTATCAACCAGACTCANTGATCTCTCCCGCACCCTCTCATTATTGTGTCACCCTCGTCTCTGCCAGAGATAGCCTTGGAGTCAGCAGGGACCCCTCTTACCGCACAGGCCAGGAGCTCGCATCCGATGCCTCTGCGTGGAGCCGTGCGTCCGGGCAGAGCGTGTCTGCCAGGACGCACCCGCGTCGGCTCCGAGTGCCCCAGCAGATAGCGGGAGCACTGCTTCCCTGTCATCCCGCTCTCTCCAACCTGTGCCTTATTCCTTATTTTGAGCTGCTCTGGTTTTAGCTCCCGGCCATAGGTTCCTGTTTAGTCCTTTCTCAACCACACTCAAAGTCTCTTTATCACATGCTGCTTTTTACCCTGAAGGTGCTTGCATGCCGTAATTGAGTCATCCATTCTTTTTGTCATGAACTGAACAGTTTGAGGGCTCTGAGGAAGGCAGTAAGGCATTGTAAGGCAGTTTCTTTCCAGTTCTGAAACCCACTTTTGTGGCTGCTTTTCAAACTGCGAGCGCTACCCTGGCTGCAGTTAGTCCCATCAATAGCATCTAGGGAAACGAATCTCTCCTTATTGTTCTCGCTATTCCTGTTTGTATTGCAAGGAATGGAGAAGTCTTTTGGGCTACAGCATCCCACTGTGCTGTCGGTGTGCTGTGACTTCAGATCCTGTTCAGTATCCTTGGCTTTGCGGTGTACGTGCCCTTAAATCCCAGCCTCGTGGGCCCTTGGGTCATCTGAGCTGTGCTCGAGCTTCTTTCCTCTGCATGTGGTTGCTGCAGTGAGGACGCCCTGGGGAGCGCCCTCAGTGCTTTATGTATGATAAAGAGGTGGTTTGCAGCCCAGAAGCACCGAAGCCCAAAGCATCAAGCAGGTTTAGGCACTCAGTTTCCACCGGTTACGTGCAAAATGCCCGGTGCCTTTAATAAGTGTCTTTAGCGCTAAACACTGAATACGCCTGCTGGTGCTTCTGTACGAGGGCCTCCTCGTCTGCGTGACAGCAGTAATGAGGCTGTTACAGTAATACAGGCAGAGCCATTAACCTGAGTCTTTTGACAGAGAAGGGATAGAGTTGTATGTGTCCTGTGGGAAGAGGCTGGGAATGGAGAAGCCAGGCACGGGGCAGAGCCTGGAAAAACAAAGAGAGGAGGGACAAAAACTAGAACTCGGGAGGTGTGTAGTCTCTGTCACCTCAATTATCCCATGCATTACGCGGGGGTGATAATCCTGTATGTTATATGGCCATGGGAACACTGAGCGCAAGCATTTTAGAGAGCAAAGGAGGACAGCAGCGAGAGAACAGGGGACTGCTCGTAACCGTCTACTGTGGTTAGTTGTGTTACCTGCGGTCCCCACGTGCTTCTGGTAGCATGAGGGCTGGCAAAAGAGCCGAATGGGACTCCAGCCATTCACGTTAATCTGCCTTTTAGGAAACCATTGGATAAGGGCGTTTATTCTTGATGAAGCCAATGGGAGACACTGAGGCAGGCAACGCTCCGTGCGTGCTGGCAGCCAAACCCTAGAGGTAGGAAATGCTGTGGAACATCTGGCATAGCCACGTTCCCTGGGGCATGGTCAGCGTGGGCTGCGGCATGGCTGGGTGCTGGGAAGACGTGAAGATACAGCAAGTGGAGGGACTTGTACTAAGGGTTTGGTATCCTGGGCAGGATGAGCTTGCCACTCTGTTTAGAAGAGGTTTTTATGAGCACAGTTGCCAGAAATCACAAGCAGCAGTGGCTGCTTCTGGACCTTTCATCCCTCATTCCCTATGCCTGTAAACAGACCAGCCACGCCTCTACTTCCATGTCTGGATTTTTTAAGAGGATGCTACTTCTCCCTGTGGAGAAGTTGACTACTGTGTGGTGTTTGGGTGTTGCTTCCTCTCTACTCATTAAAATCACGCACTGTGGAGATAAGCAAAATTCCGCCCTGCACGTCGTGAGTAGCAACTCACACCATATTAACTCCAGGTTAACTTCTTGCTTCTGTGTGTCTCCTGTTCTGTGACTCCTTCCCCACAGACCTCCACGTAAAGCTGAGACAAACAATTTGTGCAATGACTTTCTTGCTTTCCCAAGGACCAGAATGGGGACAGCCATCACGCGGGAGACCTGAAGATCTCTGGAAAAGAGTTCTTGTCATTACCTGCAAGGTCAAAGAAATACCGGGAGCACCAGTCCAGTTCAGAGAGAAAGTCCCAGGGGTCAAGTACATCGCCACTGGATACCAGTGAAGTCCGAGTCCAGGTGTCACAGTCGGTAGGAAGATGGTTTTTTTTTCTCCAGTACTGATCTGGGAGTTTCTTATAGCATGCTTGTTCTTACCTCATTTCTAACCTGGTGTGGAGGTGGCAGTGTGGCCTTGTTGACTGGAAAACAGAGCCTGCATCTAGCTCTGCTGTTGACCGTTTGGACAACTGTAGGCAAATAATTTTGCTTTTTTGAGCCTCAGCTTCACTGTCCATTAAGCAGAACAATGGTACCAACCTCCATTGTGAACTGGTTTATGAGAGCTTGGTATTTAGTGGTGGTGTTGGTAACCTTCTCTTGAGGGATGAGAGTTTAGATGTGAACTTTCCCGAGTTTAGGCCTGTCAGGATGTGATGCTGTGAATTCCAGAACAACATAGCAATTTGGAGCCCTCGCTGCGTGGAGCCTAACTTGATCAGCAGCCTGGGGTTCACGAGGAGTAGGCTTGTTGCGTTCAAGAAACAGAGCCCTTTTCCGTTTTTTTGGGGTTTTTTTGTGAGCAACCAAAAATGTTCGTTGCCTTTGCCAGACCTGGGACCTTAGGTATTGTTCCCTCTCATCTCCTGATCACATTGGTGGTCTCCAGAGTGGCAATGTGCAGAACGGTCTCTTTGAATTCATCAATCATTAGACAGAGATGATAGAAAATAATCGTCTAGGAGCTTTTCTTTGGAAGCAAGTTGGGCGCAGCATGCCTCCTCAAGAGCAGAAGCTGGCAAGAGGAGCTGGCCGTGATGTCAGTGATTTATGGGTTACTGGCGTGCACGGGTCCTGTGTTGGGTGTTGAAGAGCTCTGACTCAGCCCGTGCTTGGCTCCGCGGAAGGTGGTGGGGATCGTGCCCTGGAAAGCTCTCCACGTGCCTTTTTGATGTCTTTCGCCTGAACAATTGAGCTGTTTGCTAGGCCCTTACCTGGCGGCGGCGTTCGTGTTTGTGGTGATGTGTGGCAAATACAATGTACCGGGGAGGCTTCCTGCGGCTGTGTTGGTTTTGTTCTCAGTCCTGGAGATGGGGATCGCGCCCACAAAGGATGGCATGTTTCTGGATCGTGGGAGGGGGCTTGGAGACATTTGCTCTCAGTGATCTCAAGTGAGGCGCTCCAAGTCCTGAGGTGGTTGTTGCCAGGAGATGGAGTGTAACAGCAAAGATGTAATGATCACACAGGTGCCTGAAAGTATTTGGGCTCTTGCTTTATACTGAGACTGTAACACACGATCACAGTCCTGTGATCGTGCAGTGATTCCAGGTGGGATAAAGTCAAGCCAGGGAAGATGGGCCTGTTTTTTCTTGGCAGTTAAGAAAAGCGAAATAAAGTATTTTCACGCTGGGTAAGAAAGGGTCTGAGCTGCAGAGCTTGGGATGAAGCCTGTCTGTAGAGTGGGGATGCTTGAAAGTGTTTCTAGCATCGAGTCCTTTGTTCCTGGTCCGTGGATCACGGGGAGAACATACCCTGCTGTACCTGTGTGTGTGTGTACACAGCCCTTTCTGACCACAGACATTCCTGATTTTCAGTTCTCTGACCACTGGAGACAGGATCTTTACACCAACTGGGTTTTTTTAGACTTCTCTGAGCTCATTCTTCATTCCCAACAGTGCTCATGGAAATGTTCTAATAGGAAAAGCATTTCCCACTGCTCACCGGTGCAAACATGATCACTGAGAAGGAAAACAAAGCTCATCTGAGCCAGAAAGGAGACAGCAGCATGGGGGCATCCAAGGCAATACAAAGGCAGAAAAAAGCCCCGCTTCTGCCAGAAATAGCCTTGTATTTTTAACTCAGACGTTCAGCCAGAAACCAAACAAAAGTCATGCTCCATCAAGAGCAAGGCAAAAAGCTTTCCTCAGGAGCGTGGCTGTGAGTACATAGGCCGTGTCTAAGAGAAGGCCCCGCGGCGCATTGCCAACCACCAGCGACCTCATGACAGCACGCGTGGGGTTTTGGTGAACGTCCGCGAAAGAGCGAGTGAAGACATGCACACGTCGCGGTCCCAGGAGGTGCCTTTCAGACACCCGGGGCTCCCGACCGACGGACGTGTGAGCAGGCGAGGGACGCGCTGCGCCTGCCGTCCTTCAGGGCGCGGGTGACCGTGCACAGGGGACACAAAGCCCAGGGTTCGCGCGTGCAGAGGGGTGGCTCAGGCTCACGACTGCTGCAGTCGTGTTCTTTCACCAGCTGTTCTCCCAAGGCCTCTTCCCTGCGTGCCCTGGCATCGCAGCGTGTGTGTGTTGGGTCCCGGCTTGCTCTGGGTTCGTGAGCTGAGCCTGAGAGTCCATTTTTAGTTCAGTTCCCAGGCATGCCTGGTGCACATGGTGGTGAAACAGCGTAGAGTGAATTCAACAGGATATGCAGAGCAGCAGTGCGTGAAAAGAAAAATGCCGTGTTCCTCCTTGCAGACGCTAAATCTGTCCTGGTTTATCCCAAGAGAGAATAGATCAACGCACTCAACAGTGCTCGTGGCTGGAGCNCATCAAGAGCAAGGCAAAAAGCTTTCCTCAGGAGCGTGGCTGTGAGTACATAGGCCGTGTCTAAGAGAAGGCCCTGCGGCATATTGCCAACCACCAGCGACCTCGTGACAGCACGCGTGGGGTTTTGGTGAACGTCCGCGAAAGAGCGAGTGAAGACATGCACACGTCGCGGTCCCAGGAGGTGCCTTTCAGACACCCGGGGCTCCCGACCGACGGACGTGTGAGCAGGCGAGGGACGCGCTGCGCCTGCCGTCCTTCAGGGCGCGGGTGACCGTGCACAGGGGACACAAAGCCCAGGGTTCGCGCGTGCAGAGGGGTGGCTCAGGCTCACGACTGCTGCAGTCGTGTTCTTTCACCAGCTGTTCTCCCAAGGCCTCTTCCCTGCGTGCCCTGGCATCGCAGCGTGTGTGTGTTGGGTCCCGGCTTGCTCTGGGTTCGTGAGCTGAGCCTGAGAGTCCATTTTTAGTTCAGTTCCCAGGCATGCCTGGTACACATGGTGGTGAAACAGCGTAGAGTGAATTCAACAGGATATGCAGAGCAGCAGTGCGTGAAAAGAAAAATGCCGTGTTCCTCCTTGCAGACGCTAAACCTGTCCTGGTTTATCCCAAGAGAGACTAGATCAACGCACTCAACAGTGCTTATGGCTGGAGGAGAAGGGTGGCTGCCTGTCTCCTGTTTTAAAGAATGCCCCTTATTTGGTCTCTAATGGACCATAGTGCATATCCCATAAAACCGACAGTGACAAGTGTTTTATTGGGTTTTTCTTCGGAGTTGCGTAGCACGATTGGGCTTGTGGTCTTTGTGGGTAGGTGCTGTGAATGACAGAGGGGAGTTTGCTGGGCAAAATGCAGGTGAGGCACCGAAGCCTCCCAGCATTGCTCTCGGCAGGGCATCCTGCCGTCCTTCCTTGCCAAGAAACGAGAGCTTCTGACTAGGTTTTGTGTTGCCTGTGCACCCACGACGTGAAGGCAGGTGTATTTACATCCCCTTTCTTAAAGTTTCCTGAAACACCCTCAGAAATTCCAGAGCTCCGCAGAAGCCAGAGCTCAGAGGCTCAGGAGGCATTTGAAATTCTGCCCTGATCCCTGCAGTGCCTGCTGTTTGTCCAGGCATGGGAATAAATGGTCCGTCCGCCCTGCTGCAGGCAGCACAGCTCCACCTGCACCTGGCTGACGCTAGCTGCTTGTCTGACAGTACCGCGCCACACGAGATACCCTCCAGAAAGGGCTCTTTCGCCAGGAGAACGTCTCTGCAGTATGTTCTGGTGGACAAGGCTGGGTCACTTCAGGTGCGTTTTGTTTTGTGTTGGTGCTCCCAGCTGAACACTTACGCCAGCCTGACCTTGTAGCATAGGCCAGACCTCGGAACATTTAAAGTCAACGTCGTCTTGCGGGTACTTGCCAAAAGCAAAGCAACCCATTGCCTTGCGTTCTGCTTTCATCCCTGTCTGTCAAGGGGCTACTGGGGCTGCGTCAGTCTGTTGCAGGGGAGCGTGGGTGGGCTTTTTTGAAAAGCTGTGATTCCCATCCATAGGAGCCTTTTTAATCAGATGTGGCAAACCTCGCCCAAGATGGGAGAGCAGCTTTCCCCGGTCAGGCTGTTCAGACAAGAATCCCCTCGGATTCCTCATTTTGTGAATGCTCAAAGCAAAAATCCTTTTTAATTCATCAGTAAACAGCGAGTCTTTAATTAGAGAGGAGCTCTAATGATTGATCTAACGTGCTTTTGTGGGATGCCACGCTATCCGCTGTCCCATCAGAAGGCGTGAGCTCCGACGGCGCGTGTGGTCCCGTGTGCTGCTCTCCCGCGGTCGTTTTGCAGAGGGGCAGCCAGGCTGTGTGCGGGGATGCCCAGGAAAAAAAACCCATCCCAGGCCCCAAGGCAAGTGATGTAATCTCTGGATAAGTCCTGCTGTCAACACAGCCACGGACCTCGGGACAGGGATGTCCTGCCGGTTCAGTGCCTGACTCAGAGCTCCCGAGTTCGCTGCCCATCTCTGCCACCGACTGCCTCTTTGTTTACCTCCCTCTTCCCCATCTGTGTGATGGGGTGATGCTGCTTCCCTGCCTACGCTGGGGAGGTTACAGAGGCGTGATGATGGCTGTAAAGTTGTTTGAGCTTTGGATGGCAGGAGCTGTGGTGGTGTTATTAGCATTGGTGATGATGATGCTAATTACTGAGCTGCTGGGAAACTCCCCGTGGGAGGAGGCGGGAAAGGGGAGGGGAGACCATGGAAAGGGAAGGGAGGCAAAGTGAGCTTGGGGATGGAGAGGAGCCTGGCCCTGCTGTGTTGGGCCCTGGGAGAAGGGCTCAGCCTGTTGGCAAAGCCGTGGGGATGCTGGCATGGATAGGAGAAGCCATGGCCCAGGTGCTGCGTAAGGTAGGAGAGCGTGCCAGGGCCCGCAGCAGGTCCCTCAGTGCGGCTTGGACCTTCCTGCCGCTGCTGTGCAAGACGCCGGCGTTGCCCACGATGGAGAGCTCGCGCAGGAGGGTCGCGTCGGTGGCAGGGCAGAGAGACGGGCTTCCTTACCCGTCCCGTGGCCCGCTGGAGTGGAGAAGTTTCCCAGCCGTGGCTGGCGGTCGCTGGGAGGAGAGGGAGCGGCACTGCCTGGGTCTGGGGGTCGGGCAAGGGCAGGGTCCTCTTCACCTTCGCGGTCAGGTCTGGAGCTCCTGTGGGAATACTCAGGACTGGGTGCCTGGTTCTCCATCGGCAGAGCAAAGGTGGGTTTGGTCTGGGAGAAGCTGGCGAGGGCGAGACACGTTTGGTCGCATTTTCTCTCTGTTGCAGCAGAGCCCTGAGCAAAAGTAGCCCCGTTAGAGCTCGGTCCCTGTGCCGGCAGTTGCGGGCGGCCAGATCCGAGTGCTCCCTGGGACTCGTGCACCGCACACCTTCTGAGTTTCCTCTCTTTCAAAAGTAACATCAAAGCAGATTTTGCGCTACGTGAAGCTTGCAGACATCAAAGGCTTGCTCGTAAATTTAACCCCTCTGTTCCGCTGTGGAAAAGTTCATAGCGCTCCAGCTCTTGATTGACTTGGTAACAGCCGTGTTTTAGAGGGTTCCTAGAAGGATGGGATTTTTCTGACACTTCAGAAATATCAGAGGTTCTGTGTCCCTCACCCCCGCCTCTGTGAGAGCAACCACCATGGAAAAAGGAGAGGGTCCGCGGAAGAAAGGGGCTGTGTACTCCTGAAAAGACTGCCTGGGGAGGGGCTGGGGACCTGCCCCAGTTCTGGGCCTTGAGTTTAAGGTCGGCACCGAGCAAAAGTCTCTGAGGTCAGTGGGTATGTGCCAGAGTTCAAGGGCTAAAGCACTTTGTTGGGTCAAGGTCCAACAGCTGGAGCAAAAACCATGGAGAGAGGTAAGGATCAAACCCAGCCCTCTCCCCGCCTTGGGGATCTGCGCTGTGGAAATGGTCCTGTTCATCTGGACTCCCCTGTTCCCAGGGGAGTGCATCAGCTCAAGGGAGCGTTTCCTCGCTCTTCAAACCTGTCCTCAGCAAAGGCCGTTTATAGTCAAGGGAAAGAGGAGCCGTGTTTGATTGCAGTGACAACTTGCAGGGATGGGTTGCTGATGTGTTTAGACACTGAACAATTTGCAAGCACGCTGCATCGCCAAACATTCCCTAGGACGAATGTTTTTATAAGACCTTTTTTTATGGTGAGAAGCAACCATAAAAGAAGGGTAAGTATTGCAGATCATACCTCCCCGCCTCAGCCCCAAAGGCAGGTTGCCAGAGCTCTCTTGATGGTTTTCTCTCTCGTGGTTTACTAGGGTATTGTCAGGTTGCAGGAGCGATGCACAGAGCAGATGCTCGTGGCTGACCCTCTGCCTGGCCTGCGAGTGCGAGAGTTCGTTCCTGGTGTCACTGCGCAGGGAGCAGAGCTGGAGTTGCAGCGTGGCACCCCTGGCAGAGCTGGGCAGCGAGGTCCCGCCTGGCCCTGCAGAATCATGCGTTGCCCAGGCAGCTCTAGGGTGTCAGGTGCCCCCATCCATCCCCTGGGGCTTCACTCTGGACTGCGGAACCGGCCAGGTGGATGCTGGGGTGCAAGGACAAAAACAGCCTCGGGGGCTTCCTCCCAGACGCTTGCCCTCTGGCCCCAAAGTGTCTTTTCCCTGGTCGTCTTGTGTTGCTTGAGAGATCAAACCGATCGCTCCCTGCAGTCCCTCGGGAGCTTGAGCGTGGAGGGGCTGCACCGGGCAGCCTTTGCTGCTCTGCGGTGGCTGGCTGTGCATCTTCTCTCTCTTTTAAATTGAGGTGTAGCCTCTTTGTCTCAATGTGTAAACTACCACAGTGCAAGGGCAGTGCAAATGCACGCCCTCCTTTATCCCACAGCCTTTATGGTTTGTTTAACTGCATGGGTGTAATTACGCCATTATCATCGGTCAGACTTTCTGGTGTAAACCTGCTCCGAGAATCTGAGAGCAAGGGGGATGGAGAGGAAGAGAGAAGCCAGAGTCAGGGAGAGGGAAGGCGGCTGCTGCTAAATTTAAGACTGTTCCTATGACACCTGGAGGCTGCTGTGCTGCTGTCAGTCCTGTTGGAACTGAGCAGGTAAACACTGAGCCCCAGCTTGGTCTTGTAATGCTTTATCTTCCTGTTCGGCGTGCGGGACCTTCTGTAACGCTTCGGGCAGACGCAGACCTGGGAGAGGAGGCTGCGCTGAGATGTTTCCTAGCTGGGGGCAGGATGCGCCAGGAAACTTTCTGGAGAGCTGGAGTTTGACAGATATTGGGAGGCTCTTCCAGGGATTTGGGCTGTTCGAAGAAGGGAGCCAGTGATCTGGTTGCCTCCCCAGAGTCATCTTAAGTTGTCTGACCTTTCTTCCCATATGTCTGTATGAGTCTCTTTGTGAAGCTCTAGGGTCCTTCTTTTCTTTCGCCTCCTCTGACTCAGGTGCGCTGGTTGCACAGGTGCCGCATCAGCCAGGAGAGATTTAAAAAAGGCTGTCCCAAATCTAGAGGAGCAGCAGAGCCGGCGCCAAGACTGCGGTGAGTTTTGCGGTGCACAGCCCCGACACACGCTCGTCCTCGCTGGGACTTTGGTGCTAGCACGGGAGGCAGGGAGATAAACGGGTAGATGGAAAACCTCTGCAAAGTAACCGCGCAGAAATGGTGGGGGGAGGCAACAGCGTTTTCTGGCTCGCACTGCCTCTGCTGCCTTCATTGCCTCACAGGTAAATTATCAGTTTCTTCCTTAAATATTAACAGCTGCTGGGTAATGAATTCCCCCTCTCTGTTTTATAATGGCACTAAAATTGGTATTTGCCTTGGTTTTCTCTGTAATTATCCAATGAGAGTGTGTGAGTGAGAGGGAGGCACGGCAGAGCCCGGCCTCGCAGGCTCCGCTGCAGGCAAGCGTCGTGCGCGGGGGACTGAGCCCAGGCACGACCCTTCCCAACGGGCAGCTCCGGTGTGCGGGGCTGGGGCTGCGCAAGCAGGTTACGTGAGGCTTATGGTTTTATGCTCCTTCATTGAGTTACTTTTTCGCATGCAGAGGGGCGGGTTTGGGAGGCAGGCTAGCATACACAGCTGGGGAAAAGCCAGAATTACCCGCCGGGCTCCTCGGCATCCCACGAAGGAGAAGCTGGTCCTGGCGCGGTGTGATGGGGAGAGCACGTGGGGAGGCAGCAGCGTCCCCGGCAGCGAGAGCTGAGGCAGGAGCCGTCCTGGTCCTCCAGAGCACTGGGGCCAAATGCTGCGCTTGCCCGTCTCCGGACCCCCCCTCCTCACTGCAGGTGGCACCTGCATTTCAGACAACTCTGTGACTTGAGGTTTGGTGTTGTGAGAAACCAGCTGCCTTCAGAGTGCTGTGCTGCTGAGTAACAGCCCGTGTTGTGCCAGTCCAAGGCTTTTCTTTGCATCCTCTGCCTTGCTTATCTGGGTGGCCAGAGGAAGCTTCCTTAAAATCCCCCATTCAGAGTCCAAAACGGGAGTCCAGAGACTGCCTTACGTGCCTTGGGTGCAATGTAGGCTGCTGCCTGGCTTGATCTGAGAAGCCGCGATCGTGTCTTCTACCCACAGCTTTTGCTTACGAGCAGGTTACTGGCTCTGGCTGCTCAAACCGCCCTTTGCAGCCAGGGCCCGGGCTGTCTGCTCAGAGCAGTGGGCTTTTCGGCACCAAGGATACTCTCCGTTGATGCTGTTTTCATTTTGGGGAGGTGACCGCTCTGCTACGCAGCCCCTGAAGGAGCTGTGAGTGGTTTTGGCGTCTCTTCATTTAAGCTAGGGAAAGGCCAGACTGTAACCTCGGCGTCACCCCTCAATATTTGACCCTTTTGGGTGCTGAAGCAGAAGAAACGACCCCTACAAGGTGCACTGTGAAGCGTGGCTCAACTGTTAACTGTTCTCTCCTCTGTCCTGCAGACGTTAGTTATGGAGGACAAAAGCTAAGTAGGAAAGAGAACCTGTCACCACTTTAGAGGCAGATAACTCCCACGTGCTCCTTGGGACAGGACTGATGTTGGCAGGGCGGATGGTATGTGGATGGGCTGCGGCATGGTCAGTATGCTTTATCCGGGGTGGCAATGGGTTGAGGACTGCTTGCTCAGGGCTGGTCCTAGAGCTGCCCACGTCTTGCTCTGAACAGAAGGAAGGCAGAGGCGTCGCTGCCTCTGTGCCTGCGTGTCAGCCCCTAGGCTTTGTCCCCAATGAGATGCTTTGGTGCTTAAGGTCCCAGAGATAAAGCTGAATTCCTTGTCTTCCTGTCTTGGGATATTCTTGTTGCTCGGCTGCTCGCGCTCTGCTGTTTCCCCACTACGCCTCTCCCTTGTTTTTCCTCGTCCCGGACTGAGGTGGGGCTGTGAATCGAAGCTGCGCTGGGGAAAGGAGATAGGAGGCAGGACTTAACGCCAGCCTCTGCTTGGGCATCAACCACACGCAGAAAAACAAAAAAAGAAAAAAAAGCACTGCCCCATGTGCAGGGTGGCTTTCCAAGCCCTCGGCTTTGCAGAAGTTACACCACGGACCCCCACGGTCTGGGTGCTTCTCGGGTCCCTTGGGCTGAGGGTCGGGGGAATGTACGAAAGCACATCTGAGACCCCATGTTCCACCCATAACTGGCCAAGTGTGGAGGCCCGTTTTGGAGCTAGAAAATGGTAAGAAAGAGCTTCTTACTAGAGCAACCTGCTCTAGGAAGGAGGTAAAAACTGAGCTGGCTGTCGAGGGTCCCCCAGCAGGCCTTTGCTGGAGGTTACGACAGAAGGTCTGCAGACCAGCTAGTCCGGTGGTCCAGGCTGGAGCTGACTAACCAAGCTACTGAAATGCATGCTGCTTCCCTTGACTCATGGTAACCGAGTTTTCACTTATTGGCACTTTGAAGCCGTAATTGAGATCTACTTTCTTCCTTGCGCAGCCTTTTCTCCCGGCAAATTGTCAGCCGTCAAGTGGTATGAGACAGTAAAAGAGATGTTACGCTCACCATTTCCTAGAAACTGTCACTTTAAAGAGAATGGTACTAAAAAGAGAGATGAATTGAAGCCAGACCCAGAGCAATAAAACTCCAAATGTTTGACTTGTCTCAAAATCTGGAACTCCTCATTCATTTCTAGGGTCTCTGCCATGCCTGGGGCACTTTGTATGTTCACGGTTCCGGCCTCTCGCATTTCATGAGCTGCACGTGCCAGAAGAGCTTAAAAAAAAAAAGTCATAGTCCAGGTTCTCTTTGGATGTAAATCGGCATAACTGCTTAAAACACTGGAGCTACGATGACAGCACATGACACAGGGGCCTCTGGCGACTGGGGATTTTGTTTGGTTTTCTTGCACGACTGTGTCTTGCTCAGGCAAATGCGAGTGCAAGAAGTAGCATGGCTGTGCCTGTGTTTCACCAGCGTGCCAGCAGTGACCTGTATCTGTGCCAGCGCCGGGGGCTGAGCTCCCAGCTGTGGCTGGTGGGATCTGGCACGTAAGGGAGCGCCGGATGGATCCAGCCGGTCTCTGTGCGTGGACGGAGGCTGGGAAGGGAGTGTGGTCTGGCTGTGCTTGCTGGAGCCGTGCTGAGTGCTTTTCTGTTGCTTGGTGGATCTACGTAGATAATCTTTTCTGTACCAGTAACTTGTGTTTCTCTTTATGTGAACTGTATTTAAAAACAGGGAAATTTACTCTATAATGTGGGTTTGGGGTTTCATTTAAGGACAGACCTGTAGCAGTGCAGCAGCCTGTATAATCAGACCGGTTTTGTCTGTACATTATCTTTGATCGCGGCTGTTCCCAGCTGCTGGACAGGGCTACGGCGCTGAAGGCTCTCCCAGAAGACACAAACACGGCACAACCTTGGGGCAAGTTTGGCTTTTGTCTGTGATCTCCTCAGCTTTGGGGAGGCCAGAGCACAGCCTGCGCGCAGCTTGGGTGTCCTGCCCAGAGGCCACAGGGGGAGTTCAGCCACCCAGGCGACAGGCAGTAAGCTCCTGTGGTAGCAGGTTGTTCTCTGCTGCTTGTGGATAGACGCAGTCCCATCCGATGCCAGTCCTGTCTTCTGGATTTAGCGTAGCCTCGGGGGCGAGTGGGGGGGCTCGGTGTCTCTCTGGGCTATCCTTGTGTCTGTGCTTGCGCTGGGTGCAGGAGACTGAGGCTCCCTGGGAGCTGGCGGAGGGTCCTCCACGGCTGCAGGAGCAAGGAGAAGGATGTGAATCCATAATTCAAAGGAGCCTGAAACGAGGAAGGTTCAAGTGCTGTTTCTCGGCGCGCTCATGATAAAAAAAACCCCGTCGTGGCAGCAGGAAGGCTCCCTCTGCCCCTGTGTGAGTGGGAATGCAGCTGTCGGGGGATGCCAGGGTTAGGGGCGCAGGCAGGCGAATCCCAGCGGGACAGGAGGAGGTCTCCCTGCTTTTCGCAGTCGCTGCTGGCTGCCCGCTGGGCAGGGCACGACCTGCGTCCGGGGTTAATGTGGCAATCACGAGCCTCTGCTCGCACCTCCCCTCCAGCCTGCGTCCACGTTTCCCATTAGCAGTGCTAATTTCGAGCCTCCCAAGGCAATTAACACCAATTAATCTAAAAAAACCCCTAAATAATGGTTTTTCAGAGCCCCCGGCTCCTTCCTGTTCCCCGTGCAGCCCCAGGAGACTGCAGCCCGAGCCCCGCTCAGTGCTTCGTGTGCAGGGGCTGCTCGGGAAACTTCTTGGGGAGATGTGCAATTGGAGAACGGCCCCGAACGATCCCGTGGATCCGACTTTTCCATCCTGGATCATGGTGTCTGTGCCACAGAGAGAGTTGCAGTTCCCTGCCGTGCTCATTATGCTGGAGGAGATGGGGAAGCACCTTCTGCAGACGGGTGCAGCCCTCTCTCTCGAGCCAGCAAAGAGTGAGACCACTGAATATGCTTGGGCGCGGGAGGTGCAAGTCCCCTGAGATGTGCACGAAAGTCCCTGGATGATTTTTTGCCTGTACCTAAATCCGTTTGCGTCCTAGTATTCTCTGGGCGCTGTCGTGTGGAGCAAATCCACCTCCCCGTCTTTGCCTTCCCCAAAGAGGGCATAGTTTCACCTTGCTCTTTTAAACGGCACGTACCAGAGCGAGAGCTGCTTTTTGCTGGTAGGAGAAGCCGCTCCTGTGTTCGCATGTGATTTTTGTCTTACCCTCTTAAGCTCTTCCGAGAAGGGCTGTGTCTGACCATCGCTGAAACGGCAAACCCACGGGTACCGGCCCCAGGATCCTCCCTGCCTCCAGCAGCGCCAGGATTTCATGTTTTGTGGGGTGCCTTGCATAACAAGGCCTTGATCTTGAGCGCGGCCTTCAGGCACTGCTGGAATATGAGTAAATAATAATTAAGATTAAGGCGTTTGCTGCAGCGAAGGCTGTTTATATGAAGGTTAGATGTGTGTTATGGGTGCTAACGTAGATGGGTGCGTGTGGATCCACCGACTAACTTCGCCCCGTCGTTGCCACCCCTGGTAAAGGTGCTGCATCTGTTCAGCTGCTTTTTAAAACAGCGCTGTGCTAAGAGCAAGTAGGTGTCTAAGTAAAAGTATGTTTCAAGAAAGCAGCACATTTTTGGCATCCAGAGTCAAGCAGGCTTTTTTGCAAAGCGTTTTCAAAGCGATTTGTCAGTAGGTTCCAATTTCAGATGCACCGAGCGCAGTGTATTGCGGGGAGGAGGGCATATCTGCTGCTGGGGGAGCGTTGGATCATTTCCATCGCTGAAGAGGAAGGAGCGCGTCCTTCACTGGCAGCGGGCTTATGGGCACCTGTCTCCTCCATCACCTCCTACTCCTCGGCAGGGCTGGAAGCGGGGAGGTGGTGGTGCGGTCTGGTGGATACAGTAGGTGACTGGGAGTTGAGCACTAGATATTAACCTTGGCTTCTGTGCTAATTAATCAAGAATATGGGTTATATCCTTTAAAGCAATGGAGTTATTTCGGTTTAGCAAATTACTGCTGCTCAGCTGAGACTCAACAGCTGAGCGTGGTCCTAGTTCCACCCCCCTCCAACTACAAAGGAAAGCCTGCAACTACTTTCGGCTAGAGCGTCGGGCTTTGCTGCTGGGCCGCGTCAGGGCGTGCACGGCCAGGTACCGCAGCTCTGTGCGAGGGCGAGCATCAGTTACACTCCAAGAACTTACTGCTTGCTGGCGTCTGCCTATAACCTGAATTGTTTTGAGCAAGTAGTTCAGGTTCACTCCCAGTTTTGGTATTTAAGGGATCCTCCCGGTTTTTGATGGGCCAAATTGACCTCCGTAGCTGTCCGTCTTCTTCCATAGACTGGAGAGCCTGACCTGGAGTGATAATGCTTCTAACTCGTCTCCCTGGTTAGTAATTTAAGCATCAGGTGCTAAATCTCGGCTTGTGTGTTTCCGTTAAACGGTGATAGGGAAACCCAGCCTGGCATGGTAAATGCTGTCAAAACCTATGTGGAAAAGTTGCTATATTAAGTACAGAGTATTGCTGTAGCTCATTGAGGACTGTTGGAATACACCGACTAACAGATTGCATCCCAAACAGAAACCAGAGGTGGTTCCCATGCCATGCATGCACTGGTCTCAGCAGTGACAGCTGGCTACCTGACCTCTGACTTCAGGGCGGATTACCACGTAGCTGGCAAAAAAGTGTAAATCCAGTAGTAATAAGGTCGTCGCACAAAGTGGCCAAATCTGAGCGTGGCGGCACTAGTTTCAGGCAGTCGGCTCGGCACGGCGAGTAGCAGAGGTGTCAGTAACACTTCAGCCAGACACCCACGCAGGCACGCCGCGCTCCGTCTCAAAATAACATAAAAGCCAATGCTGTCACCTGCTCTTGATCCAAAGGCGTGGATTTAAGCCGCGTGTGGCAGTAGGGCCTGCCCCCAGCAGGTCAGCAGTTACTGTGTTAGGGAAGGAGGGAGCGTGGGTGAGTTATTTTGATTTTGTTTGAAACAATAAAACTCAAGTTATTTGAAATCTTAACAACAGAACCAGCTTTTAGCACCAGCGTTTATAGGGATGAGTGGGCGAGTTGTTTAAAGGGGGAAAAAAAAAAAAATCTTTGAAAACAGTCCAAGTAAGGGTGATAATTTCATCCTACGAGGGAAGCGCGGTGCGCACGTCCTGTGTTTGAGCGCCGTGTGTATGGGCTGCACCGGGGGCTGCGGCCGCGCAGTTTGCAGGGCACGCTGAAGGGCACGCGAGTGCCGAGGGCACGCTCGGGCGCGCACACGCAGCTCCGTGCCGAGACCTGGAACGTGAAGTTGCAGGTGGCGTCTCTGCAGGTCACGGATGTCTCTCTCGCTCGCCTTTGCTGCATGCTAAACCCAGGTGTAAAAAGCCGTTTGCTCTTGCTGTTCCAAGCAGTGACCTCTTGTGTGGAGTCTCTGCTCCTGTGGTACACCTGTCTTCTGCATTTCACCCTCCAAACCAGCTTCTGATGCCCCCTTTCATAGCTGCCCCAAGTCAACTCAGCTCTTCAGATAAGGGGCAGAGTCTCAGCTCTGGTTTGTTCCCCTCTTACCTCTCTCCACCGACGTATCCCCTTAACTCAGCCCCCCAGCAGCGCAGCAGCAGGGGAACGGCAGCCGCAGCACAGGCGTTCAGCTCCCGCGAGCCGCGGCAGCATCTGGGCCCCCACGCCGAGCGTGACAGCAGGCTGTGCCCTGCCCCTTCTTTCCCTCCTCGGTTGCTGTAGCATTTTTAGAAATTAAATCACAAAGTAAATTGGAGTTTAGTACATGAGCTCCCCAGGCAGCAGCTTAGTTTGAGGCCGATTCCCAACTGTCTCTCGCCTTCCATAGCCTGTGGCAGTAGAACAAAATAGGTGCAGAGTGATAGCCTTTTGCCTGCTCTGTCCTGATTGCGAGGATTTTGCAAGGTCCTGTGTGGTGAAGAGTTGGCCTCTTCTCCTGGCACACAGCAGAAGGGGCTGCCCCGCGGGACAGATCCTGGCCAGCATCACTGGTGCTCCGGGGGGGTCCATCCTGCATGTCCATCCGTGTCTCGTCAGCACGGGGCGTTTTATCATTTGTTGCTTCGGAGCTTGTGTTTGCCCCTGAGCGTAGCCTGACCCCCTCCGCATCAGCCGCATTGGCCTCGTGAGCGCCGGTGGATTCGCAGTCCCCAATCGCGACTGCCCCAGCCCTGCTGCTCTCCTTCTGGAGATGCTTTATGCATCTGTGATGCTTTGCCCTAGGGTCCAGGATCGTCGCGAAACCCAGTGAGGCTTCACAGCCCCTCTTGAGGACAGGAAGGGTCTGGGGCTAAGACCCAGACCGCAGCCTGGCAGGGGCTGGGGCCAGGTACCGAGCCAGGGGCCCTGATCTCAGGCCCCACGCAGTTTCCTTGTTTCTCATTGCTGTGTGACTCCTGGCAGTGAATTTACTGGTATGGACAGGCACAGGCAGTCCCCAAAAGCTGCATTTGTTCAGGATGAAGAGATTTCCTACTTTTGCAATGGAAAATGAGAGTGATGTGTAAGAGGCCAGTGTGCACAGAGCGCCAAGAGTGCCAGCGGCGCTCTGTCCCCGTTTTGCCGCTGCGGGGCCAGGTGGCCTTCGGCAAGCTGCTTCTCTTTCCAGAGACCCGTTTCACTGGCAGAAATTCACATCTCGCGTTCATATTTCACAAATGGCAGGTAAGAACAGCTCTTTGGCTGTTGCATAGCATTTCCGTCTTTCCTTGTTGCAATTAGAAATTTCCCTCAGTTGAACAGTGGCACATTTAAACTGGGAGATGCTTACGGCTGAGCATCTTTGGCTCTTGCAATAGGACACAAAGAAAAAAAAATCACGTATCTAATGATATGAGGAGCAGGAGGACTATCAGGAGCTAAAAATGGTCTTTCGCTATTTTGGTCCTTTAAATCTGAGTGATCATATTGTGTCTATATGTGCACAGTGCATTTACTGTCGTGGTGCGTGTGCCTGTAGAGCTGAGCGTGTTTGCAGATGTAGTTTAGGAAAATTGATCCCAATCTATTTTTAAGGTAAAATGTGTGTGGTGGGTAGGAGGTGAGGAGGTGGAAGGAAAGCTAAATATTCACATAGCTCCACTGTGTGTTTAAGAGCATCATCTAATAACGCTGGGATCGTGGCAGCGAGGTGAGGGAGAGACGAGCGCTCCGCTGGAGTCCACCCCCTCGTGCAAGGGCACCGGAGTGACTCCGGGAGGAGCGTGGCGAGCAGGGCTGTCGCTTTAAGCTGCATCTCGCACCCAGCGGGTCACTGGTGCTGGCGACGTTCTTCACATGGCTTCGCGCTCCGCATAAATCTCTGCTCCGGCAGCCGGAGCGGAGCTGGGAGAGCTCTCTGGCTGCTAGCGGTAGCTGGAGAGCATCGAAGCGGCAGCCGCGCGTCGCCAGCCTCTGCCCTGCGAGGTGAGGTTGTTCGTGCCTGTGGACATGTAAAAGCTGGAGCCTGGGGAAGAGCTGGCTGCTGAGGTCAGTAACTAAAACTGGGTTTTTGTTTGTGTTTCTCTCCTGTCCTCTGAAGCGAGAGGCTAGATCAGAGGTAAGAGAAGGAGGAGGATACAGAAGAGAGATTTACTCGGGCCAGGGCTTGGATGTTGCCTGCATGTGCTTGTTTTTTTAAAGTTTTCAGGTGGCTGCAGTTTGAACTTTTTATTATTAATTTTTTTGCAACTTTCTGGGCAATAGATACAAGCAATGCACAGGCTGCTCGGGCGTCTGCCGCTGTGCTACAGCAGAGCGTGGTGAGTGCGGTTGGTGGTTCTGCGTGCCTGGCCGCGTTCGCTGGGG
>VZSC01016197.1:126378-179746 GCA_013398225.1 Steatornis caripensis | reverse complement strand
AAAAAAAATCTTTGAAAACAGTCCAAGTAAGGGTGATAATTTCATCCTACGAGGGAAGCGCGGTGCGCACGTCCTGTGTTTGAGCGCCGTGTGTATGGGCTGCACCGGGGGCTGCGGCCGCGCAGTTTGCAGGGCACGCTGAAGGGCACGCGAGTGCCGAGGGCACGCTCGGGCGCGCACACGCAGCTCCGTGCCGAGACCTGGAACGTGAAGTTGCAGGTGGCGTCTCTGCAGGTCACGGATGTCTCTCTCGCTCGCCTTTGCTGCATGCTAAACCCAGGTGTAAAAAGCCGTTTGCTCTTGCTGTTCCAAGCAGTGACCTCTTGTGTGGAGTCTCTGCTCCTGTGGTACACCTGTCTTCTGCATTTCACCCTCCAAACCAGATTCTGATGCCCCCTTTCATAGCTGCCCCAAGTCAACTCAGCTCTTCAGATAAGGGGCAGAGTCTCAGCTCTGGTTTGTTCCCCTCTTACCTCTCTCCACCGACGTATCCCCTTAACTCAGCCCCCCAGCAGCGCAGCAGCAGGGGAACGGCAGCCGCAGCACAGGCGTTCAGCTCCCGCGAGCCGCGGCAGCATCTGGGCCCCCACGCCGAGCGTGACAGCAGGCTGTGCCCTGCCCCTTCTTTCCCTCCTCGGTTGCTGTAGCATTTTTAGAAATTAAATCACAAAGTAAATTGGAGTTTAGTACATGAGCTCCCCAGGCAGCAGCTTAGTTTGAGGCCGATTCCCAACTGTCTCTCGCCTTCCATAGCCTGTGGCAGTAGAACAAAATAGGTGCAGAGTGATAGCCTTTTGCCTGCTCTGTCCTGATTGCGAGGATTTTGCAAGGTCCTGTGTGGTGAAGAGTTGGCCTCTTCTCCTGGCACACAGCAGAAGGGGCTGCCCCGCGGGACAGATCCTGGCCAGCATCACTGGTGCTCCGGGGGGGTCCATCCTGCATGTCCATCCGTGTCTCGTCAGCACGGGGCGTTTTATCATTTGTTGCTTCGGAGCTTGTGTTTGCCCCTGAGCGTAGCCTGACCCCCTCCGCATCAGCCGCATTGGCCTCGTGAGCGCCGGTGGATTCGCAGTCCCCAATCGCGACTGCCCCAGCCCTGCTGCTCTCCTTCTGGAGATGCTTTATGCATCTGTGATGCTTTGCCCTAGGGTCCAGGATCGTCGCGAAACCCAGTGAGGCTTCACAGCCCCTCTTGAGGACAGGAAGGGTCTGGGGCTAAGACCCAGACCGCAGCCTGGCAGGGGCTGGGGCCAGGTACCGAGCCAGGGGCCCTGATCTCAGGCCCCACGCAGTTTCCTTGTTTCTCATTGCTGTGTGACTCCTGGCAGTGAATTTACTGGTATGGACAGGCACAGGCAGTCCCCAAAAGCTGCATTTGTTCAGGATGAAGAGATTTCCTACTTTTGCAATGGAAAATGAGAGTGATGTGTAAGAGGCCAGTGTGCACAGAGCGCCAAGAGTGCCAGCGGCGCTCTGTCCCCGTTTTGCCGCTGCGGGGCCAGGTGGCCTTCGGCAAGCTGCTTCTCTTTCCAGAGACCCGTTTCACTGGCAGAAATTCACATCTCGCGTTCATATTTCACAAATGGCAGGTAAGAACAGCTCTTTGGCTGTTGCATAGCATTTCCGTCTTTCCTTGTTGCAATTAGAAATTTCCCTCAGTTGAACAGTGGCACATTTAAACTGGGAGATGCTTACGGCTGAGCATCTTTGGCTCTTGCAATAGGACACAAAGAAAAAAAAATCACGTATCTAATGATATGAGGAGCAGGAGGACTATCAGGAGCTAAAAATGGTCTTTCGCTATTTTGGTCCTTTAAATCTGAGTGATCATATTGTGTCTATATGTGCACAGTGCATTTACTGTCGTGGTGCGTGTGCCTGTAGAGCTGAGCGTGTTTGCAGATGTAGTTTAGGAAAATTGATCCCAATCTATTTTTAAGGTAAAATGTGTGTGGTGGGTAGGAGGTGAGGAGGTGGAAGGAAAGCTAAATATTCACATAGCTCCACTGTGTGTTTAAGAGCATCATCTAATAACGCTGGGATCGTGGCAGCGAGGTGAGGGAGAGACGAGCGCTCCGCTGGAGTCCACCCCCTCGTGCAAGGGCACCGGAGTGACTCCGGGAGGAGCGTGGCGAGCAGGGCTGTCGCTTTAAGCTGCATCTCGCACCCAGCGGGTCACTGGTGCTGGCGACGTTCTTCACATGGCTTCGCGCTCCGCATAAATCTCTGCTCCGGCAGCCGGAGCGGAGCTGGGAGAGCTCTCTGGCTGCTAGCGGTAGCTGGAGAGCATCGAAGCGGCAGCCGCGCGTCGCCAGCCTCTGCCCTGCGAGGTGAGGTTGTTCGTGCCTGTGGACATGTAAAAGCTGGAGCCTGGGGAAGAGCTGGCTGCTGAGGTCAGTAACTAAAACTGGGTTTTTGTTTGTGTTTCTCTCCTGTCCTCTGAAGCGAGAGGCTAGATCAGAGGTAAGAGAAGGAGGAGGATACAGAAGAGAGATTTACTCGGGCCAGGGCTTGGATGTTGCCTGCATGTGCTTGTTTTTTTAAAGTTTTCAGGTGGCTGCAGTTTGAACTTTTTATTATTAATTTTTTTGCAACTTTCTGGGCAATAGATACAAGCAATGCACAGGCTGCTCGGGCGTCTGCCGCTGTGCTACAGCAGAGCGTGGTGAGTGCGGTTGGTGGTTCTGCGTGCCTGGCCGCGTTCGCTGGGGAGGACGGGGTGTCTGCCGGCCAGCCCTGCCGCTTCGCTTCGGAGGGAGCGTGGCGGCAGTGCTTAGGGATTGGTACTGAAAGGGAAGTGCTGTCCTCAGCAAAGGCTGGACAAGTTTAGCAGCTTTTCTGACTCTGAAGATGACAGTCTCGTCAAGGAGTGGGGACTCCAGCCAGCACCGAGCTGTTGGCAGCGGGGGGCTGGGAGAGCCCCGCTCCCGAGCCCAGAGATGATGCTGCAGACATTTCACCTCTCGGTAAAACAGGCTGAGGCTTTTGGCCAGGGGTTTCCTTCCACTCGTCTCCTCCAGCCCCTCCTCACCTGGGAGGCAATGAGGTGGGAAACGTAGTTCAGTGCCTGATGCACCTGCGACGGGAGGGGGCTTGGGGCTGGGGCCGTGCCAGCAGTGCTGGCCCCCGTGGCGGTTTCCTCCAGGGTGAGGTGTTGGGGTGATGCGGGGATAAAGTAAAGCCACGTGCAGGGGACTGGCAGGTGGCAAGGCAGCCCAGGATAAAGTGCTCCCAGCACTGGCAGTCACCAGCACCACCTCAGCCCCGCTCCTGCCTGGTGGTTCTGGGGCCGACTGCCTTGACAAGAGAGTAGGTAAGCAGTTGTGATGTATCTGGTTTATAGAGCGAGACACAGATAAGGCATGGCACGCAGACGTGGATGTGTTGGGATGAATATCTGCCAGACCTCGGGCAGATAACTGCCTGCTAGAACATGGGGCACAGTTTTTTCCAAGAACTGTCTGCAGTGGAGAGCTTGGCCCTGGGAACAGATCGCCGTGTCCTGTCCCAGCTCTGGCAACGCGTCACTGCGGGACGTGGTCAAGTTGCTTCACCTGCAGGTCTTCTCCTCACTGAAATAAGGTGAGGAGGAGGAATTGGTGGTGGAGAGGTGTAAGTGCTGAGGCAGAGCTCTCTGAGGGGCTAATGTGGGAGTAGCAGTGAGAACTGCTGCGTTGTCCCTGAACCCGCTGCCGTCCTCACCTCGTCTGCGACCTGACCCACACACCAGACTGCCTTCGAGCAGCAGCTCCTGACCTGGATCCACCGTGCCAGGGTCCTGCCCACAGGTAGGGCAGTGCCGTGCCCCTCGGAGGGCTGGGCGAAGCCGGCGTGAGCAGTCCTCGAGCTTGACGGGTCCTTGCTGCGTCAGGGCAGGGGTGCAAGAAGTTGAGCCTGGAGAAGACGAGGGCAGGCCAGCGCCCCGTGGGGACACCAACTGCTAAAAGAGAAGCTGATGGGACGGAGGAACAAGGTTTGGCCGTTTGGGTAGCTTATGAGAGCGCCTGCAGTTTGTTCTGCCGGGCAATGCTCCTTTCGAAGGGGACGTTTCACCCGCGTGTGGTACAGCAGGGGCCTTTGGCACACGGCAGCAGCAGCGGTCGCTGGGGGATGTGCCATGGCTCTGCCAGCACAGAAATCATCTGCCCTGGTCCTCGGGGCCCTCTGGAGCCCTGTGCCAGAGCAACCTGGGAGCGTGTTGTTGCGTGGCCACGGACAGGCTTTTGTGGTAGGGCTCAGCAGCGAATGCGGGGAGAGCTGCGTCCCGACCTGGCTGCCGCGCTCCCGGGAGCCCTCTGGCTCTGCCCGAGCTGACTTTAAACCCTGTGGGGGCAGCGGGAAGCTGTGGGATTAGCCGCCATTGCACGAGCGGTTCGGTCGAGGGTAATTCTAACAGCAGGTGCCGGTGCGTGGCGGGGGGAGCGCAGCCAGGGCCGGCAGTGGGTATGGGCTGCTCGGGTGCCAAGGCGAGATTGGGGACAGGTTGCTGCCCCAGGAGCAGTTGTGGAGCAGTAAGCCCAAGCCACGGTGCCAGTGGCGTTGCCCTGCTTCTGCCAACGACTTACAGCCTCCGGCCCGGGATGTGTGTGGGGCTGAGGAGGACCCCCTCACCATGTCCTGCTCCACAGGGCCCTTGGGGACGTCAGGTATGGCAACACCATGTGAAACTAGTACAGAAATAATTAAAACGTCCTCTGCCAATCCCGGGAATGGGAACGTGCCAGAGAAAGGCTCTTCTCTGCGGAGACCCCAGTGAGCGGCGGTGTCCGAGGGCAGAAACGTGCCGTGGCATTTGTAGGCTGTGGCTTTGGAGCTGGAAAGTGGTTTACTTCTTGCAATTAAGCCTTCTACGTTTGTTTAATGGCTTTCCTGAATCCGAGTGAAAATGGCCAAGGAGGTTTAGGCACGGGAGAGTCTGTTCTTTGTTTTGCTTTGCCTGGGATCGCTTCAGCCTCACCTGTGCATCCGGAGCAGCCGGTCTGGGGGATTTCCCCGTGAGACGCCGGGCAGGGCTGGGCAGCCCAGCACCTTCTCAGACCCTAAAAGGTTTTATTTAGCATGAGTGAGAGTTTATGGGAGAGGAAATAAGGTGTGTTTGTGCTCCGCAGGGCAGCAACCTGCAGCCTGGGAGAGGCGGGGGGCTTGGGGCAGCCCCGGCACCGGGCTCCCCGGACCCCTCCTAAGAGCCGCCGGTCCCGGCCGAGCAGAGGGGCTCCCTGGGGCGGCATCGCTGCAGGGAGAGCGGAGAGCGGCAGCAGGCTCCCCGGCACTCCCCACAGCTGCTCTTCACTGCCTTTCCAACACCTCAGCCGTGTTTTACACATCCCGGATCCAACCTGGCAGGTCACACACCCTGCTCATCCACCAGCAAAGGAATGTATCTAAAAGCCTGGATGCCTTCCAGCGAGGGAGGCCTGTTCCAGGTGAGCGACTCGGGCTCCCAGGCTGTCCTTAGCCAGGTTGCTCCGTTCTCCGATGAGCCGGCAGCGTCCGCGTGGAAACACCACTCACAGAAAACGGGAACAAAGCTCTGATCGCCAGGTACGGGGCCTCCGCCTGCCTGGGACGGTGGCGGTTCCTGTCCTGCCCGGGGTCGGGGAGCAGGAGCGGAGGCTCCACACTTGTCCTGGTCCCCGCATGGGGAGAGACGTTTGTGTCTCTGTGCCCGTGCTGAGGGCAAGCGTGTTTGCAGCCAACGCTGAGCCGGGGGTGATCTCTGCAGCGCCAGCAGCCCCCAGTGTGTAGTTGCCAGCAAAAGCCCCAGGTCTCTGCCCAGCACAAAAGGGGTTGGTTTGCTGTGTTGCCCATGATGGAGGCTGGCTGGCCGGAGGAAAATAACAGTTGGCAGAATTTGGGCAATTGTGGTGCTAGAGGTGGAGGATGGATTGATGAGGTCAGGCAGGGACACCGTCCGTGCAGTGTGAAGTGATCTCGGAGCTGGAAACCAAAGCTGCTGCCCAGGAACCGTTTAGGGATCTGGGTCTTGGGCCCGCGGTGACCGATTGTTGTGTGTCTGTGCTATCGCAGGACCATTGCTCAGCCCCATTAGGGGATGCCCTGGCTCTCGGGAAGCCTCCTGACCGTCCTGGATGTGCCAAGCCCTGGGCAAGCACAGCTCGGTAGCAGATGGTGGCCCCCAGGGTGTGATTGCGCATCCATCTGCCCTCACAGCTCCTTCCTCAGGGCTGGGAGCAGACTGTGAGTGGAGGGAGCCAAGCACTCCGTGCCTTGTCATATTTGGGCATTTTAATTAGAGAGGTGCAGGCCTGGGGCGCGGTTTGGCTGGGGCGGTGCTCGAGGGGCCCTGGCGTCCACGGGTGCTGCCACAGGCCCTGCGGCACCCCGCGGCCCGGGCTGGTGCAGCACATGCAAGCCCTAACGCTGGCCCGCGGGCACCAGCCTCCTGCCCCTCCAGGTGCCACCGCCCCGGGAGGTACCCAGGCACGCAGCCAGCCCTGTCCCACACTTCGCATGCGCCGTCTGCTCTTCCTACCGATTCAGAGCATCCTTTCCTCTCCCGGGCACGTTGTAAGCAGAGATCCTGACGTGGGAAATTGCAGGGTCCCTGGCAGGATGCGCCCTGGGGGAATGTGGTCTCTGCTGGGTGGAAGCCCCAAGCTGGGGGCTCTGACCCGGCTCTCAGCCGCTGCCCAGCTGCTCCCTGCACAGCAAAACTGTTCCTGTGGACCTGCGACTGCTCTGGTTTACTCTGTGTGGTTGTGGGGAAGCTAGAGGGAAGGGAGGTTTGGTGTGAATGAGCCAGCTTCCTCCTCTAGCCTGAAATTTGGGTCACGCAAGCCAACACAGCAGAGCTGCGAGAGCTCTAGTTCACCCTCGGTTCAAGCCCAAGCAAGCTCTGATTTCCAAGGTGCAACTGTTGATGGTTCAGAGGGTCCGTCTGAGCCGCTGTTTCATTAGCGGATCGGCACGTGGAAAGAGGCGAGAGGGGTTTTTCCCCTCCCCGATCAGCTCCCACATTGCTAATGTTCCTCTCTGGCCCGCTGCTAATTTTGACGCTGCCCTAAATAGAAGCTGAGTGCATCTCATCTGCTTCGCTTAGCATACAGGAAAATTGTTTCCCTTCATTTACTGAATCCAACTTGCGGCTTTAACCCTGTCAGCACGCGGCTCTCCCCAGCCCAGACCTCCCTTGAAGGGCTTCGCGTGCCTCTGTCCCGGTGAAGAGCTCTCTCTTGGGAACGGCACCGCACGTGGTGGGAGAGGGAGGGCTCCCAGGCTGTCTGGGGTGGCAGAGCTGGGAGAGGGGCTTTGCTTCGCAAACAGCCAAGGAGATCCTTTTCTCCGCCAAAGGGGCTGGCACTCCGGGCGCGCTCTCGCTCTGCCCTCTCCGCTGGGTGTGCTGCTCCCCAGGAGGGACCCGGTGCCCCTTCCCACACTGGCCTTCCCCAACGCCGTGCTGGAAGATAGCTCAGCACAGGCAGACCCACTTGTAGGAGTTTTTGGTTGGCTTCTGTTGTGGTATTTTTTCCAGCTCTGCAAGCAGGGACCCTTCCCGAGCCCGGCAGGTGCCCCTCTTATCGCTGTCTAATTTTATGTCCCATTCTGAGTAGCTCCTTGGAAAGATCCGCTGTTCCTACTGCACCGACCGCTCACAGCAGCCCTCCGGGTTCGCCCTCCCAGTGCGGGGCACGCGGCTCCTCTCTGTGCTGGAACCGGACACAACGCAGCGCTTTTGAAAGGCGGCCTTGAGCGCAAACCCTTCTGCAGCGTGACTTAAATATATCACTGTCTAGTGCAAGGTGCTCATTTGGGGCTCTCATGCAAAAACTGCTTTCCTGAAAAAACTGTAATTTTGTGTCATTTGCAGCTCAGTGGCTGTTATAAGCGGTGTGCTGAGGACACGGGAGCACTGAAAAGAAGCATTGGGAGTGCAGGGGCAGTGGCCTGCAAAGGTTAATTTTAGCTGGTTGGAAAGGACGGCTGAGTGCTGGCGTGCCGAGCTGGAGCTGAGCCTCAGCTGGGCGCACGAAAACACTTCAGCCAGGGCGTCGGCACGGTTCCCCCTCGTCCTCGCACTCCCGACCGCCGTCCCTCTCTGAGCCCACCCGTTTGCCAGCCCAGAAGCTCCTCTTCCCCGCGGAGCTGTGCAGGGTGAATGCTGTCCCCTTTCCTCCCCTCTTCCCCGTTCAGCCTCCAGTTTGTTCCGAGTGCTCGGGACGCTCTGCAGCAACGGAGGCTGCTCTGCGCGAGGGCTCTGCTGCTCACTGGTAGGAGCCTGGCTCTGGTTTGGGCCGTGGAAGTGCCCGGAGCCTCTGGGGTCAGCCGCAGCGCGAGTGACCCGTTGGAGGGGCCGCAGCTCTCTGTGGTGCCCGGTCTCGCGGAGCACAAGTCGCAGAGCAGCTCTTCGCCCCGCTCCTGCTCAGGGGTCCCTGTGGGAGAGGGCACCTTCGTGATGCTCTGCCTGTGACCTCTTCTAGGAGGGTGGTGTTAGATTGTCCACACTGAAGGGTGTCAAGGGAAAAAGGGAGAGGTTATTTCAGAGCCAGGAAGCCAGAGGGACCAAGCAGCAGGGACGCCCGGCAGGCTGCAGGCTGCGGGGCTTGGCAAGCCGCAGGCACAGCCAGGAGCCGCCCTCGGAACAGACCAGGAGAGGGCCCGACGCATTGCTGAGGCCAGGCCAGACGGAGCGATTGGACACGGGGAGTCGTTTGAGGCATTCTGACTCTCTTCTGTATTTTATTGTCTTTCCAGAAAATCAACCGGACCCCTTCGGATGAGGAATGCTTCTTTGACCTGTTGAGCAAGTTCCAGAGCAACCGGATGGATGATCAGCGCTGCCCTTTGGAAGAATGCCCATCGGAGGCTGCAGAGGCAGCTGCCACACCGGTCCCTGCCCTGGAAGAACGGCTACGTAAGCACCGATACATTTCTAAGTCACCAGTGTGGAGTGATGCTGCTCCCGTGGGGTGGCGAGCTGTCGTGGTTTTACTGTGAATCTTGTGATGTTTTCCCCAAGCCTCAGCTCCCTGAACTTAGCAGTTCTTTGGCAATCTCTCCATCATTATTTGAGGAAGACAGAAACATTCTTATGTTGATGGCTGCTGAGGGAAAGGCTGGAGAATATGAACTAAGGCTTGGAGAGTAAACCGGCAAGAGCAATGCAAAATATACTTGGATTTTTTTTTCAGTACGGGTCTTTTGAAGGCCTGGCCTTCTGAACAGTGGTTGGCACGAGGACTTCTGCCTCTGCCAGCATCTCCGGGAGGAAAATGCCGATGGTCATTACTGAGGGAGCCTTGTAAGAGCCTGGAGAGCTGGGGCGGGCTGTCACCGGCAGGTTAAAGGATTGCCAGTTTTTCTCATAGCGTTGCCATGGAGGAAAAACTTCTGGATTTTGTACGGTTCTTGGATGCTGTGGCGATAGGTGCCGTGTAAGAACAGAGGAGCCAGAAGGATGGATAAACATGAGGAAGCTCCAGCAGGCAGACAACTAACTCACCCATAGGAAGAACGGGGATAAATTGAGGAAGCCGTCTGGCAAATAGATGGGACAGGAAAGGCAAGTCAGGTCTGTGTTTGCACTTCGGTTTCGCGTCTTTTTTTATGATGCAGTGTTGAGGTCCTTTGTTTAAACCAAGCTGGAGAGAAGCGCTAAAACGTGCAGGTCACACTTGCGTGCTTAAGCACTGTCACAAAGGGCTCAAAACGCTTCGTTTGGACTCATGGATTTGTTTATTGGTTTCCAAACGAACACGAAATACAAACAGGAGAGGAGGAGACCCCTAACATCCCTCCGAGCGTGGCAAGAGCCGCAGCACAAGACTGCTCGGAGAGGTCGGTGCCAGGAGCAGGGGCGGCAGCGAGAGCAGAGCGGTGCAGGGAAGGTCAGGCTGCAGCAGGAGGGCAGGTTGGCTGTGAGGTGAGCAGGGTTTTATCTTCTAAAAATAGGGAGGAATGAGCATCACTTTTTCAAGATCCACATTTCTGGTACAGTGCGTTTGACTGTAACAGCCGTGTAATTTAGGAGACAGTTTAAAATACGAAGCTTTATAAAGCATGTACAAGTAGGCACACGTTCCGTTCAGCTCTCATTTGGTCTCTGAGCCTCTCGGATGTGTTATTTTCAAGGTTTCATTGTGAGCTGAAGGGGTAGAAACTCATCTTCGTGTCAGCGCTGAGATTGTTATGTGTTTCTGCAACTGCACAAGCTGGGGCTCTAAGAAGAGCGTGTTGTGTTGGGAGGCTTGGGGCACCTCTCCTCGAGTGCTCTGCGCTCACTGGGACAGTAACACCAGTCGGGCCGGCTCTCTTGCAGTTTTCTTTTGCTCATCCCCGTCCCGAGCGCAGTGTCTGTTGTTTGGGAGCGTTTCACTGCCCAGCAGCTGCCGGGAGCCAACGGGCTCTTTCCATTGAGCGCTGCCAGAGGGGCATTTCCAGGGCTTGGGGCTGAGTCGCTCGCTTTGCCGAGGTCCCGGCATTGCTCGTGTTTGAAAATCCTCCCCTTGTCCCCTTGCTGCTCTGCCCCGCGCGAGCCCCTCGGTGGTGCCAACGCGATGCTGCCCAGAGCAGGCGCGCCGAGGCTGGGGGGCACCGCTTGTGCAATTGCAAAGCGCCAGGCGTCTGGGGTGTCTGGGTGGGATGCTCCCCGCAAGGGTTTATAGAGTACAGGTTGTACATACAGGTTCTGGACTGGGACCCCCCGGCACCAGCTCGTGCCAGCCCCCTCCCGGCAGGCAGAGCGTAGGCTGGCTCTGCGCCGCTCTGCGCGATGAGAAGAACCAGACCCCGCGAGTGTTTTCCTCGCGTTCGCTGTGACGCAAGTCCTGCAGCTCGTAACAGCTGGAGCATCTGCAGGGCTCACCTTGGCAGCGCCTCTACTTGAGCTGGCCCAAAAAGGCCGGGCTTCTAGAGGGCCTGGGAAGGATGTGCTGCCAGGTGAGGGGCTTAGCCAGGCCTGGGCTTTGCCAGTTACCCGCCTGTAATGATCCCCGGCCCTCGGGACCGTGCAGGGTGCCTATACCGAGCCACACAAGCGCTCAGGACCTCTGTGCTCACCTGGAATTGCGGTGTCTGCCCAGCCCCGTGCCCCGGTGAGGTGTGGGCTGGCTCTGGCGCAGCGGTGCCTCATGGCTCCAGGTGGAAACCCGAGAGGAAGCAGCAGTGGAAGCCGCCTGTACTTGTGCTGGAAACAACAGTGATTGCCCACAGGCAGCTGTTAGTATCGGGGCACTGGGTATTCTGGGCTGAGGTGGCATCTTTGGTGGCCTCCAGGAGCTGGCCAAAGCACCGTAAATAGCAGGGAGCTGGTCGTAGCAGGTCCAGCAGCAGGAGCCGTGCTTGCACCGTGTTGAGGCACTGACTTTCCCCCTGTGCTGCCTGATGGGTTTGTGTGTGCACGGCACGGTTTTTGCAGGAGGCATGCTCTGGAGTGTACTGTACTGTGTTCATTGCCCTGCCCCCTAAACTGGATGTGTTCGTTTAAGCAGTCTGGCCAGGGACCGTGCTGGAGGCAGCGGGCACAGCCCTTGGGGGAGCTGCGCTCCGGCGGGACATGGGCACTGCAGCCCTGCTGAACTAGAGCTTTTCTGCTTCCCGCAGGAAAAGCAGGGTAAAGGGTCCCGCTAAGGGCACTGGCTGTGGGACCAGGTGCTGTGTGCGGGCAGGCTCCTCACAGCCGGCCCTGCTCGCCCTTCATGCGGGGTGATGGCGGGGATGCAGCCCAAGGCCTTTTTGGGAGGCGGGTACCAACGGCTGGGCTACAGCACCGGCCTTCAGAAAAGGGAGCGAGGGGTTGCGATGGGGCAGGGGGTCTTGCTCGCCGTAATGCTTGCTGCTTTCATGGTAGGCTTTTGCTCACTGGTGTTGCCGGCACGGGGATTGCTCCTGCTCCCCCATGCAGGGTGGAAGGAGGTGCCTGTGGTCACACAAGAAGCCAGCCTGCTGTACAGCCAGCCCCTGCCCCTCGGGGAGCAGGGGGTGAGGCTCGGCTGCAGCTCACATGGTTGAACAGCGGTTTGGTGATGAAGATTTGGGCTTGCTGCAGAGAGCAGAGCTGCAGCTCAGGCGTGAGCTGGCAGAGCTGTGACCCTGGTGTGTGCTCCTCTCCCCACGCACAGCCCAGTCCTCCTTAATGGCGTCTCCGCAGACAGAGGAGTTCTTCGATCTGATCGCCAGCTCTCAGAGCAGACGCCTGGATGACCAGCGTGCCAACGTGGGCAACCTGCCAGGCCTCCGGATAACACACAACAACCTGGGGCACCTGCGTGTGGAGGGGGACGCCCAGGAGCCCGGGGACGAGTTCTTCAACATGCTCATGAAGTGTCAGGTACCGGCAGGGACTGGGTAAGCTGCCGAGCTGGAGGGGGGGATACGAGTGTCTCCCACACAGGCAAACGCCGTCCTCTGATCCCACCTGCCCTGCCGGGAGGGGCTGTGGCCAGCAGCTGCCCATCGCAGCCCTTGGCACCCGGTCTTTGCCTCCAGGTCCTTCTTTTTACCCCATACTGAGGGTTGCACTTTGTCACCATTCTACAAGCAAGAGGGTGGCAGGAGAACCCACCCTCCACACAGCGCCTGCGGCCCCGGCCTGGGTCACTGCTCTTCCCTTATGCCGGAGCCCGCAGCAGGGTGCAGCACTGCTGGTCCTGCTGCCCTGAGCGCCCGGCTGGGGGCTCGTGCTCTGGACCCTCCTTGGGCACTGCTCCCAGCCCGTTACTTCCATGACGGGACTGTCTTTATCAGTACCCAGTCCTAATGCCTGTTCTCCTCCCCGCGCAGTCCTCCAGGATAGATGACCAGCGCTGTGCACCACCAGACTCCATCCCCCGTGGCCCCACCATGCCAGACGAAGACTTCTTCAGCCTCATCCAGCGCGTGCAGGCCAAACGCATGGACGAGCAGCGGGTAGATTTGGCCTCAGCCCAGGAGGAGGCAGCAGAGCAGCAGCAGAGGCCTGGCTCCAGCTAAGAACTGGGCTTTGGCTTGGGGGGGTTGTCTGGTTTCATTTTGTTTTTTAAAAAGAAAAAAAAAAAGTGTAGGTGGTTTCAAACCCGAGCGCCCCTGCGCTACCACAGACTTCTCCCAAGGGACGCGGGGCGCCACATTGTCACGTTGCGGCTGGCTGCTCTGCGAGGCAGCGTTACGGGAAGGCCCATCCCACGGGGGATGGTTTCTAAACAAGGGTTTTTTCAGGACACACGGCCCCTGTAACACTGGGCACAGCACGAGGGAAGAAGAACTTGGCAGCCCCTTTGCTTATCACCTAGAAATCCAGGAACTTATGCTGTCGGCCCAAGGAGGAGCCCAGAGTGGGTAGTGAACTCCAGCTTTGATGTCTTTTATTTCCACAACACTTTTACTGGGGGAAGGGAAGAGCACCTTTTCCATTTTGAAGTCCTCCCATCCTGCCCGCATCACAAGGTGATGCAGATTGCTCTGGACCTTTCCCTGGAACATCTTGCTCAGCTTTGTTCTTTCTAGAGGAGGAAATGAGCCCAAGTCAGAGGCTACACCGGTCCTTTCAAACCTCACCCCACCCCAGCTGCAGTCATGGTCCCACACACCTTAAAAGTTTGGTTTAGGTTTGCTGAGGATGCTGCGGCAAGCCCTGTGACACCCCCTCTGCTTCCCCACGCAGAGCTGTACTGGGACCTCCTGAGCAGGATCAAAGCCTTGCTTGCCCTGAGCTTTAGTGGGATTTGGTTACCTCTAGAGAACAGCCATGCAGCCCGAGGGCTGCGACAGGGGCCTGTGCCCAGGAAGGGAGGAAGTCTGTCTTTGCCCATCTGCTCAGCACAAGGCAGCTCATGGCCTCTGGTGCTGCTGAGCCAGACGTCTCACGCAGGGCTGTCCTGTGTGCAGGTGCGGGTGCCCGAGGCAGAAGCCTGCATTCGGCCATGACCTGCTTTGAAAGCCAGCAGAATTTTCTGGCAGTGGCTTGTTAGGAGAGCAAGCGGAACCATCCCCTCCTCCCTTTGTGTCCAACAGCAGTTGGGAAAAATAGCCCTTCCCTGCCCTTGTTTCTCCCCAAACAGTGCTGAGCTGTCCCCTCGCCCTGCAGGCCCCGGCAGAGCTGCTCCAGTTTTGCCCAATCTGTCTCCAACCAACGGAGCCTCAGGAGAGCCCCAGACTGGGGTGGTGGCTGGGAAGTCAGTCCCACCCCATGCCCGAGTGCAAGGGGCTACGTTTGCTTTCATTCCTTCCCCTTTTGGAACAGCTGGAACAGCAAGCGCGGGGCAGAGGGGAGCAGGGATCTAACTTCCAGAGACAGAGTATTTTTTCTTTGCTTGACCAGCTAGGCTATCTTGGACTTCAGAAACTCCAGTAATGAGTTCTGCCAAAGCAGATACGTTCCTCTAGAGAACAAATCAGCACTTTCTATTCGAAATGCATTTGATGGAAACACTTCCAACCAGCAGTAAGATTTTTAGACCAGTGATGCTGCTCATCAGGCATTTAACCTGCCTGCACTGACCGTGTGGAGGGGTAGCTGCATTTTACCTGCTACCAGGGAGCACTCACCTGCTACGCTGCTGCATGGACGGCATGGCCGAGGCTTGGCCTCCTTCCTGGGGCTGGTCAGAGCTCTGGAGAAGGGACAGGAGGACCCGCCCAGCCACCCCGCGTACTGACCTGGCCTGCATTTGTAAAGAAAACATTGAAGATGAAGATGACTTGACCGGCTGCGGGCTTGGGCCTGTGCAGCTCTCAGCCAGGTGGTGAACTGGAATCTGACCGTTAAGCTTTCAGAGGTGTTAATTATTTGCCATATACTTGAATGTATGAGCTTATTTATTTTTTACATGTGCGTTTGCTAATGTCATTTTAATGGGGAGTTTCCAACCCACAGGTACTTTTTTTTCTAAAAAAATAATCTGCCAAATGAATTAATATATTAGAAATGAATACAGCTCCAGGGGAAGAGGGGAGGGGTTGTGCTTAATAAATATTTGTGTCTCAGCTTCAGCGACAACAATTTATTTCCATGATTTCTGCTTTGCTGACAGGAGAGCTAATGCTGGCCCTTTGGAATGGGGGTGGGGCTGGGCAGTGCTCTCCTGTGGCAGACACCAGCATGTGCAAGCATTATGAAAAGGATGCATGCACCCACCTACGTGTCCCTTTGTGTTAAGAGCATGCAGGTCTCTTAGCAGCCACCACCCCCAGCTCTGCCTGCCTTAGATGCACAGCATCGATCTGGCTGTGTGCCTGCAGAGGAGGACACAAAGCCCTGAGCATTCCCTGCCCAGAGCGATGGCCCAAGCCCACAAGTTACCGGGACAACAGGGCAGATGAACAGCCCTGCAGTGGCCGAGAAAAGACCAGCTTTTCTCAGCCAGCTTGAGCCCTCCTCTCGGACCGCGGCCGAGCCTTTCCTTTCAGGCCCTGCCTGGGGAGCTCCGGCTCAGCCGTGTCTTGGCGCCTTCTCGGCGCCTGGCCCAAAAGCTGCATCTTGTTTCCCCAGTGGCAGTGACCAGAGGAAGAGGGCAGTGAGTGCTGCGCAAAGCCCTTAGTGAAGATACTCACAAAGCAGCAGGCAGCAGTGCTAGCTCATTCCAACGCAGCAGGTGCGAGCATGCCATTAGACTTCACTAGCAAGGGGGCCTGAGAGCAGATTTTGGATCCTGAGCCCTGTAAGGATAAAGCCAAGTCACAGCTGGTCTTCACACACCTGGCTAACTTCTGCTGGCCGCTGCCAGTCCTGATCAAAGATTAGTGGAGAGGTACCAGCTCATTCTCATCAGGCATTCTCACACTTCTAGGTGCCTGGACACAAGAAGCTCTGTGCCAGAAGTCTCTGTGTGTGTCTTGGGGACAGAACCATGCCCCCAGGTACACAGCGACAGAGGCTTGGCTTCCCAGAAACAGGTGAAATCCCCAAGTGATGGGGTCTCACCTGCGGTCTCTTGCTGTCCTTAGCAGCTGAGGAAGGGACCACGTGTTCTCCAGTAGCTGTTCTCTCTCAGAGCACCTACCAAACAGAAAGAGAGCCCCTGTGAGCAGGAGGCAATGGCTACAACTGAATCACCAGAGCAGCTCACAGCCTGCAATGGTTGCTGCTCCACTGTACCCTGCAGTAGCAGAGACAGCAGCACCAGTGTCCTGTGTGTCTCCCACACCGCCAAGGCACGCAGGCCAGCAGAGCTTGGTCCCATGTAAGGAACAGCTCTCCAATGCTGACAGCTGCCAGACACAGGATTGCTGGGGCCTGCGCAGCGCTAACGCGGGCCGACTCACTGCTTGGCTTTGGCTTGCGAAGCGCTGCTGCAGCAGCTGTAAAGTGAAGTGTGTTACTACAGAGCAGGGCGCTGTCCCCGGTGTAGGTCTGGAGGTGAAGAGGACCTCTAAAAAACCAGCAGAAACACAAGGTAGAGATCTCTCCTCCTCAGCTGTACACATGCCCTGAGAGGCACTTGCGAGGCAGGGCTGATGCCTGGCCTGTGGGGATTTCTGTATTGCTCACCTGCCAAGTCACGTCAGGGCCGAGGCTCAGCACTTACCTCAGCCCTCCCCAGAGCCTCGTGCTGTTACTGCTCCAGCCGTCATGGATCTTCATCTGGCTGGAAAGGCACTCCACCCGCAGGAAGGGATATGCTGGCCCAGAGCACCGAGGCTCTGTAAATTCCAGCCTGGCGTGGGACAGCTTTTGGCAGCTCTCCACAACAATCTCCTGGGACCCTGCTAGGCCAGGACACAGCTGTGGGCTAAGTTAATTCCTGCACAGCTTTGCAGTAAGGCAGCGCCATCCCTGCACTGACTAGCCCAGCCCAGATACACAGCACCGATGCACGCATGCAGGGTTTTGAGCAGAGGGCTCGCGTACCCTTGCTGTGCCTCTCTGCCTACACGACAGTAGGACCTGATGGCCCAGAACCTACCTACGTTAGACCCTATGCAAGCAGCACGCATAAGCGGTGATTCATTTCAGGGCCCCCGGTGCCCCTCCTCACTGCCCGCACACATGCTGCAGGCAAAGAACCATACCTGCCCAGTCGCCACTTCAGTGAGGCAGGCAAATTCCCCGGGGAGGCTCCCAAGTGGCTCCTCAGTACAGCTGAGCCCTCCACAGCACACCGGAGTGTGCTGGGGTTTAGAACTGCCATCTCTGCGTAAGCAGCCGGAGGCAGTGTCCCACGCCACATGCATGACACGTTCACGCACACTGGTAGGAAAAAGCAGCGGGGGGTTATGTCAGGTAGGCCCAGCAAACGAGCCTCTGCACCCCAGCGTCCCTCATTTGGGCGTTCCCTCAGCAAGTCCCATGGCCACTCGCTGCCCAGCCCCATAGGGCCCCCTCTCGCCCAGTACCAAACACCACTGTCTCCCTGCTGAGCGTGGGCCACACCACCAGTAACCCTGTAGCCACCTGACACGACCCATGAGTTCCACACCAGCTGGATTAACTGGAATTTGGCTGTACTACAAAAGGAGGATTTGCTGAAAGGGGCAGAAAACAAGAGCCAAAGTATTTGCCATTTTGCAGAAAAGCCCTTGTGGGGCAGGATTCAGGAACAGGATCCATCCCTTAACAGCCACAGTGGAATGCCTCAAGCAACATCCAAACAAATGGCTTTATGTTTACTGCCCATTCTGTGAATGCTGCTTTGCCCCTCGCCCCCTTGAGATGGCCACCTCTCCTCTGCGCCGCAGACTTACCCCACTCGGCTGCACCTTCAGCCGCTCTCTGCTCCGCTGCACCAGGCTTTCACGTCACTTTTCGTTCCCATCTTGACACAGCTCCAGCTCAGGAGAAAGGCTGCTGCTCTTCTTCCCGCTCCTTCGTCTTTGGCTAAAGCAAGGTCTGCTGGGCTCCTCCTAGATAAAGCGTGCTCACCTCTGTCCTCTTTCAAGAACAGACACGCTTCCCTGTGACACAACATTTTTCAGAAAAACCCACTTCAAAAGGGAGCACAAAAGTCGTTTTTTACCTGCAATCTATCAATCAATCAGCAGCAAAACCTTCTGTATTACAGGCAAATTCCCTCACATAACTGCAGCCCCGTCCCCTTCCAGCTGAAAGCCCCAGAATGCTGTCAGGAGAAGCACCCATCTCCTGCACCGCTGCACACTGCGGCCTCAGTGCTTGGTGCGGAGGAGCCCCTGGGGGCTGCCCTTCCCACCCCCCCTGCCCGGCAGGCGTTCAGCAGCAATGCTGGCCAGCGAGTGCCTCACCCTGAAGATTTGCCCCCTCCCTGGAATCTGCTGCCTCCTGTTTTCACAGAATCATTTAGGTTGGAACAGAAAGACCCTTAAGGTCATCAAGTCCAGGCATTAACCCAGCACTGCCAAGCCCACCGCTAAACCCTGTCCCTGAGCGCCGCACCTACACATCTTTTAAATCCCTCCAGGGATGGTGACTCCACCACTTCCCTGCACAGCCTGTTCCAGTGCTTGACAGCCCTTTTGGTGAAAAAATTTTTCCTAATATCCAACCTAAACTTCCCCTGGCACAACCTGAGGCCATGCCCATGACGTTGGCCTGAACCTTCAGAGAGCAGCAGCAAAAACACGCCACCTTCCATCTCAGATGGGTAGCAGGCCAGCCTGCTACACCGGCACCTGGCTGCGAGCTCTGAGCACAGGGAGCAGTGCTCTGCCCTGCCTCCAGAGAGCACCACGTGCCAGAGGATGCTGGACTGAGCAAACACTACCATCTGCTAACAGCCAGCACGGACAGACTGCTGCAGTTTTTCGTGTAATGCAGCAAAAAGGAGCGCTGCCTTTCTGTAGCTGGGGCACGTAACAGATAAGAAAGGTAAGGAAAACAGTATAAAAAAGGTTGTAAATGAACTGTTTCCGAGGCAACGTGGATCCTGCGACAGTGCTCTGTTCCATCCCAAAGGCATTAGCGCGATGGAAGCAGAACGACGATTTTCAGGTACAAGGTAATAAAATACCCACTCTTCCAGCAGAGCGCCAATGTGTGCCAGCAACTCACAACACGGTGAGCGCGCAGCAATGTTCCAAGATGCAAGACTCCTGTTTCTTAATTAACACGTGGATCACCCTAGCATCTGGTTGTCACAGCGTGCTGTATTTCACCAGGATCTGAGCACGCACAAGCCGCTGACAGATGAAGTTCCGGCCCCTCGACGCTGTCTCATCACTCTAACCTTACCGACCAAGAGGAAAACACGACTGCTTTCCTGTTGCAGTGATCCACGCTTGTAACACAACACATATAAAATTCCTACGAACACTTCAGATGAGTAAAGTAAACTCATTAATACTCATTACTACATGCAATGCCCTAACTACTTGGCTGGTTAAGGACCACAAACACCTGGACATGCTTGGCTGAAAGAACTGGGTTGGTTCAGCCCAGAGACACAAAGGCTGCAAGGGCTTTTGCTGCTTTCTATCGCTTGCTAATGAGAGGGCACAGAGAACGGAGACAGGGTCTCCTCAGAAGCGCAGTGCTTGGAAAGAATGGGTGCAAGCTGAAACACAGGGCATTTCGGTTAGGTTTGGGTTTTTTCACTATGGGATCGGTCAAATACCAGAACAGGGGTCCAAAAAGGTTGTGGGATCTCTCTCCACCCTCAGAGACATTCAAGACAAGACCCTGAGCATCCTCCTCCTAACAAGGGGGCTGGACTAGAAACCTCCAGAGGTCTCTTCCAACGTGAATTATTCTTTGATTGCAAGTTTAAAACCATAGGAAAGCAGACACTTCACAGTACTTCAGGCTAATGGGCCTTGAGAGAAGTCAAACCTTCACGCAGGCAGAGGAAGTAAGCCCTAACAAAGTGCAACACCATCACCTCACTGCCTGATTCATCACTACCCGAGTGCTATATGCTGGTAAACACCTACATTCTTCATTTATTAAGCTATTATTTTTCTTCTCACTGATCTTCACATGCAGCATTACCATTAATAAGCGCCTCAATATCTGTCAAGTAACTCTGAGACAACTTTCTACGTGCTCTACTTATCTCCAACATGCTTCACAAATATCCATTTTGCCTTCACGCCCATCCTCCCCCTCACCAACCAGGAAGTTGCATAACCCCAGCGCCGGGGAGCTGCTCACCGACTCATCGCCCTGAGTGGGATCTTCGAGCCCTGACGCTCCCACAGGGCGGCTCCCGCTGTAACCCATGTGTACAGAAGACTTTCAGCCCTGATGCGAGGGGCACAGGCACAAAACTCTGGAAGATGGGAAGGGGAAGAAAACAGCACCACACGACCAGTAAGAGCTGGTGATATGACCCTCCTGCAGGGTCATTCTGGCTTTGCAAATGCCCCCGGGGTCGGGGCACATCTCCTCAGGTGGTACCAGCTGCCTCTTCTGCTCAGCTGTGGGATGCACCTCCACCAGCTCTGCAACCAGCTGCTGCCATGCAACACCTGGGCCAGGCCAGGAGACATCGCTAACACCTCCGGCTACAGCTGTACCTCCCTAGGCCAAAGCACACAAAGAATCACTGTCTCCCTTCTCAACAGAAAACAAAGCAGGGCTCCTGACACTGCTGATGCACTGAAACTTGGCTAAAAGCCAGCGAAACAAGTACCAGGAAAAAAAATACACACCTCATCTCTAAAAACATGAGCTCAATCAAAGGCAAAACTATGCAGAACGAAGACACACAGCAGAGAAAGACCAATGCCGGAGTTTATTTTAAACACAGAAATTTCCCATTGAAATCAGGGAATAAACGTTAAGAGTCTCTCTTGCCGTCAGCAGAACGACAACTCCCATTCGTCAGGTCTGTCCCTTGCCGCCAGTCTCCGGGGGGCCTTCCCCGCCTTCTCCCTCCACGGGCTGACCTTGAGACTCGGTATCTGCCGAGCTTTCCAGAAGCAGTTCCAAGGCTTCCTCACCAGCCACGCGTCTCACCTTCTCCCCTTTGGCCGCCAGGATTTCCTCAATATTCCTTAACAGTGATTTGAAAACCAACAGTGACACCACAGCAAAGGCCGGACCCAAGAGTCGAGCGCAGGCTCACTCTCATGCTTTGTGCTCAGGATTAACGTTACGCAGCGCATCACACACGAGCAGCACCGTGGCATTTCTCCATACAGAGTACAGGAAGTACATAAATCCACCCAAACCTTCTGGGAGTATTTTCATCCATCAGGATCAATAATTTAGCAATTACGGCTAAACAGAAATTTTTAAAGGGATCTCAGAGAGCTGGACATCATTGAAACCGAGCAGCGGATGGGTCTACACATTTGAAACGCTTAGCCAGGGACACGTGGCAGTGATGGGACACAGCCTACGGGAGAAGAGCAGAACCCCACAGGCAGGAATTCCCGAGGACGCCTGCGCATCACACGGCTTCTGCCGCAGCTTCGCACCATTCCTGCAGATCCTAGCGGCACTCAAATTTCAGGAGATCACCATGCGTGGTTTGCGTGCTTCAAGAGACTGGATGAAACAGAATTATACCCAGCAAAAACCTTGGTTTTCTTTGAGCCGCGTTTTAAAAACGCCAGAGAAATAACGTTACGGCCTCGGGAGGATGCAGGCACAACTCTGCGGCGCTCTCCCTTCGCGGCCAGGAGCGTTGCTCGCACACCTACCTCTTTCCTTCCAGATCTGAAAACCACCCCAGGTTGTCGGCGATGACGTGGTGATTCCCGCAGCCGGGACACTTCACTATCACCACCCCGCCGTGGTACGCTAACTTGGAAATCGTCTTCGCCGATCGGGTCTGGCAGACCTACAAAGCAAACAACGTGGATTTGGTCAGCAGGGCAGCTGCAGCTTCTGGGCCTTTTAAGAGGGAAAAAACCCGTTACTGGCCTCGTTAAAGGGTTTCTTTCCCCCGCCCTCGTCTCTAGCTGCTGCACGGCGCCTTCACCGCGTGACGATGCGGCGCACCTTCGCGCTAACGCGCTCCGCGGCCGGGCCCCGGCGGAACCCCGCCCGCCGCCCCCGGGCAGGGGCCCCCTCTCCGGGAAGAGCCGTTCACCTCAGCCCGCCCGGCGCCGCCCCGGCCCGGCCCCCCACCTTGCAGGTGTACACCAGGCGATAGTGCGTGGCCCGCGGCNCGGTGCACCAGCGCCCTGCCTTTAAATAAAGAGCAGCGCGAGCGCCGCACACGCAGCCTCAAGGCCCGCAACCGTTTAATCCTGTTTATTTCCCGCAGCGCTGCGTTTCCGAGACAGACACGGACGAGGCGGGAGTGGAGCTACAAAATACTGTCCAGTGACAAACATTAACTTTTCATAAATGTTTTGTTTTGATGGGTTTAAGATCTAAATAGTCCACGGAGAGAGAAACGCAGAGGGCACGGCCGCCCCCGGCCCAGGCTGGTGGTTCCCAGGTCGGCGCCTGCTTTCAGGAGCCTTCGGTGTCGGTGTTGTCGCTGCCCGTGGTGTTCTCCCAGTCCGCCTCGTGGTGCCTGTCCTTCGCTACCCTTCGCAGGGCTCTTTTTCTGAAAACAAGACTAGACATTTCATTTTTAGAAGATGTTTTCTGCAAACGAGTCATTTGAATGCTTTGGGGAGTTCNGCCCCCGGCCCAGGCTGGTGGTTCCCAGGTGGGCGCCTGCTCTCAGGAGCCTTCGGTGTCGGTGTTGTCGCTGCCCGTGGTGTTCTCCCAGTCCGCCTCGTGGTGCCTGTCCTTCGCTACCCTTCGCAGGGCTCTTTTTCTGAAAACAAGACTAGACATTTCATTTTTAGAAGATGTTTTCTGCAAACGAGTCATTTGAATGCTTTGGGGAGTTCATATGCATCAATCCACTTAGTGTTTCATGGAACGTGACGGTTTGCTCACACACCCAACAAAGCTGAGACTGGTAGCAAGCACAGGGTAAAGAGAATTCATCTAAATTGATGAAGACATTCTTACATTTCTTGAATTGTGGTGTATTGTTGACGTTCAGTTGAAGAAACCAAGAAGTCCTACCCCAAGACCTTTCTTTAATAGTATTGGCAACGTTCAGAAGAGTATGTTACAGTGCCATTAGGAGCACTTCCATCCAGTGCTAGAACTAAGGTCCCTGTTTTCCAAGGTTTCAGTGAAGACACCAGGCATGTGGAGAACAGGCCTTTCAAACAAGAGCATTTGAAGAGGGCAGAGGGTGGAAATCTCCCCTTTGCAGTCGTGGGAGCTTGGTCTTGAACTGCAGCAGTATGCCAGGCAGTCAGTGAATGTCAGACAGATTTCACTCATGTGAGAGAAATCTATCAAATTTATTAAACTAGCAATTCTTTGGAGCGTCCTCCACTCNGAACAGGCCTTTCAAACAAGAGCATTTGAAGAGGGCAGAGGGTGGAAATCTCCCCTTTGCAGTCGTGGGAGCTTGGTCTTGAACGGCAGCAGTATGCCAGGCGGTCAGTGAATGTCAGACAGATTTCACTCATGTGAGAGAAATCTATCAAATTTATTAAACTAGCAATTCTTTGGAGCGCCCTCCACTCCTTGCTCTGGAACCATCTGCATGGTTCAGAGCAACGGCAGTCACCGCTATCTTGGCTACCTCTGATAATAAAACAGGAGTCTCAACCAGTTCAGCTAGAAGCATGAGCCTCTGGACATAAGATCTGTAATGATTGTATGCCCTCCATGAATCAACCTTGGGGACAGAGGGTGGACAGAAAAGAGGAAATATATACAACAAGGCGATCAGTTAAGTCACATGGGTATGTCTAAATTAGTCCTGCTTACTAAAGTCCAGACCTTCGGTAACGTTCAAAGCAGTCCTTCATCCTCCTCCGCTCCTTTTCTGCCAGTTCCTCATTGGCTAAGCCACATTCCTTGAACTGGAAAAAAAGCCAAACAAATATGAACTGGATTCCTCTGAAGATCAGATCAATGTTAGCACCAGGCAGTGCAAACCTGCTCTGCAAAGGTGGCTGGTTTTGAGGGTGAGGTACTGCATCTGGCCTCTGCAGGGTAAACCGCTACAGACTACCCAAATAAGCCTGGTCATTTCCCTTCTCTGACTTGTTTGTGCAACGAATCATTTTACATTTACATTAAGGAGAAAAAAAATGGGAACCTGTGCCTTCAGATGACCAAGAACAGCTGTCCACTACCAAAACCCTCCTCCAGGAGAGCAGCCCACTGCATACAGCTAGCTTCCTGCATCTGCTGGGGCCTGCAGAATGAAGTATGGCATGTTCCTTTCTGGGCTGCCCACTGTTGTGTGCACAGGATGGTAATACATCTGTTTCACATAGTTTTACAGTCTTTGTTCTCTCCCATTTGTAAATTTGGGATTCTGTTTTCTGTACCAACAGTAATACCGCAGACAATTAAACTGGAAAACATCCATACCAAGAGATGAAGGCCAGAAAGTAATGAGAAGAAGCTTCTAGGCACAGGTGGAGAAAGAACCACCGTAAGTGTCCTGCTGTTCAGAGGTCACCCGTTTTGGAGGGTGAATTTTGCACAAAGCGCTCAGATTTTGGAAAAGCAGTAGCTGTTTACACGCTTCTCAAACCTGCTAAATCCATCACAAGCCTCAGTTGTAGTAAAGAAAAGCCTGCAAAGACTCTCTTACACTTGGTGACTTTGGAGGCAGGCTGCTCTCTCGAGTGCTAAATTGCTGGTTTTGTTCTTCAGGGCAATCTTCTAAAAGAAGGAAAAATCACAGCTTTAGTCATAGTTGCCATTGTGAAGCAAGTTCTCCCCCCAGCAGTTTGTCAAACAGCAATCGCTGTAACGTAACAGCTGCCCAACACTACACAGAGTCAACAGCAGAACTGAAACCAAGCCTCAAAATGTTCAGGACTCAGTCCTGTGATCAATGCACAAGTCACTTCTCATTTTACTTGAGCCCTGAATCTTGCTTAGGATGATGGAGTTCCCCATCGGACTCAGAAAGAGACAGCAGCTGTCTGGTTTCTGCAGGAGCAAAGTGAACCTTTGCAACGCAGCGCCTCTGCTTAGCAGCATTAAAAAAAAGAAAAAAATCATGTTAGAGGTCACCACAAGAAATCATGTTAATCATTATTTTAACCATAATTTGCCCCTGTTCCCCAACAACTAAGCTGTGCATACCAAAGCACTTCACATCAGACCGTATTTTAGCAAAACGCCTTATGCAGTGATGAGGTGTCATGATACATGTTGTTGAACTGAGTGAGGCAGAATAATAGAAGGCTTTTTTGATCAGTGTTGTTTAGCTTTTATGAAAAATCTCCCATCTCAATGAATTAAAAGATCATTTAGATCCTCCGGGAGATCAAAACAGAAAATTTCTTCTACTGTGCTAGCTTCCTTCCTTTCTCAACATGATTTGAAAGAGACTTTCAAGTTCTTAGAGGAGCCTATTAATTCCTTTCCACACTGCTGAATCATTTCCACTGGGGATGCCACAGAAACAGAACCAGTGGCAGTGTTAAGTACATGGTTCTGCTTTTGTGAAAATAGCCTGTGACATAAAAGGGAAGAGGGGAGGGAAAAATCCCTGGAGAAAGCCACATGGTCCAGCTGAAGTGGAAGGATGTTGGTTCTGTTCTCAGCTCTACCACAAATGCAAAGAGAGCAGGGGCAGGGAAAAGGCACCCAGGAGCTATTGCTCAAAGGCACCAGGTGATTTTTCCTGGACCAATTCAGTGGACAGATTACCTCAGAAAAAAGACTCGAGGTCTGAAGATGGCCTAATGACACCACTCTTCCCAGGTCATTCAGCTATATGAGAGACCCTTTCAGAGACCATGTAGTAAAAAGACAGCCTGTGGAGCTTTTTCTCTCAAAAAAGCTTTACAAGCATTCACTGTTCCCAGCATCTGAGGATATGTTCTCGTTTTTCTAGGTGAGAAAGACGGTGGTATGGCAGAATGCCTTGATGTATGGCTACCTACTCTGAGTCATCTCAAGGAGGTCTTAGAGTGCCAAGCACACCCCACTGAGAAGCATCTCTCACAAACTGAGTCGCTACTCAGACTACCTGTTCTTCACTAAAAATAAAACCCAGGAATATCTTTTCCTGTCGCTTTGGAACACTGGCCCATCCTCTCAAGAAGAATTCTCTGTTTTCCCAAGAAAAGACTTACTTTGAGTCAGCTGTGTATCTTCATCTAGATGACCGTGAAGAGTAAGCTATGGGACAGAAACAAAACAAGAACATGAGAACTGCCCCTTACTCTGTCTCACACAGTAGCTAGGAACAGGTGGAGGAATATAAGAAATAGGACTTGTGTAGAACCAACCTCTCCTTAGTGCATCTTGCTGTCAGCAAAACAGGAGACTGAGCCAGAAGTTATGAATCTACTCATGGATTTATTCTCCATGAGTATATCCAGTTCCTTTGGCCTCACTTACGCTTTTGGCCTACAATGTGACAATCACTTCCACACCGAAAACTCTTTACTACAGATGTCCCCGGGGTGAGACTTATTTTTGCCTGTTCTCCCACAAGAGACACAATTAGAAGCAAGTCAAAATAATTCAATTCCCCTGATTTGCTTAGACTCAACAAATCTTGCTAATGCCGTAACTGTGTCCTACACTCAGAAATCTCAGGACACAGGGAGATTCTGTCACTGGTCTGTTTTGCTGCTCTGTACTTCTTGGTATCACTGAACTGAGCCTGAGCCACGGATTGAAAACTGCTGTTACTTAGGGAACTGGGCACAAGTCAGGAGTTTGAAACCATCCCAGAAGAAAGTAACAGGTAAGCAAGGCACCCTACTCACTTCCTGGGAATCTCTGGAGGAGGTATCGTCCAGGTCAGAGGTCTGAAATAAAACCAGTATAAATTAATCATTCCTCATAAGCAAGGAAGTCGTAGGAAGGGAATACACAGGAGACTGAAAGCTGCAGAAAACAGAGAAGTGTGGACGTCCTCCCTCCTACACTCCCATCTGACCACTTGGAGAAAGTACACAAGATGCCACATTAGTTAACAGCCCTTGTGCATCTAATTTCATTCTAGAAACTTTAGTGCCCTTACAACCTGCTCCCATTTCATCCAGATGGCTCAAGCACAGTCCCTAAATAGAGTTCACTCTGCTGGTTGAGGATCTCCTCGTTATCTTTGGGCATACTCCTAACACAACCACAGAAGGGCCTGAGCTTACATCAGTCCAGCTTATCCATGCCTGGAACCAGGGTGAGGTAATAGGAACCATCACGTCTTTCAGTTTTCTAAACTCGGCATTTGCATGGAAATGGTTACCCAGGCAGCTGGCCACTGCCTGCTGAATTCAAACTGGTTATGTGCAGAGGCCTTGGAACAGCCACTCTCTGGCCCTGTACGCGACTTCCCAACCCATCATACAGACGACAACCCCACAAGGCATACCGCTGTGGGTAGCTCCAGTTGCAACCTTTTCAGCTTGGTTTCAGTCGCCAGTAACTGACTCTCCTTTTGGAAGAGCTGCAGTTGCATTTCGTCACATCGCTCCCCCAGTTCCCGAATCTCCTTGCGGTAAGCGTCCCTCTCAACCAGGTTCTTGGAGTACTGCATATAGAACTGTTCTCGGGTCAGGAGCGCCTGGCGTAAGGGACAACATACCGTGGCAGGTCACACAACAGTACACTCAGGGTTACAGTATCTGCCCACTTCAGGCAGCGAAGCAGGGATTAGCAGCAGCTCTGACAGGAATGTTTCGTCACCTGGTCTCTTTCTGAAGCCACTTCCTCCATCTGCTGCAAGACAGCTTCAATCCGTTTTTTATACATCTGGGAGTCCTTCCTCAGAGACATGCACTGTAGTTCAAGCATCTCTTTTTCTTCTACATACTGTTGAGACAAGGTCAAAAGCACCCTCCTTGTGGGGAGAGCCTGAGCTAGACTCTCATCCAGATTGCTGTGGCCAGACCTCCATGCAATGTCAAAGTTCAGCCAGACTGTCCAGTTGGAGCAAGGTCAACCAGAAGGTTGGTCAACATGGCTAGGAGGACTGCTAACATGGTGGATTTATGTGTACCTGAGCTGTCAATCATGATAAAAGCTCCCATTACCCTCCAGGCTGAGGCAGGGACTGTTAATTAACATAGGCATTAACAGGTAACAGTTAACGTCACAGAATACTAAAATGTTATCGTATCTTTTTTCAACAAACTAACACAGACACTAGAGTGGGAGCAGCAAGGATTGCTGCTCAGCAGCCTCTCTGCTCCATAGGCAAGACATTGTAGGTGCTTCATCTGCCTCTCTTACCCACTGACCCTCCGCAGGAATTTGCAATGCATCACGTACTTTGTATTGGACCACCTCAGCTCGCCGCAGCTCCTTGCGAAGGCTGTAAATGGTGTTCATCAGCTCCTGGCGTTCTTCTAGCATCTGACTACAGTCATTCTCCAGGTTCTCCTTGGAGAGGCTCTTCTCCAAGTTCTGTTCCCTGGCAACCTGCTGGACAAAAAAAAAAAGTGAGATACAGCGACCATCTAACTCCATATTAACCCTCTCCACACAGCCCCGTGTGCTATTTGACTTGGGAGGCCACAGCTGACCCACACAATCTTGAGCGCAGCCCCGTCACTGCCCTGGCTGCTACAAACAATAATTTCTCAGGAGTTCATATCTAACCACCCCCACCAACCTGGAGAGTGTTCTCCAGCTCCTGATTCTTGGCCAAGAGCAACTCCTTCTCCTGCTGGATCTCCCACATCACCTCATGGCTCGGACGCTGCTCTATGGCATGCTTCAGTTTCATTGTGTGCTTACGCTCCAGTTTGCAGTCGTCCTCAGCCTTCATGAGGCTATGCTTCAAGTGATCGATCTACAAGAAGGTTCAGAGCTCATCAGTTACAAGGAGAAAACTCTGGCCTGGAAAAGCAGTTCTCTCTCCATTCCCCAGACAAACATGGTGTAAATTTCTCCCCGGCTTTGTTTTCCTCAGGATGTTTGGTGCTCTGAGGACCAGAGTCCTGCCTGTGTGCTAAATGGATACAACGCATTGCTCTTGTACCGCCCTTGTGACAGGGTCAAGTCTTGAATGAGGGGAAGATTGTTAATTCTTCACAGCACAACTCGTAATACATGGGCTGAGCTAGGGACCACTAAGACAGGCCACCTGCTAGAGAAGATGCACAGAACCTCCTTCTGGACTGGTTCAGACCATCCTGGGCAAAGACAAGCCTGGGTGTACAGCACAGCCTTCCAGGGTTTGGGTAAGAAGGTGGATGCTTTAGAAAAGGGGTGACTGACCTCTAGCATCAGGTCCCGGTTCTTCATGAGGGCAGCACTCTTCTCCTCACTCTGTTTGGCATAGCTCATTGCGAGGTTGTAGTTCTCGTCCTTGCACTTCCGCAGCTCCTTGCTCAGGCTGTCCCTCTCCTCCTTCAACTTCTGCGCCCGCTCTTCGTGCTTGTGGAGCAGGCTGTCCCTCACCCACATCTCTCTGATCGTGTCCTCTTTGGTGTGCAGCCACACGGTGAGCTCCTGGGCCTTCCGCCGCTCCTCCTGCACAGTGCTCTGTAGCTTCATGATCTCGTTCATCAGGAGCTGGCTCAGGCCGGATTCCCCAGCAGTGTCTGTTTGGTGGGCAAGCATCAGCTATTGCTGTCCCATCTGCTCCCCAGACGCACATACAAGCACAGGTTCTCATCCACTTATCACTGCAGCTCGGTATCATTACATGCCGTGCACAAGCACCCAAACCCTGAAGACACGTGTGACCAAAGTGCCCCCGCTGTTTCTCCCCTGCTCTGTGCCTTTCCACACCACAGTGTCACTGACAGAAGATGCAGAAGGAATAATGATCCTTCTGCTTCCTCCTCCACCCTCCCAGGTCCAGACAGTGACACCGGACACCAGGAGCAGGGTCATTCTTGCCAGAACCCTTCTGAAGTACACAGGGAGCAAGCCAGGGAATGCTCCTGACTGCTCACTGAGCTGGGGAGAGGCAAAAGCGGAGGTGAATCCCCCACCTTGATTTGCATAGCAACACCAAACAAAGAGCTGTTTTTTCAGAACACAAACATTACCTATAATCATAGAGAAAACCCTGCTGGGCTCCTTGCCAGTTATTGTCTTATACAGTTGTGGATAATATAGCTCAAGACTCTCCAGAAATGCCTCAAAGCCCTTTTGTCCTGTTCGCTGAAGAATGTCCAGAAGAACACCTGAAATAATTGCAACAGGATACGCTATTCATTTATCTCTTTACCTATTTCTAATGTAACAAAAAATTGTTCCACTTTCTCCACATGTAGACTAGAGTCCCTGGGATCAAATCCCCCAGCCAATCCTAAGCCAATTGCCCAGTAACTGTAAAAAAGTATTTTAACTGTGAAGGAACAGTTAAAACTTAACCCTCAAAACTAGCTCCTACTACAGTGGGTGCAAAAAGCAGATATCGGAATAGCACTTTATGTTATCCTGCTGATAATTCCAGAAAAGCTAAGTTAAAACAAAGCACCATGCCAGTTTCTGCAGCTCGAGGCTCCACAAATATCAGAGGCAAACATTAGAAAAAAGGGCCATTAGTGTAAGAACACTGTGCATAACTAGAGAGGTAATAGGCACAAGCCTAAGAGAGAAGCCAGACTAACAAGACTTTAAGCTCAGTTCCCTACATTGTCTAGAAATACTCTGTGCAAAATCAAGCCCAGGGGGCTTGTGTAGTGTGTTCTGCAGTTTCCCAATCTGGAAAACAGGGAAATAATTTTTTTCAATGACTCTCAGTAATTTATCAGTAAGAGTTAATTCAATCCAAAAAATGTACTAACAGCATAATGAATTCTGTCATCCTCTCAGGTTGGAACAAGACCATGACTGTATAAAACAGTCACAAAGAATTTATTTAATGTGCTGCCACCGTTCCCTCAAGCACCACATTATAGGAATGAGGGACCGAGTTAATGCTGGAAATCTACCCCCTGCAGAACTGTTACACAAGAATAGCCTTGTGGGTGAAAGCCAAGCAACTCCCTCTCTTATACTGATCTAGAGATCCAGAGCACCAAAAGGCCGCACGCTCTCCATGCTCCCGTTACCCTTACACAGCTTGGGAACGCATCGGTAGAGCCATCTCCATTCCTCCTCTCCCCACAGTGACGTGCTGGGGAAAGGGAGGGGAAACGGGCTGCACAGCAGCGCCTATGTTTACGTCTAAACACAGGCAGATGGTAACCTGGAAGTGATGCGATCCTTCAGGCCCAGTCCATTAGCACTCTGTTCCAGCCTGCTTCCAAGAGCTGACAAAGCAGGGGAGAATCTATGGAGCCGAATGCTGCACTTCACCCACCTGCCTTCCGTTTGCGCATGACCAGGCTGGGGTCATTAAGAACTTGTTCCTCATCATCATGGCTGATCACTTTGCACTGGCGAAGATAGGGTGTTATACGGGAAGGATCTATCACAGAGATCAGCTTCACACGGAAGTTCTCCAGGTTATTCCAACATGTTTCATCATTATCTTCTTCTAACATGTTGGTGAGAAGTGTTGGTGAGCAGTGTTGTCCTGTCTTGAAAAAACAAAAATGGAAAACAAACAAGAAGACTCTAAACCTCCTACAGTGGGGGTGAGGGGTGAAACCAAGTACGTTAACAGACTGAGAATGGAAAAGTGTCTTTTAGACAAGAGGAACACATCTCCCATGAGGTCTTTAACTCAGCACTTGCAGATCACCTGCAGAACATGGTGATACGCTACAGTCATACCTAAAACAACAGTGCAGTACCAGACTGGAGAGACCAGCAGCTGCGAGGCTAGTGCCAATGCTGCTGACACATACATGAAGTACAGCTAGCTTGAAATTCTGAGAAAACGCAAGTCACCAAATCTTGATGATCTCCCTCCAACCAGCTGAGCATCGCCCAGATCTCACTGCAAGAGGAAAGTGAAACTATTTAGTGACAGGTCCACTGGCAATAAGCAAGTCCCTGAGAGCCCCATGAATAGAGGAAAATCCAACTAACTCTAGATTTCCAACAATGTACCACAAGAAGGTCCTGTCAAATCTCACTGACTTCACCATGGGTTCTCCAGATGCTCAGCTCTGCTTAGAATTATGTATTTAATCCCCATAAGCAATACAAAACGGATGGAACACAACACAGGATAAGCTGATGGCAAACTGCAACTTTTCAGTTTGAAGCTAAGTGTCCTCTGAAGAAGTGAAAATATCTTTAAAGCTCTGCTGCTTAACTGTTGCCTCTGGTTTACAAAGAGTTCACACTTTCCCTTCTCCATCTCCCAGCATTCGAGAGATCCCTGCATTCTGTCTGACCACACAGTCACTAAATCTAACACCCACAAATGGCTCTGTGAAAACCCCCAATGGTGATAGCCTTAACTGTGTTCAGCTGCAATCATACAAAAGCTTTTTCTGCATGCTCTGCTTTACCCATGTGCAGCGAAGGGGAACACACAGCTGTATATGATTTTCACCGTGAACATGGAAGTGCAAATCATGCACCAGGAAAGCGTGTGTGTGTGTGCGTGCGTCAGAAACACTACTGTTCAGCCTGGAAGCGTGCAGGTGAACAGATGCAGAAAACCCAGCGCTTCTGTACCCAGGCTTCTTCGCCTTTTGGTTAAGAAGCTGGCATTATTTTTATTTCTTTGTCCCTCTGTGGTCAGACTGTTCCATAATAAGTACTTTCTGAAATCCCAGTCATTAATTACTATGCTTATATCACACGTATGAGTTGACTGCAGTAGCCATCGTCATTTCCAGGGGCTCAGAAAGGCTGCCAGAAACCTCAGTATTCACGGTTTTAGTTACCTTGTTTGGGGGCAGGGAGGGTGGGAACACAGTTCCGACCATCAGCAGCTACACAGGGGCTGGGATTTCACACACATCTTTCTGCATCTCTATGCAAGGTCATCTCTCAAACCTTTATTGTTTTTCTGCTCCAGCACAGAAGACGGCTCCAAACATCTTCAGCACATACGTGTTACATGTTACATTGTCAGTTAACCTTAATGAGCTGGACTGACACAGAACTAGTCATTGTCATGGAGAAAATACTCTGCTCTGCCTGACATCAAACAGCCCCAGCAGATTACAAGAAATGCATTCCCCTGTTGAGAAACAACACATCCTTACCTCAGAGCTCTCAAATTAAAAAAAATTCCCTGTTAATACAAACCATTCTGCATTACATGGACCAACCTGAGCCTGCGCAGTCAAAAGCCTCCTTGTTTCGTCTCCTGGTTTAGGAACACTTGTCTGTGTCCTGTCTCTGAGAAAACTTGTCTTGGATGCAGCCTCCCTCTATATTCTGGCTAGAGCAAAGATCATTCCAGGAGCAAAACTGGTTTGAGAAAAGAGAAAAGGGGAAACTACTCAGCTATACTCTGAGACAGGAAAGGGAAGGAAAAAAAGAAAAGGGAGGGGGAAGCTAGAATGGGTGATGGGGGGAGGAGAAACGTGCTAGTCACATTGTGAGTCAGCAGCATTACATGTGCAGCGGTTTCAGACTCATTCTGGCTTGGTTTTCCAATCTGTACCACTGAAGTACAAGCTAGGGGCCTGAAAGTTTCTTTGTGTAGTGGTCAGAAGGACTAGAAAGAGAGAAGGCCACAGGCATAGGTCTGTCGAGCTGATTTCAGGGGACAAAACAAGCCACACAGTCAGAAGCAAAGGCTCTCCAAATGGCCTTTCAGCTGTTAACAAAACATCTTTATACAGGAAAGCAGTTGGCAGCAAGAACTCTCTCTCGGTTTGGAGTTCAGCTGAAAAGGATGATTTCTATAATGATGCCTCTAATTTTGGATGTCCTTAAGCTTCAAGCATAATTATGACAACTCAGTATTTTGAGGGAAAGGGAGTCAAGTCTTGGCAAAGCAAGGAACATAACCCACGATTCCCAAATTACAGGCTGTGGCTCTAACAGTAATTAAAGGAGCAGCACAGCAAGCAGCATTGTGATGATGTTAAGCATCAACATCATACCTTTGTCTGCCTCTCTGCCTTCCCACAGTCCTAGAACTGTAGCTGCAACAAGAACTCACTAACAGTCTGTTTTAAAAAGAGTCTTGAGAACATACACTCTCTGATACCATGGCAGCACGACACGTTTTCCCATTAGCTTCCCACTCTACTCTTTGTTCTGCTTTCTAAGTTTCTGGAGAGTTTCTCCATGTTATCATTAGGAGTGGGGCAGAGATGCTCAGAGATTCTTTAAGCCTGTGCTTTTTGTTAGACATTAAATTAGCTTTACACTAAAAAAAGATACAGTACTTCTATTAGCTATGCCCTTGCTGAAGGTAATCAGAATGTCTGCTAATTGACCAATCTAGCCTCAGGAGTTTTTGTTCTATAGTAACAGATCAGTTTAATCCTGAAAAAGAACAAAGACAGCTTCTTCTTACAGTTACACAAAGTTTTTCCACAAGCAGTAAGATAACAAGAGCATCTCTTGATGGGCGTTTGCAAAGGACAATAATCATTTAGAGCACAGATCACATTTACTACCAGTGCCTCATAGTAAGCGCCCCGTGGTGAACAGCACACAGAACTACATGGCAGAGCATCTGCCACACCCGAGTTTCTTGCAAAAATGTTATCTATGCTGGCTTATAGAAAATAAGAGTACACTCCAAGAGGAAAGCCATTTCAAAAACATTCCTTTTGCTCCATAATGTCTTGACACCCAGTTACAGCAACATTGGTACCCACCGTGCCCCTGACCCCAGCTCTGCCTGAAGGGCCCTCCTGAGCTGCAACTCAGTGCTCTAAACTCACCACCACACTCTCGGGATGCTTAGCCAGTGCAGTGGAATGAAGCTTTCTGTGGCACCTTCCCCCTAGATTTTATCAGCTTTGACTCAGCTAGCTTTGCACCTCTCTAAGACAGAAACTGCTGTTTTATGAATGAAGAAATGAGTTTTTGTTAAGTGATTTGCTAATGTCTGTATGGGGCAGGCTGTGGAAGAATCAAGAAAGAACCCAAGCCTAATTCAATCCTGCAGTTTTAGCCACATGCATATTCATTTTCCACATTCTCCCTGGTTTTCATGCAGCTTGCAAACTTCATTTTTCTCATTAGCAATCACACTCATACACACATTATTAAAAGCACTATTTACCAGAAAAAAACCACACAGAATACATCAGTAATTTTTAAGTGAGAAAAATAAAACATCTGTATTTCAACAAATACTCGAGACTCATTTTGATACAAAATTAATCTGCTGCTTATTCATCAGTGTTTACTCAGTTAGCTATCAAGCAAAACCACTGTCACAGCACTAAAAAAAACCCCACCCATGGATATCTGAACATGGATAAACATTCACATAAATAAGGGCTAACACAAAAAGGAAATAAATAACCATCATTGCTGGTTTCCCTAGATCTCCAACAATCTTCCCCCCAGCATCTATGGCAGGAGCTAGTTTGAAAGAGAACAGAATTGGTCTATGCCCAAAAGACTTCCCTCCAGCCAATTTGTTTCATTTTTTGCAACTAAACATCTAAAGATGCAGACTTTGTTAGGGGGGCGGGAAAACCAGTCCAGCCATTTTCTCCTCTTCCCCTGGTCCGTCTAGTCAGTTTGTTGGAAGTGTTAAAAGTGAATAGTGCAAAGAGTATCTCTTACTGCCATGGAGGAAGGCAGACCTCATTCAAGCGACTCCTGCAACAAAGCACAAACAACTCCTATTAGTCACAGCGGTTTTATAAGGAAGCTGCCCTTTTGGAGTTTCTAAACCCAAACTGAAAGAAAAAAACCCCAGTCTCATCTGACAACCACATGAAACAAACGCTGTTCGTGTTCATTTGGTCTATTTCACCAAAGCCTCAGCAAATATTTACACATCACACCCTTGTACATGCAGAGAAATGAAGCCATATAGGGGAAAACAAGCCCCACAAAGTCCTTCCAAGATGAAGTGTTAAAGACAAACTCCAATGAAGTACACTCTGGTCTTAAGCCTCAGCTTCCCACCAGCTTTTAATACTATTCTTCAATTCACTGCTCACGAGCCAGGCTACAGAGGGCAAACAACAGAAAGAGGTGATGCTACCTGCCCAGGATCTAGAGGATTGCCCGACAGCCCCAAGCAAGGACGTTTTAGCACCAACTTGGTGGGACCTGCAGCAAAGACTAACTTCAGCTTCTGCTGCAAGTGTTTAGCATTCATGCACACAAACCCCCTCTTCAGCAGTAGCTGTCCAGGCCTTCCCATCCCACCAGGACCCTCTACTAGTCTCAGTTTTAGCAGCCAAGCCTGTAGAGTGCTACCAACTAGGTATAGTACTAGTAGGCAGTAGCCATGGACTAAAAGGCTGGCAAATGTTTGAACTTCATTACTTTTGTATGTAATTTAATCACGCAGACATCGACTTTCCCTCCTCCTGAAAGTCAAAGTATTAGCCTTAGTCTATGATTAATGGGTAATTGTAGAACTCTGTGTCCTAAGGGAACAAAAGTAGAGATAATTTCAGTCCTTTCTTAGGGTCATGATTCATGTCTAAGCTGTACCACAGACAAATGTGTTTCAGGTTCTCCTCTCAGGCAAGAAATACAAGATTCACTGAGTAGCTACTAACACATTTCTGTCTCACATCCTCCTCCTTTTCCTGAAGCGAGCACTTCTCCTGATTTGAGGAGTACTGGCACCAGCCACATCAGCGCAGGAGTCCAAGACAGACTGTGCAGCATTCTCTTCGGCTTCCATGCCCTGCAACGTAAGGAGAAGAGGCTATCACCACCATGAGAGCTAGCGTAATTGCAAAAGAACCCCTTGAGCCATCTTTTTATTTCAGGGAGCTCAGCAAGATTTCCAAAACAATCTCCTATTTACCTTCAAAATGAAGCATAGGACAGCAACATTCTATTAGCAATGTCACAGCAAGCACAAAACATCCTGAACTTTTCTGAGCAAAACCTTCAAGCCAACACTGGCATTTCTTCCTGCCTCTGCTACCGCTGCTAAACTAAAGCATTGTCCCCTTGTGAGGACTAAGGGCTCCCAGCTGAGCTGGAGAGCTTGTCCTTTTTTCAGCTGCAAAACTATGCTTATTGAAAAAGACCAAATTTCTGTTACACTTAAGAATAGTGGGGATTTCACCTTGGATTCCAGTGGGAGCAATATTTAGCTGGCAGTGAATTTCTGCTTTTAGTCCCTGGCACCTCTGTTTTACCTGATTTAGTAAATCAGTATCGTTGTCTCCAGGCTCATCACCAACTGTCCCATCCAACTGTACACCTGTGAATTCATTCCCACAACTCTCTTCCTCAGACACTTCCTTCTCACTCTGCCACTCCTCTTCATCACTCTCTTCGTATTGCTTCCTGCTGGCTGACAGTGTTGTTGTCACTTTTGGAGGAGGCAGAGTTGCTAGTACAGCTGGGAGTGTAAATGCTGCTAGGAATCTGGCTTTCAGTAGGAGGTAAGCAGGGTTATCGCCGAGTTTCTGCTGCACCAGTTCTCTGATAGCGTGCAAGTCAACCACAGGGCCCTCGTGCTCACTGGCATCGGAAGACAGAAGACATGCCGCTTGCTCTTCTAGAGCGGCTTTTTGCAGAAGCAGCTTTGAGAGGGTTTTTAAGTTGCACAGAAAAGGAGGCAAATAAGGCAATCTGGTTTGCAGTGATGGTACCTGGACACCTCGTTTCCCATTCAGCCACTCCTTCACCAGCCCCTCATCTTCAAGGGAAATCAAGCTGAAGTCAAGTAGATTCTTTTCTGCACTGGAAGCAGTTGGCTGCGGTGGACTGTCAGCAGGCTGCGCAGTCGGAGGTTTGGAGGCAATAGGTCTGTTTTTCAATGTTTGCTCAGCAATGTGATCAGAGGTCCTTGGGACATTGTCATGGGGAACTGGATCTCCCGGCTGGAGCACAACCCCTTTCGTGGCAATGCTTGGATTGGAAGCTGATCCATTTGTTGTAATGGAGTCCTGGCTCTTTCCCAAACTAGTGAGACTCGACAAACATGGGGAATCCGAGTCCTCAGTGCTTGCAGGTAGCTGTGCTTGGGGTGGCAGCACAGCACACAGCGTTGGTGCATCAGGTGGAAGAGCAGTCTGAGCTGCAGAGGAGTCAGAAGACTTGGAGAAGCCATCTGAACATGCAGGCGTTGCAGAAGAAACACTAGATGTGGTGCATCCAGGACTCGCTGAGGTCATTGGTAAGACAATTGTGGAATGGTTAGCTGTCTTTCCCAAAGGTACTCCTTCTGCTAACTGGGCACTTGGTGCTCTTGTCTCTGCACTGCTGGGGTGAGGCGTATTTGCTCCAGTTGGCACAGGAGGCACTCCTAAGCTAGAGACATTGCCACTGGAAGTCACAGTTGCCTGACATTGACTTCTCACAGCAGGAGCTGGCAGTCCTTGGGGAACACCCACCACAGTTTGTATAGTGGTAGGGAGCAAAGCCTGTGGTGTTACAACCCACGTGAAAGGCAGTATGCTGTTGGGAATCAAATGCGAACCAGTTTGTGGAGTTACAAGAGCAGGCAATAGACTGACCGGCCTCTGTTGTGGCCCATTACTATTCAGCTCACAGGTAACTGGTGTGGAAAGAGACAATTTGTTGGTGCCAGACTCAATGCCAACAGGCACCACTGTAATCTGATGTGGCACAAAAGCTTGGTTTTGCAACACTACTGAAGCTGAGCTACCAGCTAGGACCCGACCATTGCACCCTCCCTGATTTTGGGCCCTCTCTTCTGCAGCTGGATTCATGCCTGGAAATACCCCTCCTTCAGGGCTGCTTTCCAAAGCTTGCACTTTCAGTTCCTTATTGGATTGCAGTTCCATCCCTTGTGAGGAACCAGGGCTTTCTCCAGTTTCTGGCACTGACGAGGAATGGTTTTCAAGCACAACAGTGGTAGCAGTTGAACCTGCAACAGAAGTAAAAGCTGGCAATGGAGCTGGTGCACACTGTACTTGGCTATTTGTACAACTAACTGCTGCAGGTTTGCTCCCTGCTTGCACAGAAGGAATGATTTGCTGTGGTGGCTGCTGGATTATTAGAGGTCCCGAAACCAGCACCTGTGGGGCAACAAATACTGTCCTCTGCATAGCTTTCTTAGCCTGTGATTCTCTTAGCCGCTTCTCTCTCAGTAATTCTGAGACAGTTTTAGGCTTCTGCCTTTGTGCTGGAAGAGCTCCCTGTGTGGCAGGAGCACTGCTCTCAAAGACAGCAGCGGAAGACTCCCTTGCTTTTAAGGCAACAGGTCTTCTGACAGGATTCCTTGGTATGCCCCTTCGGGAGTTCCTCCGAGTACAAGATTGTGACGAATTGCCTATAGACAAGGGGAAATAGAATTAAAAACCAATTTAAAACCAGTATTTTCCAAAGCCATTCCTTAGCTATTAAGCATCAAGCACCCTGCATAGGAAATAGCAAAATTCCTGTTTGTGAGAGTTCCTACAACACTACAGTTTTGATTTAATCAAACCCCATCCTGACATCCTTCAGGTAACTCTGATGCAGCAAGTTTACCACTTGTTCATTAATGATGTAATTTTCCCCAGAAATCACAGATGGGCTAGGGATGCACCTTAACACCGCACAGGAGAAACTGCACTGGTCAGCACTACACCAGCACTTTGCACCAGTCAGGATGACAACGACAAACTGGGTTGTTCACTACAGCCTAAAGCCAGGACCTTTCTGGAGAAAAGCGTAACAGCGATAGTCTACAGAACTGATGGCCCAGTGCCACTGGTCCCCCAGTCCTTCAGCAGTTTTTCAAGTCCTTACCAAAGGGTAACATTTAGACAATAACTGAAAATCCAAGAGCTAGCAAAAATGAGCATGACAATGCAGTTTTGTTCCAAAAGCTCTCCTTCACTTAAATTGGTCATTAATGTAACGGTGATGAATTAAGTGAAAGTTCTTGCACATAATAAAAATAAATGTTCTGGTAGGTACCTGAAGAAGTCTCCATATTTTGGGAAGCCTGCCAAAAAAATTATATTACATTATACTTCTGATATATCTAAAGATCATTATAACAGCACAGATGTGAATCAAACCCACATCTGCAACATCTTAATACGTTTTATTATGCTTCTGAACGAAAACAAACTGGTAACATACACACACAAACAGCACCACCGGCCACACACAATGACAAATCTCTACTGTGGTCAAGACTTCAGTGGGAAAAGCATAGAAACAGACCGTGTGCAATACCTGCTCAGGCCTTCTTGCATTAGCCCTAAGCAGCTCCAACTGCCTCAGCCTTCTTTCATGAATAATCTTCATGCAGCCATGGGTATCAATTTGAAAGAGCTGCAAGATGAGAATTTCATTAAAATTTGCTCAAGAACAGAATTGTTCTGGCAGAACCAGTGACAATACAAGACAGATAGGAGGGGCTTCACATGCAACATTCTGGGGACATTTTTACATTTGCAGAAAAAATTCTCACAGTGTTAGATTTTGGATGTAGGATTTATTTAAGAAACATCATATGCAAGCTGTGAGGTCAGATTAATCCAGTAACTAGATGATTAGTTTATGGAACAGAAGAAAACCAATTTATTTAAGCATCAAATACAGAAATAAAGATTACCACTGTTTGAAAGCAGATAATGCTAAGACAGTAAAACCTACCTGAATGAAAAGTGTGAACAGAGGAGTGCTCACGAGACTGACCGACTTGATCTTCTCTTGAATAGAATCAGCTAGGAAAATGTCACAAATCAAAATCAGCTGGGCATTCACTTACAAGAAGTCAGAAAGTAGAGACAAAAAGTAGGAGAGTACTATGCCTGGTGGGTCACCACTACCTTTTGTCTGATGAAAAGCCATCTTCCCAGTTTGCAAGGTGCAAGGCAGTAGTACATTGCCCACCCAAGGCGTCACTGCCATTAGAAGCTTTCTGTCAAGGTTCATTCTTCTCAAACGCTCTCTCTCTTGGCGATAAGTTTTCTCTGTAATGTTCTGCAGCCCCTGAAGCTTCTGGCCAACCGAAGTACTCACTCCAGGTATTTTTGTTAAAACAGCAGCAGAAGGTTTTAGTATCTTTGATTGCTGTGCATGAACAAATACATAATCAAGAGTTCCAGTTAGGGAGGTTCTACCATAATTAGTCCCAGGACAAACAATTTTCGTTACTGCCCCATAAATAATGAGCTCCTCCTGCTGGGACTACAGTACAAGATATGTGATTCCATCAAAAAACATTTCCCACTAAATACAGCCTGGCAGTACTCACATCACAAGAGCAGACAAGACAGAAGGGGCACTTACAAGTCTCCTCTGAAAGCACGTGTTATTTCTTAATGCTCTTCTCACATTCTCCAGGGTAACCCGTAGCACTTGCTTTCCACACCTGGAAGCCTTAAAGTGAAAGGATACAAGAAAAGATAAAAGAGAAAGTATCTCACAGAAAATTGCTTGCACTGACTGTACTCAGAAGGCACAAGCCTTTTCAACATTCCTGCTGTTGAAAGTATCTTATCAAATGAAATCAGCCCTGCAGTGCAGACACTGACCTTATCTTTTAGTCCTTGTGCATTATCACAATACCAAATGTTTATTTTGTAAAAGCCTTTCTGTGAAGTACCTATGAAAACCCACACTGAGGGTCAGAATTTTTTGGATGATTCCCTTTGCATTTTTTGGCTTAACAGTACAAGGGAAGGAACAGGAAGAGGTTTGGAAAAGCCACTGACTCTTCCCTAAGCTTCTACTAGTAAAATAATGCTGTATCTCTAATCAAAATTAAAGTGCTTGCAACCCTTGCACACCATAACCCCCAGAACGCACCACTGTGTAACCAACAAACTCACCGTTGGTGCAATTGGCCCTGCAGTCTAGGGCATGCGTACAAGTCTTAACACAAAAGTCAGACCAATTTTGCTTTCGTGAACTTAAACAGCAATTTAGACATTTAATATTTTGTTAAGGAGTATCTTTCTGTAAAAATGTGCTAGGAGGGTTTGTACAGTTTCAGTGCCTGATCAGGGGTGAAAACCTAACACAGAATCGCATAAAAGTAACTTAATTCTTCCAAACTTTAAGCCTATGCACCCTAGTCACCAGAGCGGAAAGACACCACAATTCACTGGACAATTCTGCTTTACGAAGATATAAAATAAGTTTTGTTTCTGTGACACTACGGGCAGGAAAGAACACAGCTATTTTCTAGGTAATGTATGGGGAGGCGGTGCTAGAAATTTCTGTTTAATCCCACAGCTCCGTTTCCAACAGCACCCCCCAATGGCATAGTGAGAAGGCAGCCAGGAGAGGCGCAAAAAAGATTTTGCCATCTACTCATCGCTCTCTTTACTGCACCAACTGCACTTCCTGATCACTTCTGATCTAAGCTGCAATCCTATCATGAACAGGCTGAGAATCCCAGGACTCACCTTGTTCATTACTTCTAGTGGATTCTTCACAGTGATGTCTGTTGAATGTGGACGTGCAATGCCCCTCAGGAGGGTGTTCAACTCCGACGATTCGTCGGCAACTCGGTCCTTGTCTCCAACACACATTGGAACTTCACTGCTACTGGTCTTTGCATCAGCACTCGTGGGAGAGAAAAGGGATGGAGTTTGATATCTTCCCTTGTTTGACTCCTGTGTATTTGCCCGTGTCGGTATCCACAAATCAATGCTGGGAAATGCACACTCTTCCTTGCTTGTCGTCTCCTCCTCTGAACTGTCTGCCAAGTCCAGTTCTATGTCTTCACTGCTACTCTCCGAAGAGCTGGAACTCTCTTGCACGTGTCGGCGTTTTGTTGCCCTAGATCTTTTCTTCTCAGTCAAAAAAAGCACAGACAAGTTTTAGGCAGTGTCCACCCTTGACTTGCAAATCTCTCATATCAGTAAGTTAAAAAGTTTTATGGGGCAGTATGCCATCAGTAAGGTGTGACTTCCAAAGGGATGGCTCTGCTTTACTTTTGCTAAGATTAACTAAATCCGGTACAATTAACAACTGCCTTTGGACACACATTTTTATCGGTTTAGATTCAAGTATGCAATGAAAAAGCTACAGATAGAGACAAGTTTGTGTTAAGAACTTTGTATGGAAGTACAAACTAGGGACAGTGCCCTGTCTCGATACACCGGGGTGTCCATGAACCCTTCCCTAGGGCAGGTGCTTTGCCAATGGAAACCTGAACAATCTTTAACATGGTCTTAAGCAGCCAGAACTTCTGGAGTGCCTGGTACCAAAACTGGCAACTCATGAGGTACATACATGAAAACCTAGGTATATCCCGTCCTTACAGGCACTTCAAGGCAGTAAAAAAATTCCGGATAATATACAAATATATAGCAAATTAACTTCAGACCTTCAGAACAAAGGCTGCTTTAACACATCAAAAAATTAAGCTGTGAACATCCATGACCAAAATCTCGATTGTGTGAAATCGATGTCAATTTTTGTATTGATTTCACAGGATTTCACTTTTAATTTAGAGAATCTTAATTAAAGAGATGGGACTATGACATAGCAGATTTTGTACAGTACCTTAGACCCAATCATAAGTTTCCACTTGCTTAGACATTGGGAGCCAGTCCGATGTGGCAATTCGGAAGCTATTTTACTCCAGTGACCTAAAAAGGATGCAGAGTAGAGCATACCTACTAATGCAACAAACTGAGCAACAGGCCTTTTCAGTGCAGAACATTATACACGTATTATACATTTCCTTGTATAAGAGACCGAGTTACTAGATGAATGGATTTCTAAACCTTAGTAGTCATTTGTGTTCTTCGATCAGACTTTGCCCTACTATACACTCAGCTAAAGTTAGAAACTACTGGAAAATGAACTAATAATGAAAACCCTAGCAGAACTACACAGTCCCTTGCAGCAGTAAGAGAGCACCTAGAAGAAAGCTTAAACTGAATGCTGAAAAGCTTCTATTTGTTACAGAAAGTTGTCTTAGAGAGAATAAGAGAACTTTCACAGGCTGTTTAGAGAGGAACTCACCCGTCTCAACTGTCACAGCTCTGACACCTTGCTAACACAGCTATAGAACTCTTTACTACACAATCCCTCAGTAACTGAATTCCCAGGAACAGACTACGCAATGTAAGCAAGGTTGTAATCATCAGTACGAAGCAGAGCCTACTTCTACCAGCTGCAGGGCTTAAAATAAAAGAGGAGAAAACTTAAATGATAAATTCCCTTAATAATACTTCTCTAAACTTCTAGAGATTAAGCCACAGAAACACTTACCCATGCCATGCTTTTGAACCAGTTCAATTAGCTGCTCCTCTTCCTCTAAACTCCACTTTCCTTTCTTTACATCACAATGCAATGCTTTTAAGTACCTTCAAAATGAAAACATTAAAGTAAGGAACATTCGATCCTACTTGTACAGTTCAAACCATCACCGCACACTCTGACACTGAACAACATTCCTTATCAGATCTTTTCTTTTTCTAAGGGGTCCCGTCCTTGCTCCCTTAATACAGCAAAGCTACAATCTCTTTGTTCGCAGAAATATCAGGCCACATGATTAAGAATTACAACAAGCAGCTGTAAAACTGGTCACTAAAATTAGGACATACTGTACTCTGAGTGTCCTGAAGTTGAGTCTAAGGCTGGAAACTGCTCAGCGCCTCATTATTGGTGTTCAGTTACAGGAAGTCACCGACTAGATCATGTTCACAGATACACAGTCAGCACATGGATATCAACCTTCCCTCCCCCATGCACTCATTCATGTTTATTGATCCCTTTGCTTTATTTTGAACAACATCCTTCCCAACTTCTGCTAACCCACACAGACAACTATACTGAGGGAGCAGCACGCCACAGGCAACAGTGCACTGTTCTGATAAACTCAATTTCAACTTTTTGACTTTGTAACTACAAATGTAGGGTTATGTGGAGACAATGTCAGAGACTGTATTTAGACCATAACCACTTTTACAAAACAGCCCTTAGGATGACACTGGTTTAAGCAAATCAAACATATTTGTAAAATTAGTTGCATCTTGGCTCTGTGTAATCAACTTGAACGCACAGTTGCTACAATTAGCATACTTACCGATCTCTGCACTGAGCATCGCTCCTCCCTGGCACTTCTGTCCGGATTTTATACCAGTCACGCTCTCCATACTTCTTAACTGCAGCCAAAAGCATCTATGTTAATCAGAAAAAGCAAGGGTTGAAATTCTCATCGGTAATAAATCTAATAGGCCTGAGACAGAAGCAGTTGTATTTGTTTCCACTGTGTTGTAAATCTCTGAACAGAACTGCTTAGGAGCTTCTAAGCCCTCTTGATCTGTAAGCTGCCCACCTTGGTCCATTTTACATTCTTTCATGCCACTGTTAAAGCTCAGATGTATATAGCCACGCAACACCTCAACAGTCTAACCTTCCCACTTTTTGCACCCTGCAACTCTAGGCATCAGAGAACAGAGCTTACAGCATCTTCCTCTGGTGTCCAGGGTCCTTTCTTCAAACTGGGGTCCACGCTCTTTGTCCATCGGTAAATCAGCTGAGCAGAATCTCTTCCTTCCATGTAATAAGCAACTAGAAATCAAAGGTCTATTTTAAAGTCTGTTGCAAAGAATGTTTCTTCCTTTACTTACATTCTAACTGCATTTACTTACATGCTAACTATTTTCAAGCAGTGGATTGCCATAAACCGCATTTTGACGTCAGCTTAAATACTTAAACAACGGTACACAACAAGAATTCACTGAGCAGGGCATACACAAAATGTTACTATTTATAACGGCATTATCCATACTAGACACACGATGACCCAACAACTCATCCTGCAACAGCAGAGAACTAGGAAAGGTTTCAGCTCCAATACATATCTGACAGGTTTCAAGACACGAGGCATTACACTCACAGCCTTGTATTTAGGACCCCCGGTACTTGGTTACTACTCTCAATTCTACTCCTCACTAGTCGTACTGCCTCCCCAACTTCTGAGGGACAGACAGCAGTACTGACTCCCATGAAGAGGCTTCTGGGCACAGCACTGAAAACTGCCAGACCAGCTGGCCACGAATGAACACTGGCTTTCTAGGGAAGAACTCTGATAATCGTGCTACAAAAACCAAAGCTCACGTGACCACCAGTACTTGTTAATAACTCTAAGGCAGTTTCAACCAAATTTCAAAGATGGATAAAGGTTCCAAGAGATACCAAGTTCTCGTTGATATAATGAAACTTCCAGGCAGGTACAGGAAAGATATACATCACCGCTCCCACGAAGGAAAAAGACAGGGAAAACTCAACCACCCTCTTCCATTCATCTCGCCAACAGGGGAGATTTAGAAATCAGTACACCTGCAGTTTCACATGAGCCACAGCACTGCTGTGCCTTGCCTAGATCACAGGCTAGAATGGTAAGGTGAAAATACAGGACTGTGACTATCCTGGGAACTGAAACATTCATAGGAAATAAGTTCATTAATTCCTTTAATCAGAGCAGGCTGGGTGCTCTAGTATGCAGAAACGTTAACAGACACAAGCCCGGAAGAATGAAAACAAAAAAAATTACAGATGAAGTGAAGGCATTTTCACTTGTAGGTCACTTACTTTTCTTGTATGGGATGTGACTTCCTACTCTCATCTTTTGAACAAGCTCTAAAAGCATCTGATCTTCACCTTTGGTCCATTCTTTTCTTTTCAAATCTTTGTTATAGATTTGATACTTCTGCAAGCACTGGAAAGGTGTCCTGTTTGTCTTAATACAACAGAAACAGAAGTAAGCAGATAACTGGTTATTAATGAGGACAAAAAGCAAGAGGGAAAGGCTGAAGTACCAAACTTTTTTGGTACTCTTCTTGAACGCTTCTCAGAAAAGCATTAATTAACAATGAATTAACGTTATTGTCGTTCTCTGAAACTGACATGAGGCACAGTTAACTTAGAATTAACAAACTTGTCACCTTTTGTTCCTGAGCTCAGAAGACCTTACCCCCAGCTCCTGGGCTATAGTCTGCCAGTCCAGATATCCGTGTTTAGCAGCTATCTTCTTTAGCTTCTCTATTTCCTCCTCAGTCCATTCTTTTTTGTTGATGCTCGGGTGCTCCCAATTCTGCCAAAACTTCCTCAGTTCTTCTGAACTACGTTGTCCATCAAACTAAAAGAAACACCAAAAATCTGTTTTGTCTTGTAGCTGGGACTGAAAACACCTGGACAGAGAGGAACACTGATTCAAAAAATACATTTTGCGTTCCAGATATGTCTCATTAAGTTTCCCAGAATTAAATCATCAAATTGAACAAGTTGAGATCACATAAAGCTCAACTTTGAGAAATGCATGATGGGAACAGTGGATGCAAACTAGACCAGGTCAGATAATCCTCAGGAGAACAGACACAGATGTTAGAAGTAATGAAAACAACTGATCTCCCAACTTACGTGGATGTTTGAAATTTTCTCCCAGTCATGCTCATCGAATCTGTTTCCTAACAACTCACTTTCTGGGAGTCGGCTAAAGCAGAGGGTACAAAGAGAAAGAAACAACCACATGGTGAACTAAACAGTCACTTTGTCTTCCTGATCTTGCTTTACCTTACTCCTCCCACCAGTTACTGATTTCCACAAGAACCGAACACTTACTATCTCAAAGCATTGGGCTCTTTAACATAGTAACGTTGCCCAAAACAAGTTTCTACTTGAAAAACAGTTCCCTACAAGATGATGTTGGTGTAGCAAGAGAAACGATTAATGCAGTGTCAAAATACATTGCTCCAGATGCGTTAATGAGCAAAAGCTCAGAACTACTGAGCTCTCTGCTTCCTCGTTGCTCAATCAAGAACTACGTAAAGCAGCATCTCTATATTGGGTATAGATACTACATTTGTGTATGAAGACCCAAACCACAATTCTTAGTAAAGAACTGTGGAGGTGAGAGCTCTACAGAGTTTGAACAGCACTTAATTTTTGCAAGCCAACACAAATAAAGCTCNCAGACACAGATGTTAGAAGTAATGAAAACAACTGATCTCCCAACTTACGTGGATGTTTGAAATTTTCTCCCAGTCATGCTCATCGAATCTGTTTCCTAACAACTCACTTTCTGGGAGTCGGCTAAAGCAGAGGGTACAAAGAGAAAGAAAGAACCACATGGTGAACTAACACAAATAAAGCTTTCTCTAAATGTCATATCTAGAAGTGCTCGAGGAAGGAGGGAAATTTAAGGGGTACACTCCAAGAACGGACTTCCATTTTCACCAAGAACACAAAAAGACAACTTCTCACTTAATTGCCTCTATTTCTTGCTCCACTTCTTTGATTTGCTTTTCCAAGATCTGTTTCTCCATTTCAGTCTTGACCTTTTCCAGTTTCTGATTCCAATAACTCAACCTGTTCAAAAACATTTTTATCATTACTTAATATGACTAGATGGAAATGAGGTCAATGGCATCAGAAGATGTATGGCAAAGATGGTTTCCCCATCAATATTATTATTCCCACACTACGCAAAACTGTTGTTCTTCTAGGTTTCCCCACACAACACATGCATGGTCCTATTTTTGCAAATTACTGACCCAGAACCAGTTCACAGATTAATCATTTTGGTATTCACAGAGAGAACCAATGGTTGCTGCCACAACAACAAAGACCGCACCAGCTTCAGGAACAGCAATCTCTCGCTGGACACACCACTACGACTTGCTATGTGTATAACAATTTCAGCTGCAAACCCTGTAGACTATTATAAGTTATACCACTGTGTCAATGCGAAGAAACAGATGGCTACAAAACACCACAATACAGAACAACACCTCTCCACCTGCCAGATATCCACAAACCAATCATTAAGCGTTTAGAACCGAACCCAAATACTGTAACCTCTTGCTTATGATTAGAACACTGCAGCTTGAGGCCCTTCTGCACCATGTGCACACACAGATAATATAGACATCAACAAAGAACAGCAGATGCTGCTGCCTACAACACTGTCATCCTCTGCGCTGGTGCCCACAGGACAGGGAAGCTTGAGGACCACTGCTGTAATTCACAGAGTGGCGCTCTCAGGCCCAATGATGACAAAGTCTCTCTGCTGTGTTTTGTAACCTTACCGAATCACAAACAGTTAACACAAGAATTTGCTTTAGGAAGGTGGAATCTCCACATATATCCTCTCCTTCCTTCATATACGATGTTCTCATCAGGAGGAAGATTTTTGCACAGTACTTACTTCAGCAACTTTGGTTGAAGGAGGCGCTGCAAGCGGTCACTTACTACTGATTTCTGCAATAACGTCTTCTCTCTGCCTTTCCCTAGACAAAGCAAGGTAATCAAGCACTCAGACATTAGTGCAATACCACTGCCAAGAAAAAAAAAAACAAAGAGAGATCCACTGCTTTCAATACCACTGTTAAAGTATCCCCTAGGTCTTCAGTGACACCACTTCTTCACTAGCTACACAATTTTGTTGGGCAAAGCAGCTACTAGAGGCTAGATAAATTGATTCTATTCTCCACCAAAACGACTAATGTCATGTCTGACTTGGGCAAGTCACAGCCTCTTGCTCAGTTTTAGTTCCAAAGAAGATCAGCACCCAAGTGTTTGTAAGTATCTAAAGCTGCAAGCGTCCCTTGAACTTCTCTCATCTGAGCACTAACTACCTTTGCACAACTTAATTTGGTTTTGGAGTGCTCACAGGAGTTGTTATATGATGCACCAAACCAAAGGCAAATGAAAGCAGCAAATCACTAATCACTCATTACAAATTTGCTTTTAACTACTTTTTTTTTCATGGTGTCAAGTATCAAATTATCAGAAGTGTTCACGTTTAACTGCAAATGGTGGGGGGAAACTAGCCATGTGAATGTATACACTTGTCACAGCTCTTATAGAACACTGCACAGCACACAGAGTTACTTACACTTTGTTGAAAGCAGTTGTTCAAAGGATTTTATGCCCTGAGCCGCTTTTTCCTTAGCATCTTCATTGGAAGGAGGGCCCTAATCAAGATTAGAAGGGAACATTGGAAGAGTCGGATACACAGAAAAATTGCCCTTTCTTCTTACGATTATTTCTTATTATATTAATATATGTATGGTGACAGTTGATGTCTTAAGCTATCACAAAAAGTCAAGATCTCCTTTTGCTAGCGACTCTTTAAAATCATATGAAAAAAGCGGTGACATTTGCCTCAGAAAACTCGGTTTCAAAGACAATCAGATTTCAAGAAGAATTTTAAACAACAGCTTTGTTGTTTAGGAATTGGGTTGTGGAAATGAAGAAAAACAAAGTTAAGTTGAAAACAAGAACGTTCAAGTGCCCCATGGCTAGAATGCCACTCCTCAGAACTCAGATGTCACAATCAGACATGGCTTGAACGAACATTACGAAAAACAAGAGTAAGCAACAAATTCGGGGAAAAAAAAAAAAAACACGTTTCAAACTGAGGAGTCACATTCACAGTTACACAGTAGAAAGGTAACACAGTTTTAACACAGTTACAATTTAAATCTATCACTGAAAGACATATCAGTATGCAACCTAGCTATATTTACTTACAATTCCCGTTGTTTTATCCTTAAAGTATGGCTTCATAAAATGACCCAAAAATATATTTGCTGGTATACTCCTACCATCTCCCGCCTTTGCTATTTTTGGACCACCAAGCTCGCACATTATTTCTTTCTGCAATACAAGAATTAAACAGTATCAGTGTCTCTTTCAAACTCCTAATTTCAGAGAGCAGTGGCTGAGCCACCACAGACATCCCAAGCAGGGTTCAAATTTGCAGCACCAGACTGTAAATCACTGTACGTGTTAAAGACAGGATTTGGAACTTCCTAAGTTTGTATAAGCTGCAGATGATTAAAAAAAACCAAACTAACTTGCCACAATAAGTTAAAGTCTAAGACATATAATACCATAGTGGTAGCATTTTTGGCAATAAGAAAGCATGAAAACATCAGTCATGAAGAAAATTAACCTGGTTCCTGGCCAATCGAGCCGAGCACTGCACAGCATATGAATAAGGGACTATGACTGCTACAGCTGATTCTGCCGGTACCTGTGGTGGATGATGAACGTCCTGGCAAGTTTTGCTGGGCTTGATGGGCAGAAGATTGCAAATGGCAATCCAGAAAAGTACAAGAATGAGTATTTTACTCCTGTTTCGCTCACCTGCTGTTCTTTGTTTTGTGCAATGAGAAGCTCGACTTCCTCAATCTTTTCCTGGATAACTTCCTGGTACACATGGTTCATCTGCAAACATGTTTCTGGATCCTGTGGCAGACTACTCTCAATATCATCATCGCTACCGTCATCTTCTCTTTCCACTTCCTTGAAGCAAATAAGGCATTTAAGGAAGTGGGGCAAAAGGGGAAATGCTTGCTTGAAAAGCAGGTATGTAACATAATTATTTTCGTAACTCAATGTTTCTATTATCTTACAAACTGATTTTCAGAAGATTCGGAGACCTGTAACTGTTTGCCTCTCCCTGGCAGTTGTTTCGAACGCTCCCAGAGGCAGAGCTCCCAGCCTTGTCCAGCTCCCCTCCACTCTCCTCATTAGCTCAGCCTGCTGCTATCTGAACCAAAGTCTGACTCTAAAGCTTGCCAACGCCTGGTCTCGTGCCATCAACTCCAAACTGCAAAATAGTAGTACTTTACACTGGAGCTCTCTTACCTACTAAATCTGTATCTCAGAACCATCCCTGCAAATTTCCACTTCATTTGTGCTTCTACTGAAGCAATTCTCCTCTTACATGATTTATCGCCACATGCTTCGGACACAAAGCAGGGCTGACTGTTTCATCAAAAAGTGCTGTGCACCTGGGTCCACTCTGCACCAGATTTGTCTTCACAAACTAGCTTCTCCTTTCCTGTGCTGTACAGGAGTTAAGATATTTCTCTGCTAAATGTTTTTATATGAAGTCTGAGAAAATACTAATGTTAAAAGAACACTGAAATTAAAGAGATTTGTGAACAGTCTTGGAAGTAATTGTTCCCTCGTGTACAAACCCGGTATTCTTCAGGTACAAAGAAGTAAAAAATTTCTCGATCACAAGCTGATGATTTCTTTCTCACGTGCAATTGCTCTGCAGCCTCCCCAGAAGCTGGTGTTTCCAGTGACAGAGCAGAGAAGCCTCTGATCCTCTCATTTGTTTTTACATGAAGAAGTGTCTCTATTACATGTGAATAACAAAGTCCTGGGCAGGAATAACTAAACCCCCAGGTCGATCATTAATCCTTCTCAAACTACGAAGTTAAGCCAGCTGCCTAGATTTCCCCAGAACAGAGTGCAATTTCCCTTCCTCCTGCTCCCTTCAATAGACAGACAGAAAGATATGCTTAAGGAGAAAAGTGTTACCATTTCAGCGTGAGAATCCGAGTCATCACCTTCATCATCATCTGTTAAGACAAGAAAAATACAAAAACGTTGACTGCAGTGATAAAAAAAGGGAAAGCTTCAAAAACAGCCTTTTCAATTAAAGTATATAGAATAAAGTACCACATAGTATCTCAGACACAGCCACTAGAGTTTCTGAATAATACCAACACGCCAAGTAAAAATGATACTTAGTTATACTCCACATACGTACTTTTTTGTTCTAGAGTAGGAAAAGAGCACTTCCTGAGAACCATAGTAACAATGAAGCTGCACCTTGGTCCTACACATCATGTTAAAACAAAGGCTCCAGAGTTCGCAGCCAAGTAAATGTTCCAAATCAATAAAACCCATCAACTTTGTAAGCACCTAGCAGCCCTTCCACATGCTTCAGTGAGATTTCGTTTTGCCTTCAGCGCGCCTGCAGAGCTCTGGCGTACGTTATTCAGCCTTGCACGATCAAAACACGGGTGGAAGAAGCAACTGTGCAAGCCACCACAGGCACAGATACCCAAAGCGTTACCAGCCCCTCTTTGCTTTGAAAAATTAATTTTAGATGGCCCAGGCAGGCTGCGAAACGGAGCGGCTCACACAGCAGAGTCTGTGTTATCCGTTCAGACGACGTGGAAACGGCTGCGACTTAACCACTGACGGTATTTGGCGGGTTGCTGCGTTTCATGAGCCAGCTCGTTGCCACCTGCCCTGACCAGAAACCTCCATAAGGAGGCGGACGGCGCTCTCAACGTTCCCCGCTCGCTGGCCACGGGTTTCATCACAACAGGCAAAGCACCGGTGCGAGAGGCTTCTCCTGCAGGGCCGCTTGCCCAGGAAAGCCCCGAGGGGCCGCGTCGCCTCCAGAACTCGCGCCCGGCGCCTGGCAGAATCCGCGGGGTTAACGCAAAAGCGCCGCGAGTCACGCCGCGCGCACGCGAGGCGCCAGAGCAGCAGCGCCGGCGATGCCGCAGAGGGCCGGGGATGCCGCAGAGGGCCGCGCCCGCGCCCCGCCGTACCCGTGCCGGAGCTGAGGCTGCTGTCGGACACGGCCACCCCGACGCCGGCCCCGCCGGGCTCCAGGCTCCGCTCCAGCTCCTCGATCTCCCGCCGGATCTTCTCCCGCTCCGCGTTCAGGTCGAGGGCCGCGGGGGACGGCGCGGCCCCAGCGCCCAGGGGGCGGCGGGCCCCGGCCGGGCCCCGCCAGCTGGACATGGCGGCGCCTCAGGCTCCGGGCCCTGGCCCGCGCGGGGCCCGCCCCCTCTCCCTCTGCCCAATCGCTTCTGGGCACCGGGGTCAGCTGAGCCCCTCCGCACGTGACGCCGCCCAGCCAATCGAGCACACCGCCGATGCCGCGGCGGGGCGGGG
>VZSC01016197.1:103678-121074 GCA_013398225.1 Steatornis caripensis | reverse complement strand
GGGGACGACGCAGCGCCCGGTACCGGCCGCGGGGGAGGTGCTGCCGGGGCGCCCCGCCTCGCTGACGGCCGTTCCCGGTGCCCCGCAGGTGCGGGCAGGCGGCCGGCAGGAGCTACAGCGGCGGCGGCGCCTACCCCAGCGTGTCGCTGACGTGCCCGCTGCCCGGCGTGCCCAAGGCGGTCTTCGCGGCGGCCGAGGGCCGGGAGCAGTTCGAGACGCGGGTGACGGTGCTGGAGAACGGGCTGCGCGTCGCCTCCCAGAACAAGTTCGGGCAGTTCTGCACCGTGGGCCGTGAGTACCGGCGAGGGGGGCGAGGGGGCACCGGGCCGGGCTGCTGCCCCGGCCGGAGCCGGCCTGGCCAGGGACGCGGCGGCGACACCGGACCCGCCCGGGGAGCCGGCTGCCTGGCCGGTGCGTAAGGACCGGGGTGGGTAGAAGTCACGCTGACTCCTTCTCTTCTTAACGCCAGTTCTTATAAATTCGGGATCAAGACACGAAGCGAAATACCTCAGCGGCATCTCTCACTTCTTGGAAAAGCTGGCCTTCTCCGTGAGTACCATACTTGACGTAGCGCGGTCCCGGAGTCATAGATCGGCACAGCGGGAGCGACCGGGGGCTGCTCCGCACGGTAGCACCGTGCGTTTGATCTGTTTCAGTAGATGGTGATGGTATTCCTAGTTAATTACTGTGACCGCAATTATATTTTGAAAGTCTGTTGTGCTTTTACCTCCAAGGCTAGTGAGTATTTAGCAAACCATTCGACTTCAAGAAGGTAGAAGATGTTTGCTCTGCAGTGCATTGAAGGATTAAAAACAGTTATGGCTTTACTAGTTAATAACACTGGTATCTTCTTTCTTAGTCCACGGCTCAGTTTGGCAGCAAAGATGAAATTCTCCTCACCTTAGAAAAGCATGGGGGCATTTGCGACTGCCAGGCATCAAGGTATGATGCCCTTTCTCTGTGCTCTGTTACCCGAGTGGTTCTAACACCGACAGCAGTATGAGTTGCTTTTTCTGGGGTGTGACAGTAAAAGCCGCTTTTTGCTTCCAAGCAGCAGAAATCCATTTGTGGCGACTGCTAAGAAGGTACAAAAGTGAACCTGAAAGAGTTATAAAAGTCAGTTCTATTTCCTTTTGAAAGCATTTAATGAGTAATGGCCAGGCAGCTTTGTCTGTGACTTCCTGATGCGCATTTACTGAATGGCGCTAGATGTGGCTTCTCAGTGCAGAACCCGTCTGCTCATCTTGCAGGGACACCATCATGTACGCGGTTTCTGCTGACGCCAGAGGCCTGGACACAGTGGTCAACTTGCTGGCTGATGTAGCGCTACAGCCCAGGTTATCAGGTCTGGAAACATAAGTCTCCATCTCAAAGGACTCCCAATGCGCAACTTGCTATTAGATTTCAGAATTCTTTGTTAGATTGTGCTCACCAAAAAGTTCTAGTGTAGGAATTGGATATTTTGCATGGTGGTGGTGATCTCTTGCTTTCTCTCTTATTACAGATGAAGAAATCGAGATGACTCGAACGGCTATACGATTTGAGCTTGAAGACTTGAACATGAGGCCTGATCCAGAGCCTCTCCTCACAGAAATGATCCATGCGGTAAAACCCTGAAAAGTCTACCTTGCGTGCAGCCCCCTGTATGAGACATGCTGCATTCTCTCCCCAAGTTTCCTCAACTCCAGGGTTTATTTTAGACTACTCAGAAAACAGATTTTTCTGTTATTCAATAAGAATTCAGTGGCGAGGGTGAGAATTTTGCTGTCCCTCCACTTTGAAATCCTACATTCTACACGTGTGAAAGATTTTAACCTAAACTAAAACTGTTTGTAACTTATCTTTGTTGATATGGGCGACAACATGTTGTTGAGTTACGCTGACGTGAGTGAAACAATGCTCAGCCGTTCCTCTCTTACATGTCTCAAACAAGTAGACATAATTCTAAAACAGAAAGAGAAGGTTTAGATGGAGGGGGATGAAATAATATTTGTAACTTTATCCGTTTACTTTTAGGCAGCCTACAGAGACAATACAGTCGGGCTGAACAGGTTCTGCCCAGTGGAAAATACTGACAAAATTGATCGAGAAGTCCTGCATTCGTACCTGCGCAACTACTATACGCCAGACAGGATGGTGCTCGCTGGGGTGGGAATCGAGCATGAGCAGTTAGTGGAGTGTGCGAAGAAACATCTTCTTGGAGCGGAGCCGGTGTGGGGCAGCGGGCAGAGCAAGGACGTGGACAGATCTGTGGCTCAGTACACAGGAGGCATTGTCAAGGTAAAAGGAAGATGGAGGTGGCATCGTGCCTCTTTCTGTCTGTTGGATGTGTAGATTTGGACTTGAGGTGATGTCTCTATAGGCTTTGCTTTTCTAAAATTACATACTGCTTGTGAGCATGAGCCAAAATAGGCTGTGACAGCCATTATCTGGGTGACGGGTTAATCACTGGGAGTGTATCAAGCTGGATACAACAGAGGTGAAAACGGGTCCTGATAATTTGTCTGCCCTTCCCACAGGTTGAAAAAGATATGTCAGATGTGAGTCTGGGCCCCACTCCCATCCCAGAGCTTACCCACATCATGATTGGGTTAGAAAGCTGCTCATTTTTAGTAAGTATCAACCTAAAATCCTTTGTTTTGGGGCCCTGTATGTGAAGAATCCCAGAATGCTATCTCATTATGTAAACATTGGCACTCTCGCTGCTGGTGCTGCCCATACAGAGAAGCTGCTTTTTTCACAATTTGGTGAAGGCGCTGACCTTTACAGACTTCTTGTGCCTTGCTTCTTTCTGACTCGTCTTCTCCCTCTTTACTCCTCCCAGACCCCTGAGAGCTCTGCAATTAGCTGACTGAATTTCTTGTTGCAATTCAGGAGGAAGATTTCATTCCCTTTGCGGTATTAAACATGATGATGGGAGGTGGTGGCTCTTTTTCAGCTGGAGGGCCTGGCAAGGGCATGTTCACCCGACTGTATCTCAATGTGCTCAACAGGTTTGTTTGCCTTTCGGTTTAAATGACAGCAGAAACAATCTTCTCTAGCAGGTTCACACAGAAGACTTCATCTTCTGAAAGCCAACACCTCCAGGTTTTACAACAGCTCATTCCGCTTGAAACGTGTGGGACTGATTTGCCAGTGGGCATTTTGAGAGGGTGAAAGGGCAGAAGTGACCAGGAATCCCATCTTCTTCCACTAGCCCAATCCGTCCTTTAATCAGGCAGTACTAACCGAACTGGCAGTAGGTACCGGTCACACTGCTCTGCATTGTTCTGGGTTTGGTCTCGAGGATGCAAGTGGAGAAAAGCAGTAAATAGCGGACGCAGAAATTGTCAGGGGCAGGGATGGACAATTCTCATTGGCACTGCTGAGAATCCTGCAAATGCACAAGGAGGGGACTCTCTGTCCATGTTTGTTGAATTTTTACACTTAAATTCTGTTGTTAAAATTTTAAAATACTGTTTGTGTACTCCCAGGCACCACTGGATGTATAATGCAACCTCTTACCACCACAGCTACGAGGATACAGGTCTGCTGTGTATACATGCCAGTGCTGATCCAAAACAGGTATACAGTCCTGTATTCAAAGACAAATGTCCTTAAGAAGTAATCACATCACTTCTTACCAGACAGTAATGTTAACAGAATAAGCATTGCAGTAATCTTCTTTCAATTATCTGTTTTTCCTAGGTTCGAGAGATGGTGGAAATCATCACCAGAGAATTCATTCTAATGGCAGGAGCAGTAGGAGAGGTCAGCAGCCTAACCTGCAGACTATGCGCGTGGTCTTTGAGCTGAAATAATGCCTTGCACTGACCTTGCTAGAATGAATGTTTGCAGCTAAGTATGTTACATATTTCTGTAAAACAGTATAGTAACTTTAGCAACACATTGACAAAGAGGACGGTGTTCGCAGAACTCTTACGTGGTGTCTTCTATTAGAGAGCAGTGGCCAGACTTTTTTGAACATCTATTTGTATTTGCTGCTCATTTACAGGTAGAACTTGAGAGAGCGAAGACGCAGCTGAAGTCCATGCTCATGATGAACCTTGAGTCTCGGCCAGTTATCTTTGAAGATGTGGGAAGGCAAGTGTTGGCAACAAACACAAGGAAGCTGCCTCATGAGCTCTGTGCACTGATCGGTGAGCAGACAATGCTTTTCCTTGCCTTGACTGAACTGCAGGTACAGTTGGGGCGGGACAACTTACAACGTCTTCTTGTAGCACAGATGAATTGCCTTAGAAAGCCTGAAATACTACAGCCATATGTATCAAACCAATCTTCTCAATTGCTTGCAAGCTAGCACAATGCTTATTTTTGTCAGAAGGAAGGAAAACACAGAAGCATGGTAGAGAAGGCCTAGAGTTCGTGATTGGTTTTCTGAGCATGGGGTCTGACTCAGCATCATAATAAAGCTGCTTCGTGCTCTCTAGAGTGTAGTTGTCACAGCTCTGGCTTTATTTATTTATTTATTTATTTATTTCCTGCAGGTCAGGTGAAATCTACTGATATCAAGAGAGTGGTCACTAAGATGCTTCATAAAAAACCAGCTGTGGCTGCACTGGGTGACTTAACAGATTTGCCCACTTACGAACACATCCAGGCAGCACTTGCCAGTAAGGATGGGCGACTCCCTCGGATGTACCGGCTCTTTCGATAAAGCAGTGCATCTTGCACGTGTCTGACAGACTTTCTTCTTTTTTAATATGTTTTTGAGATTATAATACTGCTGCAAGCCCTTCCCCGCCATCTTTCCAGGCATACTGTGCAAACATGGAGCTATGCTACAGCTGAACAACGCTGCTTCAGAACACTGGACTGTGAAGAGCTCATTAAGTTGGGCTTCAAGGCGCACCCCTGGCTCTGGAGGAGTACTTTGAGCCTGAGTAGTTTACAAGAGAAGATGGGCCTTCTACTTGGTACTGACAAGAACATAGCAAGCCAAAGTGTTTATCGCTACAAGTGAAAGCATGTATCTGAGAAGTAAGTCACTGCTGTGTGTTACTACTTAATCCTATCAGCAGTAGAGGTGGGGCTGTCACACTGGAGGCCCTGGTGTGCGCTCTTCTTGAGCGATGTGGTGGCAGGTTAACGAGTTTGGCTTACATATCTGAATTCAAAGAATATTTATAGCTGTTACCAAGGTGAACAAAGACTTGATCAGACTGAATTGGGAAAATACTCGTTATTACCCATGTGACGTTAGGCAACAAGTTTCCTGCAGTCCAGGTTTTGTTACAAGCATCATGGATCCATTTCATCAGTGTAACTTACCATCTGTAGTACTACGAGAAGTCACATGTCTGGAAATAACGTCGTAATTTTCCTAGAGCTCAGAGGGAAGTAGACCTAAGGCGTAACTAACAGTTTGTGGGGAGTCCGTATACAGAGACACTATGCATAATGCTACGTGGACACTTAATCTAGAATGAAAGCAATCCTATTCTTCAGGTTTTTCACTTGCAAGTGGACTGTGCTAAAGAACAGAAGTTCTTTTACTCCGGCACCAGGATACAAAGTTATTAAAGGAGATGCTGCTGCTGCACCTTAAACTCGCACCTACTTTCTTCATTGTCACTCAGGTGAACTTAAGGCCTTGCAAAAAGAAGACATAACTGTCAGTTCCAGAGCAGAGATGTCACTCAACTAGGAGTCAAGATCAACAAATTGACAACATTTAGAAAGCTTATGGTCTTGAAAGTGACTGACACCATGCTACAGAAGGTCTTGAAGCTAAGCGCCACGCATTTGACACACTGAAGAAGTGAGAGACCCAAAAGAGCGGAATAAATCATTTGATTTACATAAATCCCCCAACATATGGGCTTAAAAATGTAGACACCTGCATTGCAGCACTTCACTGGCTCGATGTGTAATATAAGGCGCAATCGAACTGGGAGCAGAACACTGTGAGGCAGCTACTACCTGCTTTATCCCCATACCTTTCCTTATGCAACTAGAAGAAAACAGGTTGCATTGCTTCTTGTGGAACCCACAGTATGGAAGTCCTGTTCAGCTGTTGTGTATGTTTGTAAGAAAATAAAGAGACCTTTAAATGACTGGAGCAAGTAGTGAGAGTTCTGAAATTCATCGGCTAATGGCTGGGTTTCTTGAATTGGCAGGTGAAATGTGCTTTGTTTGTTCAATGTAAACGATCACAAATAAATCTATTCTGCTTTTCCAGCTGAAGACAAACAGCTCAGGTTCCCCAAATGGTTACCATGCATCACACAGTCAAAGAACTCTAGTTCTAACAAAAAACCCCACAATAAAAGCTGGTTCTCATTTAAGGTATTGCATTAATTTATTTTTATTCCTTTAAAAAGAAAGGAAATCCAAATTCCTGATGGCTACAGACAGATCAGTGCCATAAATGTTTGTGCCGCAGAACAGAAGCTCTGTCTTGGACAGGTTGCATAGTTAGCAGCGCTTTCTCCAAGTTGTTTGCACAATGTTTTATGTACTAAGGTGATTAATGATCTGGCCGATCTGTGCCCATGAAAAGTTTTTAAGTATTAGCTGTACTTAACATTTTACCAGTGCCACACTGGTTCATGTAGTATGTTTAGCCTTAAGACAACACTACTTCAAAAAGAGCAAGTTATTCACAGTTCGCCAAATTGGAAAAATAAACACAAAAGGAATTAACGGTAATCAGAGGTAATGGAACTGCGCTGATCTGACTTGCTGCATTTTCTCTGCGTACTTCCCTAGTACACTCACTTGTGATCACTTTGGTGAAGCAGCTGTACTTAGACCATTCTTTTCAACTCGAGTGTCCTGCTGCTGAAGGCAGGTAGTGTTTTATCAATCACCCCTGGGAAGGGCAAGTGAGTTAAGGAAGGGATTGTTTCAAGCAGTCTCAACAGCCAAATACATGGTGTGAGAGACTGGCGTTTCCCCCCTTAGTAACAGAAGGCCTACAGAATAATTATTGAAAGGCAACGTTTCTACATTTTGAGTGTAGAGTAGTACATTCATACAGACCTCGCTGTAGAGGACCAAAAAGCCCAACACAGGAGCACTATCCTTCCCCAAAACTGCTCAAGTCCCCTAACTGGTCCCTGTTAGGCATTTTACAGAATACTGTACACTTGGCTACAGATAAGGAAAAAAACCCCAACTGCACAACATGTGTAAGCTAAGCAGATCAAATCAAACAGACAAACAAAAATGTTCACCTTTCTGCAGGCTTTCCTTACGTCCCCTGTCACGCCAATTCCAGAAGCTGTGCCCCCTGTGTGGCGTCATCTTAGAACCAAGAGACTGCATCCGGTTGCTTCCAAAGATGCTATGGTTAAAAATAAATCAATCAATCGCATCTGTTGGCATGGATGTCCTGAATAAGTGACTCCATTTTCTTCAGCAAAAGCACTTGAGCTACATGGATTAGCTCATGCAAATGAATCCAGGATGAGGTTTAAGACATTCTTCACAAGCCACAGCAACTGCCAGAGGTGCTTAAGCAGACAATTCCCTGCAGAGTTTGCCGTGGCCTGAAATCCTCTTTCCGGGCACCTCTAACACAAGTGTTGCACAGTTCTCAGCTCAGGAAACACTACATACACTGCTGGATTTTTGGTCCTTTTGCTCTTGCCGTTTCTGAAGTTCCCTTGTAATCCGTCTCTTTATTCCGATTAAATAGAGTTCTCTGTCAAACTGTCCTGCAGCAAGGGGAATGCTGCAATATAAACACAAGCACTTAGATCAGGGCACAAATACGCTCTTCTTGTATGCCCGACATTTCCCAACTAGTTCATACAACAAAGGCCAGAAACCTGATTTTCACTTTCTTAAGGCATTCAGCTACTGCTGTGGGAGAACATGGGTAAAACAAAAGTTCTTCTTCCACAACAAGAAGGTAAGTTTTTTTCACAATACATTTAGATGAAGAAAATACTGGTTGTAAAAGGCAAATGTACTTTCAGTTTAAGCATGAACGTGCCTGCATTCACAAGGCACATACCTGGAGGATGTTCTTTCTGACCCTAAACCAAAACCCACTCATCTGAAAAGCTAAACTAGCTTACTGTTAGCCTGGTCTATTCACTGACATGGTTCATGCGCAACAGTTCTTGCCTTGGTCTGTTCTAGAGAGGCCAGAAGGAAACCCTAGCAGCCCAGCTTCACAGACTGCAATACTTCTCTTTAACGGGAATTTAACACCCGTAAACAAACAAACAAAAAAAATCCCAATTCTAATTGCACTGCTGATCAAGAGCTTTAAGAAATCACCATTTTCTAGATACCTGGGTCTTGAGATCCCTGAGCATGCTACTCACAGTAAAGAGACTAACTTACAAATCAGTGACTTACTTAACCACATTTTCTAAGGAATTCTACTAGCACAGAAGCCCACAGTGGGACATTAAGAAACCTGGCGGGTCTCAAAATACTCCACTGACATACAGCTGCGTTGAAATGCAGCCACCACTGGGGAGAGAAAACAGCACTGATCCCAAAGAGGGAAAGAAACAGAAGAGGAAAGCTGTCCATGCTGATAGGTAAAGAGCTGCATCTCAGACGAAACACAGATTTATAGTCAATTGCAACGGACCCTGTTTATCTCCCTCAGGAGGATTAAGGGACCTGGCAGCAGGGATTTCAGATGTCAGTGTAAGGTTTAAGCACTCTTACTGCTCTGACCACTGAGAGCGTATATTGGGTAAAAACCAAACAGGCAGCAGAGCTCCACGGGATTAACTCTCTTTCAGTGACTCTCCTGAGAGGACAAACTCCAAGCAGGAGCACATCCTCAGGACCACTGGAGCCATGTGTGATCGATCATACAGAGTGGCATAAGGAGGTACTAACTTGTCTCTGCCAGGCCTCACTTTAACACGAAACAAGGCAAATACAGGCCGATGGTCTGAAGTTTTGATCACAGGGCAAGACGAGTACTTGACAGCGTAGATGTCATCTCTGTAGCGGCTGCGGTATACAACTCGATCCTGGGAGACAGAGAGAGAGGGGAGACTGATGGTAACTCCCTTTGCTCATCCACCCCGGAAAGAAGCACTGGTTCACAAGAGACAAATCCATTCATTCATCACACTCCACTTTGGGAAATTAAGTGTCTTGGACAGGGACACATTCACGAAGAATGCGTGTCTGATCCCAACAGCGTTTCTGTGCCCAGCTCTGAGCACAGGGGAGAATGCACTGGAACAGGATGTAAGGCAGGGAAAATAAGACTAGCAGGCTGTGCCAAACTCTCTGTGAGCAGCCTGTTGCTCACAGATTCAGCGATCCTTTCTTCCAAACCAGTTCCACATGCCCTGTTGCCCTTAAGCAATGAATCTCAGCATGACTGTTATCTCACGCAGACCAACCCTGGAAGGCTGCTTTTTCTTGCAGGTGAGAATCCCCTCTGGAGGCAGACGTGAGGCTGCGCAGCCCTTCTGAGCATACTGCTCTGAAATCATCCCTTACCGTGTAGGAAGGAGTCCTTTGTTTGGAAGTGGTGTCATAGCTGTCCTTTCCTATGTCAAACTTGTAGGAAGGACGGAAATGAATGTCAGCCTCTTGGAATCCTTTGAAAATGTACCCTGTAAGGCAAGGGGAGAACAGCATGAACAACAAACATCTTCCCAGGAACTTGGCACACTTTCTGCATTTATTCAACACTGCTCAACTAACACTGGCTAGAAACTGCAGCCATGTACATACATGACTAGAAAACCATGGGCTTGGGCTCTAGAAAGGAAGCAAGCTCAAGTTCTTCCACAGCAAGGAGGAAAAGCTAGTCAGTGGCTACTTAAAAAACAACACTTGGTTCATGCACTTCCCCTTCCATTGAAAGCTCATGATGATTTGCAAATGATAGCTATTCAAATCTAAATACCCTAGACACTGTGAGAGAACCATGCCCAGTTTACAGAGGAGTCGGATGAAACAGAGCAATAAATGGCTTTGGAGATTACACTACATACAGCAAAATGCTGTAACAAGAAGTCCCTAGTACAGACTACTTCTGGATTTGACAACTGCTGCCTTCCCTTTTTAGGGAACTTAACAACAGAAAGAAATGAAGGTCTCTAGGAAACAGGGATTTGGCTGTAATTATTTCTATGGGTAGATATCTTTGTTCCTGCTGGCTAGGAAGAAAAATAGCCGTCCCTCACCCCTACTCATTTCACTAGTAAGCTGGTCATACGCCAGTAGCTTGGACACATCTGTTTCTGGGTTCTGGTTCAAGATGGAATCCACAGTCTCACGATCCTTATTTAGTCGGAAGTTGAAGTCACCAAACCAGAATACTTCGTCAAACCGAGTTGTGACATCACCTGCAAATTCAAGTCGGAAGGGTCAGTATAAACATCCTGAAAAGTTCTGAAAGAAAAATAAACATCCCAAACTTTTCTTCCCTGAGAATACTGCTAGATATGTTCAGATATGTTTTAATTTGTACTACCAGGATATGTAATACTTGGGTGTGTTTTCTGCCTGTGACTATCACAGAATGTGGTAATAAAAAACCAGTAGAAAATAGAACAGAAATTTTAAAAATCATAGAAAAAGCTGAAAAGAGACCAAACTATCTATAGGACCTAAAAACAGCATGAACACAAAACCCTACTGCTACACTGCAGATAAAGAGTAAATTCATCTTTCTAGAAAAAGGGCTTAGCTATATATGTAGACATCATGTTAAGAGCACAGTATTAAGAAGCAATAATGGAATTTGGCAAACGATTCGCTGACCTGTGTATATGCAAATTGAAACAAAGTTCCTTCTCTTAACTTTTGAAATAAAGTAATTTCTACTTGTTCTAGAAAACACTTGGAAAGTGAAACACGTCCATAATATTGATCAAAATCACACGAAAATTATCTTATTGCTGTTCTGAGAAAAAATACATCACATGAAAATTCCTTTTGAATATTCTCTCGCCACCTCCATTTCAACTTTTTCTCTCAAATTCACCCCAAAATTACACCCCACCTAAAAAGAAATAAAATCATGTGAATAATAACCATCCTCAGACAAAAAGACGCGTGGTCTCTTTTCACACTGTCTCAAATTAGCACTCTCATTCTCTCTTCCTCATTGTAGACTGAAAGACAATGCACAAACTCGGCTCATTTGGGCTCCCACACAAGCACGGTTTCACACTTACTAGAACTGGATCGATACGGGTTTGTGTCCGGAATGTTCTTGGGAAGTGTAAGGGCTTGAATGGTTTTATTGTAGTCCAGTTTCCTCTCATTCACCTTACTGTCCCCAGCTGAAAGACAGAAATCTCATTACTGCCAACAATGCATCATTCTCATTCAATTAACATTTTCGGTTATAACAGGAGTGTCCAAAGGACATCAGACATTTTCCACACGTAACACTCTGACCCGGGGAGCATACAGACTGAAAAATAACGACAGAAGGGTGGAAAAAGGCATACAACTGTGCAGAGTTCATTTCTGTTTTTCTTATCGCAGTTCTCTTGTAAGTTTGCTACCAAAAAACCCTCCTCCCGTATTGTTCTCAGCTCAGCAATGCTGAGCTTTGATTTCAGTCTGTCCTGCTCCTCTATCCCCCTGCGGCTTTTTTATCTTTGTAAAGCAACTCCCCTCCTCCCTGAATCAGGATGCTTCTAACAAGATTGTAAACGTCTCACATGTGAAGTGGGAGGTGATGAAGAGAAAGGAGGNCCCTGCGGCTTTTTTATCTTTGTAAAGCAACTCCCCTCCTCCCTGAATCAGGATGCTTCTAACAAGATTGTAAACGTCTCACATGTGAAGTGGGAGGTGATGAAGAGGAAGGAGGTCCCAAAAAACGTGAAGCAGATTCCCAGAGATCCCTTGGTTTTGATCTGAGATACGATTCGAGTTGTCACCGTGGCATACTCCACTTCTGGAAGGAGAAAAAGAAGCTGCTGCTACTGAAAAGCCTCTAGAGACAGTGAGGAGGAAAGCCAGGTGAGAGACAGCCCTGGAGAAAAGGTGAAGACACCCGACGGCAGCAGTCCTTTCACCTCCCCACTCTCCAGCTCTTAGCGGACCACACACCTGAGCAGAACCAGATCAGGTCCCTCCGAATGAAGACCGACATGTACAGCACCCCATGAGCAGCAGAGTAGAGCATGACGTAGTGGGGGCCTAGTGTCTCTTGCAGGCGGATCTCCCACTCTCTTCTGCAGGAAAGAACAACAGCTGGATCGCAAGGACAGTACAAGAGACAATAACCAGGAAAGAAAATCAGCACTGTGAGAACAGAGCAATCCCTCTGATAAAGAACGGCAAGTAAGCGTAAGCAAAACCTCCACTGCCAAAGCGATGCTGCAGGGAAGGCTGGTCAGTCTGACGTGTAACTCCACGCATGCCATGCAGCAGGCTCTGCATGTTGGCGAGACAGGATTACTGCCAATGCACTGAGCAGTTTGCAAATCTGAGGAAAAACAGGTCTCACTGGGAAGACACCCTAAAAAAGCAGAGTCTGCCACGAGGTTTCAACCTGCTCTTCTAGGGCTGGTCAATCTCAGACGAGAAATTTGGAGCAAGGTACTCCTAATGAGCACGTGGCTGCTAACGCTAACAGCCAGCCTGGGAGCTAGCTCACAACTGGCTCATCTATGGTAAGATACCCGCTGAAATCAGACAGGAGTCTTGCTGTTAGCTGCCCTGCCAACAGGACCAAGTTCTATATTTACAGATTTTTGGGACATTTTCCTCTAAAAAACATTACCCCTGGTGCCCATGCAATGGAATTCACAGACTTATTAAACAGGTGGTTTACTGAAAATATTAAGAATATGGTGGAGACTATTTCCAGAGTAATTAAAAACAAAGTAATTAGTTAACAATAAAAGAAGATGGTTCATTACATTGTTTTTGCTACCTGTCTGGACTGCCTTCTTGAACCCCAATGATGTACATGTCCTGGGCATAGTCAGGATCTGTTGGTAATAAGAAATCATCCAGATTCACTGGAAGTTCCTATTATTGGCGGGGGAAAAAAAAAGAACAATAGCAATATTAGTTATGCAAAAATTTACTAGAAAAGTACAAGAAAACTCCAGGCTGAGCTACAAGTTCCACAGCATATGCAAACAAGTCAGGCTTCAACAACAGGTTAAGCAATAATACTAAAAATTCTCCTTCCCACAGGCAGACTTCAACTGCTGTTGCTCCAGCAGTAACCGAGATTCCACACTTCAGCCACGTGGGCCAGTAATGCGATGTTTCTCATTTCCTGTGACGCTTGCTTTTCACCACGCTCACAGGCTATTTACTGAACACCCCAGGGGCTGCTTGTGTTCTTCCAAGCACAGCTTCTCAGTCTTCTGGCAGAATCAATCTTGAATTCCTAGGCCACGTAAAGACGCGGGCAGGAGGCTGTGTTCTTTATCAGAGGCGTTCTTGTCATAAGCACTAAATCATCAGTCATCTTCATATGACCCTAATTGCAACGGAGCAAAAAGCCAGAGCAGCACTAGCAAGCTCGCTGTTTTCACACCTAGTATCTGAGGAAGCCCGTTACAATGACTCTCTCACTAAGACAAACATGCACGGGAGGGCCTTGTGATTTGATAAAGATGACGAGCTTAGGTTGATGAGGAACAGAATCGTGAGCACAAAAAAAACCATCACACCAGTTCTTACAGTAAAGACGGAGTAACTTTACCACTGCCAAAAGACCTGTGGAGACTTACGCGCACGTACCTTCTGACCCTGCATGTTCCAGGTGGCCACAAAAATACCAACGTTCCGATCGGGGAAATACCTGCTAAGTTCTTCTGCTCCCAGTAAGGCACCATTTGCCAGAAGGCTGCCTTCCAAATAGCTTCTGTGAACAGAAGACCCATAAAAGAGCATCTAAGGAAACGGCATGGTAGCTGGAATACTGATTTGTAACGCTTGAATCTTGAATTAATCAAGAACACACCTTTAGCTCAAGCAAATGGCATCTAGTATTTATGCATTGTTCTGCTTGCCTAAAGTTCCTTATAAAGTTCCAACCCTTATAGAGTTCATGGATCATAGGCAAGAAAACAAAACTATTGTCATAAACCGGCCTTTTCAAAGCCAGGACACAAGTATGATGGTGAGACTGATGCTGCGCAGGCTGTGATGAGAAGACTGAAGCCACCCAAAGTCTTCAATCCCCCTAGTACTTAGTGCAGACACAAAACAGAGATCGGTTTGATATCTGAGTATCTCCAAGCAGCTCAGTTTACTTAAAACATGAAAATAGCTCCACCATTCCCAGTGTTCTGGCACCAAGCTGGTCCTAATCAAGGATTCAAACTCACATTCTGCCTTCAATTCAGCTCATCAAATTAGCTTTGAATGGAACGATTTATAGCGTCTGAGGTCTAAAAGAAATCACACTTGCAAAGGACAGATCTGCCCCACACTGCCTGCCTCTCCAAAGAACATGCTGCTTACAAAAGCAAGGGGTGTTGGCAAAAGGACTGCAAACTGAATAAGCATTTTTAATTTTGCTTAAGCTCTGCAAATAATGATGACAGCACGTCAGGGGATGCTGTGCAACCCATCGGTCTTCCCAGCTGCCCACCTGACTCCACCAGCTTTGCAGAGGGAAGGGAAAGAAAACCCCTCACAGCAAACAAGTAACAATCTACCTTTGGGGCTTTTTTTTACCAGGTAGTAACACTTTCATTTATCTCAGAATTATTTCCCTCCAGTACCACTGACTCCTACTCTTCTGATCAACGATCAGATTTATCCCTCGAGGTCTTACAGGCTGTTGTGTGTCTATAACATACAACCTTTAGCCGAGCACTTGGCATCCTTTACCTAGTGACGTGTTTCCTCACCTGCAGTATTATCAATAATACTTGTTGCAGTGTTTTGCTGTGTGCTAGCAGGTCTTCACAAATACAGGGTCTGCAGCCAACACAAGAGGAGGATTTGATACACTAGCAAGCAGATTAATAAACCCACCTCAGTCCCCTCCAACCAATAATGTAAACTTAACTAAGAAGGAAGACAAATGAACAACGAGAGCAAGAGGTCAGGGTTGCACTAGGAGAAAGTGCTGAGATTTGAGTAGCGCCACACTCTTCCTCAAGAGATTCCTGGAAAAGCTGGAGCAGAGGAGCTCCTGTGGGACACTGAAGCAGTTCACAGTACATGATTTGATCCTGCCAGAAGCCAAAGAAGCTCAACATCTGCAGAGGACCCTCAGCACCTTACAGGATTGTGATAGTACTGCATGTACTGCGTGATAGTCTCAAACTAAAATATTTGGACTTTTTTCCTGCCATTTAACATTTCAGTTCAAGCCCAATGTACTTCTAGGTTTAAAAAAATGAAGTTTTTCCCAGCTGTTAGCATGCAAAACAACTGTTTCTTAATTTCCAAAACAGGTTACTTGACTATTACAAGCAAGTTGAAAGCAAATCAAACTTACAAGTATTAAAAACAATACTCAGCTGAAAGGAGCCAATCTAGAGAATTTGTACTAATCTCTTCCTCTTCAAACTGTCTCCGGTCTCCGCAGCAGGTTAAACAACACAGAACAACTTCTGTGCTTTACTGATCGGTTGGAAGTTCCCTGCCTCTGCCCAGCAGGATTCTGCATGGCAGCTGGCTCCCTGCTAACACAGCCCAAAATTTGCCACAAGCAGCTGGGGGACATACCTGCTTCGAACATCCTTGGAGCGAATGGGAGTGAGCAGGCTGAATGTAGATTTCATGGAGTCTGTAGAGCAATTATCATAGACCATCCCGTTGCCATGTAGCCTGGTATCACTCAAGCTGCCGCTTACCCTCCCAAACTTGTGCTGAGAATAATGTCGATAATCCATACAATCTGAGTCAATCCTATTAGCTGTCCTCAGTGTGTGAGAGGCCACATTGAGCTCCATGGGTGGCAGAGGTCGAGCCGGCATTATTTGGGACAGCCGGGGTCTGCCGCCTGCAAACGCTTTCCCCAGCAGAAGCCCACCAAAGGCACTGGAGATCTCGGAGGCTCGTTTCCCCAGGTCGGAGGTGCCTCCTCTGCTCTTCCCTATGGGACTGCCGTCCGAGGCATCCGGTGAACTGTGCAAGGAATTCTGCTGGCAGCACTGACGGCAGGGGCTTGCCCTACCCCTGACGGGAGAGCTGTGGGATGCTTCCTGTAGAGAACCGTTCGAGGAACTTGTCTCATTGGGATCAGTCAGACTTTCCTGACTCGTTCTAAACCGCCTCCACCTCCTCCAGCTTTTCTCATCCAGAGATGCAGCACGTTCCAGCCGCGGTTTCTGAGGTGGCCTTGGAGTGACTGGTTTAATTTTCATATTAGCTTTGAGTTCATCTGGTAGAAGCTTTAAGGTTTCATTTAAAGAGGTGCCTACACTTGGAGGATCTTCAAAAGTCAGCACCCCATTGCCACCGGCCTCCTTCTTTGCTGCTTTGACAGCTTTTTTAGCGTGCAGGTCCTGTACTGCTCCACCCTCCATGCTCTGAGTAACACAGGCTCCTGAGTGCTGCGGAAATCCATTTGGAGTACTCATTTTCCCCCAGGTACTGGCTATGGATGCTGCTCCATATGAAAAGTTTCTCACAGCATAGTTTCCTTCCCTTACTTACCCCGTAGGTTCACAGGGCTTTAACCAAGCCAGAAAGACGTGGAAATTGAAGACAGCTCAGTCTTTAGCTGAGAATGAAGGGCAGGTGTATGCGTAGGCAGGCGCATTGTCCGCAAAATTTCAAGAGGTGGGATACCTGGATTTCCACAAAAGAAATATGGAAGAATTAAGTTATTGAGCTGCAAGCTCTGCCCCTTAATCAGAAAGCAAGCTCCTCGCAGGACCTCCCTCTAGAACAATTCAAACCTTAACGTGGTTAGAAAACCAATGTTTGGGGTTTTTTTTCCCCCAAGAGCAGAGCAGTGAACTGACTTCCTAGCCGCCACAGGCATCACGGCTGCGTGCAGGCTTCTTTAAGAAAAGGCGGCGCGTTGTTAGCATGAAAGGAAATTAAAACTGCAAGTAAATCACAGCTTGTTCTCCTTGGTGCACAGTGAGTCACCAGCACAACCAGCCTCCGGCTGCCCACAGCACTCGGTGCCAGAGGCCGGGAAGTTTCCAGGGATCTCGGCTTCCACTGGGACCTCGAAGCGGGAGAGCGCTGCCGCCTTTTCTTGCTTCGCGCCAAGCCCCGGCCACCGCTGCAGAAAACATCCGAGGAGCGGGTTTAGGGACACGGAATCGGGGTTCAAGGCAAACTGCTCTGGGGGGAAGCACCGTGTTATTCCGCACTTACCACAAGCCAGGGTTCCCACCTGCAGCGGCGCGCTCCGCGGCGCTACGGTGGAAATGTAAAACCCCCGTTAAAGCACACCAAAACGCTATTTCTGCGCCCGGGGCCAAGCCGCCCGCTTTCTCCGCCGACCAGGCAGGAGCGGGGGCTTCGCCGGCGCCTCACGCCTCGCCTGCTCACCGACCGGCCCC
>VZSC01016197.1:71662-93398 GCA_013398225.1 Steatornis caripensis | reverse complement strand
GGGGTTTCCCCCCCCCCCCCCCCCCCGCTCCACCATGGGTATTATGTTTGTTCTAAACACAGGTCAGAGCAGGCTTGGGGATGCAACCATTAGTATGGGGCAGCTCAAGGCTCTTCACACCTCTAACACAGCTCTGCTAACTTGTGTATGCCTGCCTTCACACGTGTCAGGTCCTGCTGTCACAGAATTAAAAATTATGAAGGTCCTAGAAGCTGACATCCAGAGGCAAAAATCCCTGAGACTCTAATCATAGACCTTGCAAACATAATTGCCAATCCCAGTGCACTCAGTGATTACCTGTTAGGATCTAAATTATAATCTGCCGAGTCTGACCTCTCTTTTAAACTAAGCCAAATAAGGAGGATGAATACTATAACTTTCCACAGATGTTTCTGTACCATTACATGGTGTTTTTAAATTTCCATTATCCAAGACTTGACTTCCTATTTTCTAAATATTGAGATACTTTGCATCATTCCCCAAAACACTTCATTCCCCTTATAAGTGAGGAAAGCTGTTTACTAAGATCTCAGACCTGTTTCCAGGTTTGTCTGCTCATCGGAGAGTGGTTCAATTTCTTGTGGTGGCCCTCCTGGTGGTAGTGCTGACCCTAAATACAGTGGTAATGGTTCAGTTCCATACGGATTTGAAAATCCTGGAGGTGCAAAGCCAGGTCCTGGACCAATAGGCTGAGAAGCCACTGAATAGAAAGGGACACTTCGGACAGTTTTCTGGTCACCAGGAGGAATCATAGCAGTTGACCCATCAAGGACAGCCTGAGGTACTGCAGCACAAAAACGGTTAAGAGTTGTAACTAAACAGAAATTCCAGTGTATGAACGTTTCACCCTTTGAATAAAATGGTACAATGCAGAAGTAAAATCTCACTGTTTCTACCACCCTCTTAAGTCATTTCTTATACCAGAAACCTGAAACATTTATTTTCTCTGTTACGAAGAAGGATATGAAACACTAACCTGAAGGCATCAGCTGCACACTTTGCATCTGTTGAGCCATATTGGGTAATAAGGATGCTAGCAATGCATTTTCAGCACCTGGACCCACGTCACGGCCAACTCCTGCTCCATCGCATTGACTAGCATGGTCTAATTCAGAGCTTGGCGTACTACACACATATGGTTGTGGAGTAGATCTGTCTGTGTTATAAGCTATTGCACCATCCTGCACAAAAAAGCAAGATCTTATTAACTGTACCAGTCATTAAGTTCATAATCAAGGGAACACACAGCAAAGGAAATCTGAAGAGTGAAAACAGCCTACAGGTTTTTTTTAGTGTTTAGTCAAAAAATGAGCTGTCAGCCATTTGCAGGCCAAATTCAAACAAATCATTTAAAGTTTTTGTCATTTATTCTTTGTTTGTTTGGTTTTTTTAAATGGAAGCTTAGTTAACTAGTTCAAGGTTCAAATTTCTAACAGATGTCTTTAAATAAATGGTAAATATTTCCACTCTGTTACAATCTAGCCATACTAATTCACACACAACTTTTTTTTTTCTGGAGATCCTCTGCTTACAGTAGGAGTTATTGCAACCTAATAAGCCTCACAATTCTCTTTGCATTACATTACTAAGAAAAGCCTGTCTCATATTACATACACCACCCTTTAACTATTCCGTACTGACTCTTAGGGCAGCGAAGTGTGGTAAATTCAGTTGGTTTGAATCACAACACTTGCACTTTACAACATTAATACATCATAAGGTCACTTCATACGTTTCTGTAATTAGCAGAATAAACAAAACTATCGGAAAATTGGATTTACGCTAATCCTTAAAAGAGAATAATTCATGTTGAAAAGTACATTCTGTACCTTGATCTGTGAATCCACATGTCGAAGCCTTACTAACCACAAAGGTTCAATACAAGATTCCTGTTCTGGTTTTTCTTTCATCTGTGGGTCAAACAGGCGTAGTTGTGATGACATCTAGAGAAAGCAATCATTGTAAAGTTAAGTTAACCAGCCAACAAACGGCAACTTTAGCCACAGCTTAGCACCTTCAACACGCAGCCACAAATACTTAGTTCGTCCTTACATTACCTGGATTAGCTGGCCAATAAGTACAGGTGAATAGTAATGTGGATCTTTAAGGACAGTTCTGGAAATCACTTCACAATAATGGAAAGCCTGAGCAGCAAGTCCCATTTCAGCTAGTCGGCAAGCATAGATGAATTTGAAAACCTATCGAATGCAAGCAGGTGAAATAAACTAAGTGATCAGAACATTCTTAGAAGTACCAAATGAAAGGCAGTCTGTCATTTCAGTTGAAAGCTCAGATATATCATTATCACATCTATACCAGGCAGGAAAAAAAAAGAGGGAAAAAGCATTCAATTCTCCTTTTCCACCAAATGTATCCAATGGAAATTATCTATTTGTCTATAGCTAGTGCCAACACATTCTGCTGGATTTTTCTTTTGGAATATAGTTACAATAGCAACAAAATTTAAAATTTGGAAGTTCAGAATGCACAGATAAAAATGGAGATTTAAGTGACAACAGGGAAAAAGCTATCTTGCACTACTTATCCATGAGTATGTCATGTTTCGAAGGATAAAATATTTGCTGTGCTGAATACAGCACATGAGAGATTAAAATCTCTCATAAAACCTGCCAAAATAATAAAAGAGCGAGCTCTTCACCTGGAAATTGGGCAAGCAGCCAGGATGAGTTCCTAGTGACTGTGCGTATTCATAGGCTTCCGTTCTTTGAATGGCTTCATTGGTGGCAAACTTAAAAAACGGCAAACTATTGGGGAATGGGAGAGGAAAAATATTATTTAACACTGAGATTATATAAGCTGGCATAAATAAAGACAATCAAATAAAGTCAGAAACACAGCTCTGTAAGACACACAGTATCAGTAACTTCTACTCCTCAAACAAGGACAGGGCATCAAACAGTTATCCCAAAAACAGCTGTGGCTAGGGAGCAGTGCAACTCAGTCTCTCAAGTCATTAAGCTTTCATTTTTGCATCTAAAAAGTTGTGTGGGTTTTTTTTTAAAAAAAAGGAAAGCCAAACCTATGATTTGATCCAATCAGGACAAGCTTTGTTGTCTTCCTTGTGTAAACTCCAAAACCAACTTGGGCCATAAGGTAACAAAAATGAGCAGCATCCAGCAGGCCTTTAGAAGCTGTAGAGAAATAAGCAACAGAACTCAGGACATTTCCTCTCCGTGGCACACTGTAATTCAGTGTCCCGTATTGTTTTGGCTTTGCATTCAAATACCTTCACAATAGAGACATATCCATATAAAATTGTTCCACTTTATGTTTTACACAGCAATTGCTTGTTTTAAAAAAAAAAAAAGCTGAGTAATTAAAGCTTTCAGAAAGCTTTTCCTTCAGTCATCACCCTGTTCATTCCCCAAGAGTTACCAAGAGTGTCTCCCATGGTAGCAATGGTCCTGGATTCCAAGTCCACATTATTGGTCAAGTTGGATAACACCATTGCTAGATGAGGCCTCCAGTCTCCCCATTTCTCATCTCCACAGCACTAAAATCAGAAGAATTACTTAGTGAAATCAGTGGCTGGAGCTCTGCATGGGCAAGTGTTTCAACCTAAAAAAGGACTAAAACAACTTATCTGGCAATTCTAGGAAAAGCACATGGAAAGATTACTGTTGTGAACTACACGACTCACTGCAGCGCCTCTTTAGTCTCGACTGCAGCTCGCACTTGAATCTTACCGTGGATGCAGCTGGCATCCTTCCAGACATGAGCTGGTAAACAGTCTGCAGAGGGTCATTAATTGGGAGACTGTTGGCAAATCTACAGAGACGTTATACAGAAAAACAGAACACAAACATGGGGTAAGCAGTTAAAATGTACTTGAACACTCAGTAGCAGTTAATCTAGTTTAGTTTCAGAGAAGAAAGTGCTGTTTGAAAATACTACACTGAGCAAGTCATTACCCAATAGATAATGTTCAAAAGTAAAACATTACTACTTAACTGGATCTGCCATTCTGACATAGGTCATCCAAGCTAGGAAAAACCTCAGGATTCTCCCCATGCCAGCTGACTAGACTTAGTACATGATCTCACAAGCTCAGGAAGCTGACAGTTTTTCTGTCTACAGGCAGAAAGCATGCACAAACACATCTGCTTCTTTCAGGCAAGGGGAATGAAGTGTACGACAGCATTACGTGGCTTTAACAAAGTTGACAGTTGGGTTTTTGCACAGTTTTTTCGAAGTCTGACTAACAGAACCTGTCAAACAAGCCCAGAGATGACACCGTTCAGATACCCCATAAATGGGACAAGTGAGATAGACTGACTTCTCAGTTTAAGTTTATGACCAGAAGGCCCCAGAATAAAAAGTAACAGATGACAACTGAATACACAGGTAACATTAAAGCCTAATTCTTGCAGGAGCTACTGATGATTTTGACATTAAGATTTCTGAGCACTAAGTCTCTACCTCATTAACAGAGTAGGTAGTCATATTCTACTAATCAACAAGCAAAACAGTACCTGGTCATAACTCTTGCATGTGTTCTGTTGTCCATTTTGCTGGCAAGTAGTAGAGCATGACCCCATAAACCACGCTTCATGGCAGACTCCAAAGCATCCTAATTAATACAGAAATTAGTTTCCTGGGAATAGCTTAACATACTACTCAGATAAACTGACCACTGTTTTACAGTAGTACTTTATGATTGAATGAAAAAATGTTTCTTTAGATCAAATGCTAACACATGAACATAGTTTTGTTTTGTATTACGAACTGTAGGGTGTAACATTTTTCCATATCAGTGTGGTGCAGTGCCATGAAATATTACATGCACCATGAGCTGTAAGAATTATTTTAACTGATGCCTAGAGCTTTAAGATTTGTGAAAAAAAGTAAACAAAATAAGACACATGTATTATTTGGAACAACAGTATAAGAATTCACCTTCTTGCGTCCATAAAGCAGCAACTCTCTGAATCTCTCTGTCTCTTTCTCAAGACTGTCAACTGCGGTTATAAGACTATCGGTGAGAAATGAGAGCTGGGCTTCACCAGATTCCTCTTCCACTTGTTCCAAAGCCTCATTAGTGAAATCAATCAAATTTGCCTCATTAGGGGACTTCCCAGGAAGCCACACTGTTTTATGATCTCGGAGCAAAAGTTCAGCCAGGTCTGTTCCCACAACAGTCTATACATGTACGGAAAAAAAAAAAAAATCCATTATTTCAACATTGCCTTCATTTTTTTTTTGTCCCTTCAACATGTGAATATCAGCACCTCTGAGCACCTGAGGACAAGCAACCAGTTTACCTGTCCCATCAATCTGTGAACTATTCCAAGATAAGTCACTATATGCATACAACTGCCTTTTGCATAAATACCATTTTGTGTATAAAATATTTTAGATAAATACTCAAGGAGTGAGACATACCCCATTCTGCCTGCACAACAGTACAATAAAGTCCCAAAGAAGACTTGCAGATTCTTTGTCAATTAAATTTTCATTCTTAAAGCACTGTGTAGCTTTATTTTGTGCAAAATTAATAACATCCACTTTATGGGTGTCATCCCTGAGAAAAAGAAAAAAAGAAGTTCTTAATGACACAAATGTAAACATTCAGATCATTATTGTTATTAGTATGGGGAACAAATTTAAAGCTCATGTATTATTTAAGCAGGTGAAAAGCCACAAGTATTTTAAGTCAGTTTAAATCCTGTAATTTGCAAACCACTAAAAGTTTGATGAAGAAATGAATTCTGATTGCATGAAAGTTATTCCTGAAATCTGTAAGAACTTACTTAGCAAGAGGGCCAGGAAATGCTCTCATCTCTTCTTGCTCTGGAGAATGTTGTAACATAGTCTAAAACACAAATATAAATCATAAGACATTCTTACGACTATAAATTCTTCTTTTTAACAATAAAAACCCCAGACCAGAACATAACTATTAGCATAATCAAGCCTATTGCTCTTGAACAAAATACATACAGTGACTTACAACCTGCAGAAGAATAATAAAGGATGAAATCTACTTTACATGGAAGTCATTCTGTAGCAAAACATAAAAATCTTCCTCACAGCTCCTTAATCATAGAATCACAGAACCACGTAGGCTAGAACATACCTTTAAAATCATCAAGTCCAAGCATAAACCTAACACTGCCAAGTCCAGTAATTTTCCTGATGCTGTTCTAGCACTTGTGTACAATCCTACTCCCTTCTAGTGGTATTTTACCAATTCATTCTACCCTCATCATGTAAGCCCATCCTTCCATACGTGTCACTTGACTTGAGTATTGCATTTCTTTGTAGTGGCACAAGAAGCATGAAAATATACCCGTAATATTTAAGCCCCAGTCCACCTAGATGGCAAGCAGTCCTTAGCCCTGCAGAGAATGTACGAGGACAGTGCTGTCTCTATGAACAGCAATGTGTTAGAAACAAACCAACTCAACTCCAGTCCTTCTAGGATGCAAGGATCTTACCCGAACAAAATTATAAGGAGCTGGATGATCTGATCATGACTACATCACCTCTCAAAGAATTTTCTCACTTCAAAGAATTTTTGAAGTTACTGTTTTACTTAAAGATTACAGCTCAAACATATTAAAAATACGCTGACACATTAAAAAAGTCAGGAAGTTATAGATCCAAGTTCCCTGCTCCCCTTCCAAAAGAAGGACCTATATTCCACCACCTCGTTCTTTTCTTTCAAACTTTACCTCCATGCTGTGTATTTCAACCAGAGCTGGCTGTCCTTCTGAAGGCAGGTTTGGCAGTGCTTTTATTAAGAAGCCCCCAGGACCAAACCTAGCACAGATATGAGGCACTGAAAATTTCTCAGGTGTTGAGGGCCTTAAAGGTGCTGAAATGGGAAGAAAAGATAAAATAAGAACAAGTAACCTGTCTTGCAACTAAGTAAACTTGCTGATGCATTTATCCAATTCAGTAATCCTGCAGTACTAGCGGAAAAACCCCTGCCATTCAATTTGGCTAAACTTTAATCAGTTCCATTATAGTCCTAAAGATCTTCTGAAGATTTGCAACAACAAGAGCAAAGCTAGACTACAGAACTTTAAAATCCACTTATTTTTTCAATGCGGGGGCTTTGATTGTTTGTGTATCAGACACATCTCTCTGATCTCTGTACAAATATATGACGCATCCCCAAAGAGCTAATGATATACTTCAAAACGCTCTGGAAAAGCTTTTCCAGAGAAAGAGTGTTTTGTTTCCACTTCAGAAGGGTATGAAAAAAAATATGGAAAAATCTGAAGTTTAACTTAAACCATTCCCCATGAAGCAAAAGCAGTGTAGTTAAAAACCTATCTAAAAAGCCATTTACAAATGGAAGTATGCAGTATTTAATAAGCAAATACTGTCCAGCTACTACTGTGCTGTGATATACCCAGGTTTCAGCAAGCAAGTTATCCTCTTACACTGAAAAGGAAACAAAACTTTGTTCATGCCTGTAAAACAGCTTTTTTTTTTTTCCTGTTAACAGGCTTAGTGAATACACGAAAGGCATCTCAGACACTACAAACACTAACTGAAGTGCAAACTACTACTGGTAGACAACCTCACAAGCACAGTGCCTTCCCTCCTCCTTCCCCAGTGGTGTCAATACCTTGTTCTACAGCTGACCATCCAGTTTCGGTCGGGTAGCCATAATCTGTAAAAGGCTGTTGTCCATCAAAGTCAGCAGCATATCCGCCATATGGATAATCTGTGTGGAGCGACACTGCCTGTGCAGTAGTTTCATACGCATTAGCCGTTAGATCATGATTACTTCTATACAGCTGGCTCTAAATAGATGATATTAGTAATTGTTAGCAGAGAGCTTGAAGTTACGCGAAGCAAGCAAGACTGCAAGCAGGACTCAAGACTCGACTACGCTGTTTGTAAACCAGGCTTACTACATCACTGCATTTGAGAAAGCTACCATGCCAGACACCTGCAGCAATAGGCTACAGAAGATAACATAGCTTAGTGTTCTCCCTCAGTGTTTTTATTACTATTTGATCTGTTCATATCCAAGTATGTTCCGTCCTCTCACAACAGAATGTCTACGTGCTTGTGTGTAGAATAACACTACAGAATAAGTTACAGGTTCTGTAACTGTATCAGAATCAATCCAACTATGGATCAGAATCAATGCTCACCTCTGCTGTAACACTTTGACAGAAAATCTCAACTGATTGAACTTGATGAATGCCTAAATAACTTCAGGTGCCTAAAGATTAATGTCTACACAATCTCCAGTGCTACTTCCGATATTAATAAATGAATTGGAGTTCAGACTGGAAAACCACCTAAACTTCCACAAAACATGACGAACCAACTCACGAGATCACAACTAAAATGACACATTCCACTAGCAAAGACTGTGCCTCAAAAATTACCCAAATATTCTCTGTGTTTTTCAGGTACTTATGGCATAAGTAGATGAGTAATCAGTTAAATTTGGGGTTTGCTTTTAAACTCAAAATAGCATCATAGAAAAACAGTGTTAGTCTTTTAACAGATCTCAAGTTCAGTAATAGCATTCAGCTTTTGACAAGAAAAATAACGTAACACTCAAAGCCAGACACATTATCAACTACAGCCAAGCACAGTATGGGCAAAGTTCTCACAAACAGCAAATGGATTCAGTAGAGGAGATTTTCCATTTCTGTGTGTGTGGCAACTTGCACAGCTGAGTGCTGATTTTGGTTAAAGATCTCTTGACAACTGTGACAAACATTAATTTCAAAACTACATTACAAAACAGCCTTAACTTACAGAATAAAAGTTTTCAAAATACATATTCCCCAAGCTAAGCTCAGAAATATTTCCGTATTTCTAACGTTTCACTCACTCCTAATATAAAGACCCAACTTAGCTGAACAAATACTTGATGTGACCATTTGAAACTCACTTGTTGAGAGCGAGAGCTGAAACTACTCTGGTGACTGTGAACACTGCGGGAGCTACGGAGACTATGACCGGAATGCTCACTGTGAACACTGCGTCTATCAAACTCATCACCATAAGGATCTCTGTGGGGTTCAGATTCATCATCAAAACTTCCAGTAAAACGAGGATCGTATCTCCAGTTATCTTCATATCGGTCATGTCTGAAGAACAACGAAACATACACAGCAAAAATGAACACAGCCACCACTATCCCTGAGGGAACAGCCTTCACTGCGTACCTGCCAGGAAGAAAACTACCTACTTCAGAAGGGCTTTTAGATTATTTCGTAGATTGAGGTTTTTGTTACAGTAAGCAAACTGACATTTCTTCAAGAAATTCATCCAGAACATTCAAGATGAAGATGAAATTCATACTCAAGAGTCTGTTCTAGGAAAACCCACAGAATGTTCACCCAATCTGATAACATGTCCTACTGCCTTAAAATACTTCCCTTAAAACCAGCGTGACAGCTCATCTGTTTTTCCTCAATGACCTGTGTTAAAGCTACAGAAAGGACTTACAGAAAGTACCAGAAACATCTATCTGTGAAATGTGTAACACCGCATTTTAATATTCTGTTACAGAATGCACTTGCATTCCTAGACAATACTGAGAGGATTTTACTTACAAAGCCACACCATACCCTGAAATTCTAATGCCTGATACAACTATCACAACAGTTCATGAGTTTTGAAGGCTTTGGGGCAGATTTTCAGCAAAGTTGTATTTCTATTAGTGCACAAGCAAAGCCTCAGTCTTTGCCTTAACACTTACTGTCACAACTTGTTTTTCTGGTGACACATTTGACTATGGAGGACTCAGCCCTGAAGAAACCAATACTAGGTTCTCGGCCTTCACTCAGACATACACACTAGATCTCTGACCGCCATCAGCACCTAGGCCCCGTGCTGCCCCAGATCTGAAAGAGCATTGAGAGAACACGGATCGAATGGACAAACCTGTTGTCATATGGATACGCTTCTCTCTTCTGGTAAGGGTTGTGTTCAGCATCATACCAATACCTCTGATCATAACTTCTAGGATCTCTGTACCTGGGGTCGTATGCTGATGAGTAACGTTCCCAGCGACTTGGATCTTTGGAAAATAAGAAGAAATGGTTTAGGTTTTGGAAGCTGTTGCCTATAACCTTTTTCTACTCTTTTTTCTTTAATTACATGCTGATTTGGTCCTGAAGCATATAGCAAAATGAAAATAATGTACTTAAAGCTACATAAATATGTCCACTCATTTTTAGTTAAAAACAAACAAAAAACTACTAAAAAATAAATCAATTTCATACCTTTCAGAGAAATGTGCTTATTATCATTAGCTAGATACTCTTGAAGGGACAGTGTTTACCATCAGATAGATAGATCTTTTCTAACAATTTCAAAACTCAATCACAACATGGTAATAACAAATATTAACAGGATCTTTGTGATCAGTCTGCAGAGCGTCACGTTAAACGTCTCAGGATGTGGACAGATGTTGCTTAAAATTCTCCCAGGCACTATACAAGCAATTATCTCCAGATTACCAACGCCAGGATGTCTCTGTGAGCATTCAGGTAATTATGGACGAAACCAAATTCTAGTCACGAGGGAATTTCTGTTTACACCCACCTAGAATTTATTTTAGAAGTCTGCCTGCAGGTTACACACCAAGGATACTCCCCAGTGACTGAGAGGCTTGCAACACATTGAAGAAAACTATTCTGTAGACTTACCATGGTGTGCTTTCACAATGGAAACATAAATAGAAGTCTGGTAGTGAGGGGAAAAAAAATTATTTTCTATTTACTACTTCTACTGAGTAAAAAATCAGGAAGGATGGAATGGTATTAAGAACTCAAGTAGGCCCAAAGGTCAATTTTCAGCAAGTGTAACTTTATTGTTGCTGGTTCTGGAAAGTGTATCAGTTTTATTAGTATGGAAAAAATGTAATAATTATTTGATCTTAAAGTTCCTCTTCGCCATAAATGTTCGTTTAAACCTGCAATTTTCTACAGAAAAATTCAGAGTTCATTTTGACACCTTACCTCCATAATCATACGAATTTGGGTAATAGCCTGGGTAATAATCACTCCATCCACTTTTTGTGTAGTAATCTTCAGCATACCCTTGCCTGGAAGAAAGCACGCAGGTATAAAAAGTTATTATTCCTCCTTAAATCTTTTCTGAAGTCAGCAGGAGATATGAAGAACTACATGCCACAACTGGTTAGGTGGACCTCCATATTTTAAATAATGCATTTACAGGAAACCAACAAATCATAAAATTAACACTTTACAAACCAATATATCATTAAATCATGTGCCATAAAAAGCTGTCAGCCATTACCAATTCAGTGATTTTTGTAAACTGCTTTGGTGATAAGTTTAATTACTGACAGACAATTAATCACAAAAACTACTGCTATAATTAGCATTCTTCGAACGATCTAAACGGAGAAGTCAGTAACTTAACAAGTAATGAAATAACTGCTCCCTCAACTTTAACTGTGGTTCTTTTTATACAGCTCATGGTGATGAAAAGAGGACTACTGGCTGGAGAAGAGGCCATGAAAATGGGTCAGGACATGAACTAGCACTTTCACAGATAATCCTGAACAAAGAATTTCAGTCTGCGGAGCTGCCATTGTGGCATCTGTCAGCAGCGTTAAATACAGTCAGAAAAGAAACAAAACCAAGACGCACTAGACCTTTCTTTGGGTACGTGGCCAAACAACTCAGTGTTGTATTAATCTCGTTCATGTTGATCTGCGGCTGACAAGCACACAGAATACTAACAGAGTAGAGTTGACACTACCATGCTCCCAACGCTTTATTTTCATTCTGCACTCTGTTGCTCAATATCAGCTTTTCGGTAGATGCAGCAATGTTTTGAGTGTTAGCACGTCCTTACATTTAATACTTCAATGAATAAATTAGATAGCATCGAGATGCAATTGTAACAGAGCACATCACTACACAACTAATTCCAGGCATCTTCTAGGTTATTACCCTTCTCAATGAGTTTGGATGGACAGTAGTGTGTAGGAAAGGCTTGTTTTTCATTTGAGCGAATAGAGAGGGTTGAATAGAAGAAAATACTCATTTACAGAGACTGTGTTAGAATACTGATTGTCTAAATAAAGAGAACAAGCACAAGAACCTCACTTAAACCAACGCATCAAAGTAAGTCAGTGCTTATACAAAACATAACTAGAATATCTGTAGTTGCAAGAATCGCCTGACTTTTGACGGAAGAAGAAAAACGTGGACATTACTTGAAAAATCACGAGCCTTTACCGTATGCCGTTTTTAGGACACCAACCCACAATTTCTGAAAAAAGCTAGAAGATGAATGACAGCCGAAAAATGCAGCGTGTCTACATCTATGTATATACACGTATATGTATATACATGTACAGATACATATATGTATATATACACACATACGTTTCTATTGTACATGTGTATATACGTGTGTGTATAGACTCAAACAGATATGTATACATATACACGCAGGAGGTAAAGATACTTAACGCCAATGTGGAACAATGGGAACTTTCATGCTCATCTACAGCTGACAGCGCAAGCTCCAAAGTGGCCAAGCAAGTCAAGTGATGCTCCTCCCTGGAACAACGTGTGGGAAGTTTGCTAACACAGCACCCACCTCTGCAGAGGAGGAGATTTGATCTTATCGGACCAGGTTTATCCACTCAACCAATCTTCTCTGTCTCCTTCAGAAAGATGTTATTCCCCTCCCCAAAGAGAGTTTACAAAGCTGCATTATCAATACTGGTACATCAAGGGCAAGTTTCAGACACACTATCACACCGACTCTGCCACTCTCAGGCTCTGCTGCCCTGCAGTACCATACCACAGTCCACATCTGACTGCACTGTCACATTACATCAACACTGACAGAGCTACACATACCGGGCTTTGATCCGCCCAACACCACCTATAGGAATTTCAACCTCTTATAAAAATAGTACATAAGAGTAGTACACACCAGGAAGTTTTACTATAGGTTATTATCTCATTACAACATCTCACAGTGGACTTAGATTCACTTAAGACACTAAGAGTTATCACACGCAGCTGCAGACATTGTTTTGTACTCCTCAAGGCCAATATACACCTCCTATAGTCTTCTGCAGGTGGTAAGCAAAATGTTATGTTTTTAGTTTGAAGACTGCTCCATGTGTGAACTACCAACAACAAACAACTACTACAAAGGGTTTCATCATTCCCAGACAGGTCACTGGGGTTCTCTCTTGGAAATCTGCAAACCCACTCGCCAGATAATGCAACAGTAACATTTTGGCATTAATTTGACATTTGTACAAATCACTCGTGCAATAATCATCAGAAATGCCTAGAAGGCAATTTGCAGCTTCTTGCTGGAGAAATACTAGAAACTTCATTTCTGCTTTGTATTCATATTTGCAAGTAGCATCTGAACACATCGTTTCCCTCTCAAATTTTTTATTTCACATAATCAGACAGACCAAGGCGTTTAAGTTTTCCCAATTAATATGCTACCTGCATCAAAACTTGTAGTGAAGTCAGCGGGTGAAACGTGCCCACACAGCACCTATGCTATACAGACCACCGTTTGGGAGTTTTGTGAGAAAGCTTTTCCACACAGTTGAAGTAATCATCAGACAAATTAACCTGACACAGCAACTCCATGTTTTTACTTGACCCACCATCTCTCTCTCCTGAAAATCTGAAACGCTGCATATTGGTAGGCCACACGTACTGCCATGCTTGCAAGGTAAATCCCAGACCAATACGCAAAAGTGCCATTTATTAATAGAAATAGGGGCCACTGCTTAAGTACTAGCCAGGAACTCAACTACCATTGATTGACAATCCATGGCCTACACTGCACTTTCACAGCACACGTGAAAAAGAGCTAACCTCAGCACAGAGTATGCTGCGGTGACTTCCTGCCTGGCAGAAACGCCAATGACCACCCAGAGAACTGAATGAAAGGAGTATTAAGGCTTTAGCAACAGTTAAGACTGTGGAATTGTATCAGAATCCTTTTCAGACATGGCATTTGATACCATCTGTTCTTACAAAAGCACACAGTGCGTTTTTGAAATTATTGTGGCTTATGCTATAAAACTTCAACAGGCATCATTACACTCCATGCTTCAGAGTATACCAGATCTTTACTCAATTTATGAATTGCGTACCTAGAAGAAGGTCTGTCAGAGCAGTGACTAGCTCTAGAACTCGGACGTTCAGGCTCAGAATACCGATAGCTCCCAAGCTCCACATAAGCAGTGCTGCTGCTATCATAGGGTCTGTACCGTGGGTCATACTGCCTGTAGTTATCCTCCTAGAAAAGAGATTGGTAAGAGGCATCCCACCTCCAAAAATAAACTTTTAAAAACAAACACATCACCATACACACCACAACCATGATACCCGAAGAGATGCAGATCAATAGACTACAACATAGCTTTCCAGAACTGTTGTGGCAAGTTATATTCAAGTCTATTAATATCCTAAACTTAAGAAAAAAACATTACGTCTGGACTAAAGGCAGTTCAACCACTATGCTGGCCACTCTGCTAAACTGTCAATAATTCAGGCAGCACACGCGAACCAAATTTTAACACCTGGGCAGCTAAGACAGTTAAAACTGCCAACTTTTTCCAAAGAATCAAATAAATTGCTATCAGCTGACATCTGTGCCAACTAGAACTGGTACTAGCAATTACTTTAAGTTTTTGTAATCTTTACAAAGTAAGTTTTGTTACTGCTATCTGGATTTTCCCTACAATTAAATACTTAGCATGAATGTTATACTGAATATCAATCGTGACACAACTGTTTAAACTCGTAATTCCAAGACGAAAATTACTAATATATACTGAGGCAGGAGGAAACGAAACATAAAAAGTTACCATGTAATAAAGATGAGCTGCTGTTCTGGGGTCAGCAGGAGGATAAGGTGGCGGATATGGAGGCTGGTAAGCATCGTAAGGGTGTCTATAGTAGTAGTAAGGGTTCTGGGGCGGACCAAAGGCATCCTGAGGAGTCTGTGGCAGGGATGGACGCTGCAGGTCTTGTTGCACATTTGGCATGACTGATTGACTGGTGGTGGTAGAAGGGGCTGTGGAAGCTGCAGCGCTCGACGGCTGTCCAGACGCTGGCTGCTTATCAGGACTCATCTGATCGTACCTTGTTGTCAGCTGTGCTGAACTCGTGTCTTGGGGACCCACAGGACGAGGATGGTTACTCAGCATCTGGTTCTCACGCTGCTGTGATGCCTGCGTGGCTTTAGTCCCTGAGGTGATCTGGTAGTTTGAAGGAACTGAGGACTGCCTAGATGATGTTGGTTGCTGCATCTGAGCTGCTTGCATTTGTGGCTGAGACGGCAATGCTCCCTGTACAGCTCTGTCTGATACAGCCTGATGCTGTACATGTTTTGTCACCTGTTGATAGAAATGTTGTTTGTCATGCACCTCGGGACCCACCTGACCAGCACCACCAGCTGACTGTTGAGGACATACTGGACTGCCAGAAAATGACTGACTATGCACCTGTACAGAATTACTTGCACTGCTTTTCTCCAGCGTCCATGATACTGTGAAGTCCAGCACTCCGGCAGCTTCTTCTTTGCCATTGGAATGACTTGCAGAATTATTAGCCTGTACTACAGAATTAACAGAGGGGACTAGTGCACTTGCACTTCCACTGGGGAGATTCATCCCAGGAGAAACAGATGAGTTAGCCCCTGGCTTGCTAGAAAATTCAGGAACAAAACCTTCCATATTAACATTCTTTTGCCCTTCTGAAGCCAAATTAAGCGGAGTTTTCATAAGCAAGTTTGCAGGCTGATTAGAAGCAGTATCAGAGGAATTAACAGGGCTTTGTAATACATTATGTTTTAACAGATTAGTATTTGGAAGTGCATTAACTAATAGAGATCCAACTTGCATCACAGGTAACGGCATGTTTTCCCCAGAAATGATCCCACCAGCATGTGAAGTTTGTGGACCCACTGCAGGCTTGTCCCCAACCCCAGAGTCCTTCATTGGCTGATTGTTTTCACTGCCGCTTAGCTGATTAGATAGAGAAATAGAAAAATTAATTGGCTGAGCCAAGTTATAGCTTTGATTAGGCTGAGCAATCAGGATAGGCTGATTTTGCAAAGACTCTGTAGGTGGAGAAGACAACAAACTTGCATAACCAGAACTTGCCTGAGACTGAAGTGCTTCCTCTTCTCCCATTTTGGGAGGATTCTCAAGATTTTCAGAAGATATATTTCCATCCTGGGAAAGTTGCACAGCAATAGTCCCTGGTTTACTTGGCTGCTGATTAGACAGGCCTTCTTCTGGTGGCTGAATAACTTCTACAGTTTGTTTGGCAGGTACGTACACTGCAGGAGCAGCAGGAGCCAGAAGAACATTTCCCCCAAAATTAGGCAACTCATTATGAGCCCACAAAGTTGTTGCTGGGCTATCACACTTCTTAACTGCTCCCTGAGCTCTTGTTGAGGACCTTCTCTCAGACACTGATTGTATGTTTTCCGTAACAGGTCCTGAGTGCAACACATTTCCAGCTTCACTAGTGACTGCAAGAGGCAGTGGGTGTACCTGAGGCATGAAAATTGTTTCCAGGTTATCTGGTGGCTGTTCAAGATTGCCCGGGGATGCAGCCAGCACAGCTGTATTCTTCTTGATATTCTTTTGGTTTGAGTGGTTCTCTCTTAATTCAACCACCATCTTTGCTTGGTCAATCTCTGCAGGCTTTATACCAACTCCATGGGACCTCACAGGTTCAAAAGAGCTATTTGCGCTTGTCTGAAAGACTCCTGTAGGCTTAGGAGGACTTGGAGTTGGAGGCTGGGATAGATTACCACGGTAGTTCTTGCTCAGATTTAGCTCACTTGAATCACCTCCCAAAGGAGAGGAATCGATTTGTTTAAAGAAGCTAGTGTAAGATTCTTCATCAGGCTTCCCACTTTCTTGCTGAATAAATGTACCGACTTGCTCTTGAGGTCTCACTGAGCTAGAAGCGCTCCTATGGCTAATGGTGCTATAGTTTGAAGATACACTATCTGGTCGGACAGGACGAGGTAATGAATCAGGTGCCTCCAAATTTGGTCCTCCTTCAGCATGGCTCACAACAGCATTCTTTGGAAGCATGTGACCTGGAAAAGATCCGTATCTGTATGGATCAGGACCAACAGCAGGGGATGAAGCATTGATGCTCTGTGGTTCACTTGGCAGCACTTCTTGGTTCTGAATGCACTCCAGGTTCTCGACATTTTCATACTGTGACCTGCCATTCCCACACGCATCACCTAGACGTGCCTTGCCATCACTAACAAACATAGTGTGCTTAGCGGTCTGTGTCTCCTGCTGACTTACAATCTTAGGAAAGTACTGGACATCCATTCCTTTTTGTGCCATCTCACTGGCTGAACCTGTACCAACCTGCAACTGAGAGAGAACATTAGTTGCAACCTGCTGAGGATGCATTGGCTGGTGATACAAGGATGCTGCGTTTGGCTGACAAGCATCAAATTCTGTTTTCTCAACCATGTAATTTTTTTCAGATGAAAGTATTTCTTCATTTTCTGCCTCATCCCCTTTGAAAAACATGGAGAGAGTTCCTGAATCTTGGTCTGCGAGAACAGGTCTATTTGATGCTTCAGACATATCTGGAGACTGGTTTTGGGGGTTATTTTCCTGAGCTGTGGGAACAACAAAACTGGAGTCTTGCAATGGTGGCTGTGGGTAAAACTGCTCCTGATATGGTTGACTTAACCAAGCATTAGTCATTTCTGTATTCTGCCTAAACACATTGCCAGGCTGGATGCTGTTCACGTGATGACTGCTATTTGCAGAACCATTTTTCCCATTATTTTCACAACCAACGGATAAAGGCGCTTGCATGATATTTTGTGGAATACCTTGGTGTACAGGACCCTGCTGCACATTCATCTGTGGTGGAGGATGAGAAGTGCTAACAGAAGACTGAGAAATGTTATGAACATCTATCTGAGAAGACGGATCAGGATAGGGCACAAAATTTCGAACTGGAGATTGCACGTTATCTTGAATGGGCCTCCACTGAGACATAGGCTGCTGAGGAAGTGGAGGGAAGAGTGCTGTTGCTGCGGGTCCTGAAGGAACATCACTTGGATCTCTACTAACATCTTGTCTACCTCCAGGTTTGTTTGACGCAGACACCATTGCAGGATGCACACTGAAAGAATTTTCAACTGCTGCTCCTGTATTATAATGCAATGGTACTGCAGGCTGACGGAGCCCAAGATCTACATTTGGATGCCCTTCTGTAGTGGTACTATTTACAACATATCCTGGGGATGGTGAAGGAATCGGAACATTAGAAAATGTACTGGTATTTATTCCTGGTTGAGATACAGGAGCTGGTAAAGATGTATGCAGTCCATGAGGATTGTCCCCTGCACATGACAGTGAAGTATGCGTAACTGGCTGCGGAAACATCGCCGGGGAAGAACTTTGCATAGCCAATGCACTGCCCTTGGATGGATTATCTAAAGGGGAACTCTGTGGAGTTTGTCTGCCAAATGCAAAAGGGTCTGTCACAGGCTGCACTGGGGCAGCTGTTGCATTTGCTCGTTTAGTGAGCGAGCTGTTTCTCCAGTACATGTTCCGAGCAACGCCTGCAGGAGGTGGAGCTGCCGCTCCTGCTGGAACAGTCTGTGGAGGCTGCTGCATGACAGCCTTCTAGCAGGGTCAGATGCTAGGTGACAAACTCGTAGTGGATGCTGTAGACAGATTCCTTCTCCTACCCTGTTAAGAGAAAAAAGATGACAAGTCAGCTTCCTTTCTCACAATACATGCAGTGCTTAAGCAATTTTCATTTTAGAAACAAAATCACTCAAAGAACTTGAACTGAAAAATATCTCTCTGTTCTCCAGAAGGCATAGGAAATTTACACATAACATTGTATTTTTAAATAATCCCAGCCCAGTACTAACAAAGTTTAAGGCTGTGTAGTAACAATGCACATTAGTTAACAACCATATTAACAAATAAGTCCAAGTAAGAGTAATCACAGCTATTAATTAATAGATGGGGGGAGTTGACTGCCTTTTACATTCTTAAATGCAGTTTTGCTATTACCTATTAATCAACGTTCTCATTTTAACACCTACGGGACTTTGGCACAGTGTCAGAGTTATAGCTACATCTCAGGGTGGAAAGGACAGGCCAAGAAGTATTCCAGCCATGCCAGCAAGAACTCCAAACAACACCAGTTAGGAATCTGGTGCACAGGAAGTTCAGCAAATTAATCAGGAACACGTATTTTTCAGTTTTATCACCTCTTCACAATCTTTATTTCACAAAGATTTATAACTAAAAAATTCCAATAAAAAGCGTACTGACAAGTACCGTGGCATGATCTGTACACACTTTATTAGACATCAGTACAACTCACCCTACGGAAAAGCCTCTTCTACTCATCACTGCAGAATCCAACAGTCCTATGTATAATCCCAGCCCCACTTCCAGAGGGCCTGAAGCACCAGTCAACAGAGACAGTGCCTCCCAGTTTCTCCCCCACACCCATATATTTCATAGCCATATCTTAGGACTTTGTAGATTTGTTGAAATTTGTGTTTTGTTAAAATGGGAAAGGAGACCCACAACTGACTTCAACAGCAAAGCATTAAGTAGAAAGCTTCATTAGTTTCATGCATTCCTCGCATTTGTCTTCAACTTTCTTTTGAAAACACAGCTGCCTACTGAATTCCCATCAAGGAATACTTACAAAAAGGCCTTAGTGCTTCGCAATCTTTTCTCCTACTACGATACCGAGGTGAAGGTTTTCCAGCTGGCCGTGCTTACTGCCAACCACGTCACCAAGAAACCCTGCCTAAACAGCCATCTCAGTTTCCACACGCTTAAGAAAGCCCAGGCTGTTCTGGGCATCCCCATTTATTTTTCAACACATTCTTTACTGTATTAACCTAACTGCAAAAACTCTTCCCTCCCCTCCAAACAAACTGGTGTTTTTATGCAATATTCTGCGAAGTGTCTGCTGAGGCAGTTACCTCCTGGAAAGCACTAACTTAACCAAACAAAATGTTGATATCCACTTAACAGTTCTGTTCTTAACAGAAAAGTTGCTTCTCAAATACAGCTGAGCACAGAAGCCAACTGTTTTCACAACTTAAATACCCGCTTCCACGTTTCCAGTGTGCACTTCACTCCTTACAACGGCTTATCAGATGTACACAAAGAAAAAAACGTCCCAAGACTTTACCACATTTTTGTAACAACCAGTACCAGTAATTAGCTAACTAAAGTAAGTGTAGAGTTCTACTTTACAGCGCTGGCTTGCCATTCCTAGAACAAGCTCTCCAACGTTGCGTTACAGAAGTTCAATAGGAGGGTATCAGATTCCTTACAGAAGGGAAGTTAATATTAACAGACTGCACACAGTAGTAAAAGCACACAAGATTTGAAGAATTAAGTCCAAATAAAATGAACGTGCCCGTGTCACGTAATTTAAACAGAAGATACCAACTTGGTGATACTGACTCTCCCTGCCCCCAAGCCAGAAATGCTAATTTTAAGAAATTTATAAATGAGAAATAACTTAAGAGCAGTCCACCTCTACTTTATCTAGGTTGGAAATTCTTAACTTTCCGCAGGTTTATTAATAGATAATGCAGAGCAGTCTGCTAAACATTAGTCACCAGAAACAACAATAGCAGAAGGTGTATCCAGACGGGCCAAGAAATGCTACCAAAGAGAGAAAAACAAACATTTAAAACTACTCTCTAGACAAGGCCATCAATAGATTTCACCTGATGAGCTCTATAGCCATGATCAGTTTTAAACTCCTCTGTGAAAATTTCTCTGCATGAAGAAATAATTTATTGGGAGGAAAGTCATTGAATCCTATTTCCAAGGGACATAAGCTAAGTAAGTCACTCAAACAAGAATAAGCATGCCCACAAAGCAGGTTACAGAGCACTAATTCTCACGTGTGTCTGTGTGTACCACACAGTAACACGTTCACATACGCAAATTCCTAACGAGGACAAAGTGAGTAAAAAACGTGCTGCAATCCCAAAGACGAGAATAGCTGAAAAATGAGATTTGAGGCTTTAAAACCCGTATCGGGGATGCCGGATTTCTAGATTTTTTTTCTACGTAGACAGCTGCACGTCCGCACACATGGGGGGTGACACCCAGACCGAACGCATTAACTCATTCTACATCTCTAGCGCTGCTGACAGGATCCTACCGGCTCTCTCATAGGTGGCAACCGCAGATACTCAGGGAACAGAGCCCTTTGGGAATCAGAAGCACGGAGCTCAACACAAACGCACAGACAGCAGCAGCATAAAACATTCCCGTTTGGCTGGTAAGGGAGGCTGACTACCAGCCCATCGCACCAGCACGTCCTGAACGCTTTCAGGCAACCGCCCTACTGCGCCAGCACCAGTTGCTACTGCAATAAAGCACAGACCTACGGCACTTGACAACACCGCAAACCAGCCCCGAGCCGCGACAAGTACTGTGTGTCGTCAAAGGAAACGCGCGATAACGAACGCCGGGCGATACTTCTGACCGCAGGATCTTTTTCTCTCTCCCACCCCACGAAACACCGTTCGGACGGCGGCAGCGTGTGCGTCTGTCCCGGCCCGGCACCCGAGGGACACACAAACACCTGGACCCTGCGGGGCAGACGTCCCGGCACTGTTTCACCGCTTCGCCCCTCCTCGCGGCATCACAAACGGCCGGGGGCGGGGGCCGAGCCCCGGGGCTGCCAACGACCCGCCGCCCCCC
>VZSC01016197.1:54515-68224 GCA_013398225.1 Steatornis caripensis | reverse complement strand
GCGCGGAGCGGGGGCACCGGCCGCCACCAGCCCCGGGGCCCGCTCCTCAGGCCCCGAGCTCCTCACGCAGCCCGCCCGGGATCCCCAGCCCTCCGGCTGTCCCCGGCCCGGCGCGTCCCTTCCCCTCCACCGCCCCCCACGCTGCGGCCCCGCCGGGCCCCGCCCCGCGGTACCTGGCAGCTCCTCCGCCGACAGAGGCCCCTCAGCAGCGGGCGCCACCCCCCCTCACGGCCACCGCACCGGCCCCCTCGGCCGCCATCTTGGAACATCCGGCTGGGACTTCCGCCGCCGACGTGTCACGCCGCGTCGCGCGATGACGCCACGGCGCGTGCGGGGCCCAGCGCCGCGCGCGCCCGCGTGTTTCCCCTCCCCCCGCCCCTTCCGCGTTCCTTTCAAGGGAAACGGGGGAAGGCGGAAGTGTCGGAGGGCAAGAAAAAAGTCACTGAGGGCGGAAACGGCCTTGCTACCGCCCCGGCCTCGCGCAGGCCCAGTGCGGCTGCGTGACTTGGGAGTTGGCGGTTCGAGCCCCGGCTGGGGCGGCTGCGGGCGCGGCCGGTGCCTCCGCTTGCTTGGTGCCGCGAGGCGAGGGTTCCTTCCCCNCGCATTAACTCATTCTACATCTCTAGCGCTGCTGACAGGATCCTACCGGCTCTCTCATAGGTGGCAACCGCAGATACTCAGGGAACAGAGCCCTTTGGGAATCAGAAGCACGGAGCTCAACACAAACGCACAGACAGCAGCAGCATAAAACATTCCCGTTTNCTGCGGGCGCGGCCGGTGCCTCCGCTTGCTTGGTGCCGCGAGGCGAGGGTTCCTTCCCCCCGGAGGGGAGCCGCGCTGCCCAACCCCTGTCCGCCAGGGCCTCGCTCCCCCGCCGGTCGGGGTTTGGCGGAGCACGGCGCCGTGGGGGCGCCCCGGTCTCCTCAGGCAGCCGGCGGGCACCGCGGGCTGCGGCCCGGCTGGGACTTCCGAGTCCCCGGGCTTCCCGGGGAGGNAGCAGCATAAAACATTCCCGTTTGGCTGGTAAGGGAGGCTGACTACCAGCCCATCGCACCAGCACGTCCTGAACGCTTTCAGGCAACCGCCCTACTGCGCCAGCACCAGTTGCTACTGCAATAAAGCACAGACCTACGGCACTTGACAACACCGCAAACCAGCCCCGAGCCGCGACAAGTACTGTGTGTCGTCAAAGGAAACGCGCGATAACGAACGCCGGGCGATACTTCTGACCGCAGGATCTTTTTCTCTCTCCCACCCCACGAAACACCGTTCGGACGGCGGCAGCGTGTGCGTCTGTCCCGGCCCGGCACCCGAGGGACACACAAACACCTGGACCCTGCGGGGCAGACGTCCCGGCNGCGCTGCCCAACCCCTGTCCGCCAGGGCCTCGCTCCCCCGCCGGTCGGGGTTTGGCGGAGCACGGCGCCGTGGGGGCGCCCCGGTCTCCTCAGGCAGCCGGCGGGCACCGCGGGCTGCGGCCCGGCTGGGACTTCCGAGTCCCCGGGCTTCCCGGGGAGGCTGCAGTGGCGAAGGCGGCCGCCAGGGTGGGACAGAGGCCCGCAGGCCCCGGCCCGCTGCGGCGTGGGCCCGTTTCTGTCGGGGCGGGAGGTGAAGGCGGAGGCGCGAGGGGAGAGCGGGCACCGGGAATCCACCCCGGGCCGCTGAACGCGAGAATGAAGAAAAACTGGGGTTTAGGACAAAGGGACAAATGTAAGAAACTTCCTTGCTGCGAAGCGAGGTCCCCATGCCGCAGTCCATGCGGGATTAATCGTGCGAGGGGACGTGAATTGCGGGAACGCGTGGAACAAGCGTCCAACTGCTCGCAGCCCGCCCTGGCCCACATTACCGGAAGGGCTTACCAAGGGCCTTCTCCAGGCAAACATGCGTTTGGGGCTTTTTTGACGAGATCCTGCATGCTATCAAACGGTTATGTGCAACTCTAAAGGTTTTACCCCGCTCTGGTCTGTGTTCCGGCTCTGCTTGAAGGGTCTGTTTCATGCAGACACAAAGCTTTTAAGCAGGGGGTCCCTGTTCAAAGGCAAGAAGGATGTGTCTCATTTGCAGGCGGTGGCCACCGCATCGGTACCGTCACACTCTGCATCCAGCGAGCCTTGGAGGGGAAAATACAAACGACCTAAACAAACATCTTAATCAAGGGGCATTATCAGCGCAAGAGCTGTTTCTGCACGCTTGATCATTAAAGCAGGGTAATATCCTCAAAGCCCAGTCCAAGCAGGGGAAGCAGCACTTTGATGCTGGTGTGGGAACCAGAGGCAGTGCTGTGATTTTTAAAGTGCCTTTCATCTCCCTCTTTTGTAGGAACATCCTTATAAACCAGCTTGTCATATACAATTTCCCTGCACAAGCATGAATTGCAGATGAAGCCCTGGTCCTCCCTTGATATTTCCCCCAACAGGTGTAATCTGAGGAAATGTGACTTTCAATTAGCCCGGTTGGCTTTTAAAAAAATGCATATGTATTCTGTAAATACCATCGACAGCTTACATCTGTATCTATAGCTATACATTTGCATTACATATCATCATACACAAACGTACACAATGCAAACGCTAAAGATGAGCTCTCGCCTTTGCTGATCTCCTGGTAAGTACGTGATTATAAAGAATTGTCACATTAAGACATTCAGTCCCTTTTTATCCTGAAGCTAACTGATTTGCTGTACTCAACAAATGCAGCCCAGTTCTGGACTAGAGAGGGACCCGTTACAAATAAAAAGGCTTGCTGATGGGAAGAGGACAGCATGTGTCCGTCTCTCCTGCTTCATCGGCTTGCTTGGGTGTACAGCACAAATACTGACCGTTTCCCATTAAATTCTGGTAATTTATTCAGCCTTCAGGTTGCAGGCAACCATAAACCCAACCATGCCACAGGAGCTCACTATTAAAAGCATCATTCTCTGTGTTTAGAAACAGGGAAAATGGCTAAAGGAGAGTTTCTCTTACGAGTGTCGGTATTCTGTATCAGGTTAGCCAACTCAGACAAGCTGAGCTTTATTTATTTACTCATTTAGTTGCTGTGATTATTCAGACTACCCAGCCACGTTAACCCGTGTGTAATTCGAGAGAGGCTACACCTGACATGAATTTGGCTCCTTTAGTACATTCTTAAGGGGGTGATTTGAGCTGCAGTAACAATTCGGCAATCCTGGTTCAAGCAGCTGTTAGCAACTTTCTGACCAAACACCAATAGCCTGGAGGTAAAAGCAATACAGAGTAGCAATTTCTAAATGTCCCATCTAATTGAGCAGGAATAATGAAAACAAAGAAGAAAAAACCCAAGCCCTCCAGCATGTAAACAAATAGTTCAGATGCACCCATTCCTCAACACTAATCTTGTCTTACTCAAAAATTTCTCTGAACCCTTCCCTTGGCATGGGATATAATTTTAGTGCTTCTGTTTCACCTGGAATGCTAAAACAACTGTGCTTGCCGTGACCCATTCATTCCTCATCATCTTCTGTTGACAGGAGAGCTTGAAATTCAGCTGCCAGCATCTTTACCAACATGAGGTAAAGATGAGCTGTGGTTGGACAACGTGGGTTGGTTGGAGGGGACGGGGAAAGACAAATCCTTCTAGATAGAGAGTTGGTGGGAAAGCCCTAAGTGTGGGGGCAGGGTTTGAAACTGGGGCCATTTATGTAATTTCTCATTGAACTTTGCCTGGATGCCAGCTGGGGATCTGTGACCCCGCCATCATCTCACGTACCCACTCAGGAAAGCAGGAACGAGGGACTGGCAGAAGTTTGTGGGTCACCAGATGCCTTCACAAATGTGGGAGTCATTGGGGGCTAAACACTTAAAAACTAAACTGTATATCCTTAATCCTCTACTGCTTAGAAAACCTTTTCTGACTTCTAGTTTGAATTACCTTGTGGCCAATTTATTAGTGTCCATTCATGGGCCAATGCAGACATTTTGTTTTGCCTCTCCAGGGTATTTAGCCCCCTCTTTCCTTGTTCTGTCCCTCTGACCCATCCTCATGGAAAATTACACGCCTTGTAGCCCCTCACTTCTTAAATGAACCACGTGTGTTTAGTTGCCTCTTGCAATGTCACCTTTTTTTGCATATCCTCATAACCCCCCTTTTTTTAATCCATTCCAGGATTAAACCTGCTATTTTTTTAATCCGCCTTGACCATGAGAGACCGCAGTGTTGCACACTAGACCAGATAAGGAGAGAGTCTTACTAATGCCTCACGTTGGCATGAGCATCTCCCAGTCTCACTGGCAGCATGGAGGCATGCCGTGCTTGCAGCCAGCCATGGGCATGAGCGCTGGGACGTGTACGTGTGGGAGAAGCCTGGAAAGATGGGCTGCGTGGGAACATGGCTGGATGTTCCCAGACATGATTCATGGACAGCACATGTGCGAATTGCAGTGAAGGCAGACACACTTCATCTAGTATATCCCAGATGGGATGCAGCGAGACACAACTGGAGGGAAGAGCACGTCTCAGGAAGCCCAGCTGCAGGGGAACGAGTGCCTCACTGGTGAACCACATTTTGCAGGGGGAAGAGGGATTCGTCCTCAGTTAAAATACCCCGTTCCTCTGAGTTTGCAGGGAGTGCATGCTGGCACATCGCCCCTCTACCTCTGAAGGCATTGTGTTTCAGTGCTGCTGGGTGGCACGTAAAATGCTACCGCTGCAGCGCTGGCTTCTGACCGGTTGTACAGCAAGTATCTGGCAGCCCCAAATCTGTCTGGGGCTGGATACCGAGTACATGTATGCACATGCCCACTCTCTCTCCCCAGCTGCGGAGTGGAAAATACCAGCATTCCAGGAGTTACCAGGCTTATCCGATTTGGGAGGAGGTCCATGGCTTGGCTATTTATATCCAGTTATTTGGGGACTTTGCAGCTGCATTTGGACTACAGAGTCCTGTGGGGAAGAGAAAGAATTAAATTAAATTACCTTAAAAATCTTGAGTGCAGCAAGGACAGCAAACGTTTCTGCGCGGTCTTTGTGCTCGGAGTGGCATGAGTGACACTTTCCCTCGGGTGCTGCTGCCCCTCGGCGGTGTCATCGGATGGATTTCCAGATCCTGTCGGTGCAAGCCACCACATCTGAGAGCCCAGCCATACGCTCAGCGCTGTGTGTGAAGTAGGAATCGCTGTACATAGCTCTTAACGCCACTCATAGAGGGCTCTGTTTCCATAGGCGCTATGTAATTGAAAGCACATGGCCGTATTTTACCCTTGGCGGTCTCATCAGCCAGAGAACGCTCCTAAAAAACTGATCAGAAAGCAAAGTTTCAAAGTGACAGAATACAGCAGTCTGAACATGTGTGAGTGACGTTCTTTAAAACAACTTTTCAGTGTTCCGCTTTTTAGATCCTGACCTAATGGCAGAGGTCTGAGAGGACATCAGAGCATCCACAGCGCAGGTAAAGGGCTACCTGGACAGAGCCCATCCTGGCCGAGAGCCTCGCAGAGCCCCTCCTGCCTTGCTCAAACCAGACGTCTCATGTCAGTGAGAGTTTTGCACGAGTTAAGGAGAAAGTTCCTTTGTGCAAAGCCCTGCTCTGAGCTTTAACACAGAGAAAAAGACGTTAGGAAAGTGCCAGTACTTTGTGCTGAGAGGCAGCAGGTATCCAGCCCAGATTCCANTCTCACGTCAGTGAGAGTTTTGCACGAGTTAAGGAGAAAGTTCCTTTGTGCAAAGCACTGCTCTGAGCTTTAACACAGAGAAAAAGACGTTAGGAAAGTGCCGGTACTTTGTGCTGAGAGGCAGCCCTGCAGTATTGAAAGGCAGTGGGTATCCAGCCCAGATTCCAACCAATCCGTAACAAAAACACTAAGTTCCAGTTTTAGTAAAATCTAGATGCCCAGGAGCATCATTTATTGCAAATCAGTTAACCAAAAAAAATACATCATTTTTGCAAACTACAACTTTGCATGTAGATAACTTTATTACAGAAGATATCTTTTCTTAAACTACACTCTAGTTTATAAAACATAGGAAGATTCAACACCACGTGATGTTTTTATCACTCATATTAGGCATGTCACAATAACAATGGTCTGAAATGTTAACTAAGATGAGTGCTCAGCAAGGCGCTGTGCCTTGAGAAAAATCCATTTTATTTGGTGTTCTAATAAAAAGACATGAGGAAAAGGAACCCTTTTCTTAGGTTTTTCTTGATTAACTGCTCTCTATTTGCCTGTCCCATACACAGATCTAGTCTTAGGGTGTCTGCTTGCCTTTGCACCCGAGTGAGTGATATTCCAACACCTCTACAAGGTGATATATTTGTGATATATTTAAGACTCGCTCATTTAGATTTTTGAAACAAAATCCACCTTTTCTTAAAAAAACCCCATATTTACAAACATTAAATCTGCCACAGGCTTATACTATATTTTACATGATACACAGAAAGAGTGTACATCAATATAAAAAAAGATGCATCACTCCAGACTAACAAGAACAAAATGTTAACGTTTCAGAGCACAGACTCGGCTGTGCTGTCGTTTCGCCCTCCTGTTTAACCAGTCCAGCATCCCACCAAAACCAGCAGCGCTTTCCACTGAGCACCCAGCAATCGCGCTGCCAGAGGAGCCAGATACGGGCGAGCACTTGGTGGTGGCAGCGTTATAATGCTTTGTAATCTCACTCAGGTTGTCTGCATTAATAGACACGCCTTCTTTAAAATAGGCAGGCCATCCTTAAAATAAGGATGTGGTTTACAAGTTTATATTGGCATTCATTTCTTAAACAGTTACTCAAATGCAAACATGAAAACAAAAAAAACAGTAAAGATATTCAAAGTAAAATTAAGTCTCCTTTGTGTATAAACTCCACAAGTACGGGTTTGGTGCATACTCCATGGTTCTGGGCTTGCTATCTTAAAGTTTGGCAAATACAATTCTTTTTGGTGGGGGACGGTATTCATGTTTTGTAGGGTTTTTTTTTTTAGCTTAGAACCTGTTCTTACAGGTCGATAATCCTGATTTTTTTTTTAGATCATAAAAATCATTTAAATATATATATTTTTTTATATATATATAAAACCAAGAGAGAACAAAATTTTCTATTATCACGACAAATGTACAACTATATAATACTGAAATTTAAACAAAGATTCATGACTGGTACNTTTTTTTTTTTTTAGCTTAGAACCTGTTCTTACAGGTCTATAATCCTGATTTTTTTTTAGATCATAAAAATCATTTAAATATATATATATTTTTATATATATATAAAAACAAGAGAGAACAAAATTTTCTATTATCACGGCAAATGTACAACTATATAATACTGAAATTTAAACAAAGATTCATGACTGGTACCATAAAATGTCCTCTCAGAATAGCAAAGGAAACATTTTAAAGTACATTTCAAAAATCTGCCCATACTGAATTTTTTTTCCCACCTAAGGAGCGGTATTTTTAGTCAATTTTTCCTTACCCTTTTCTTTCTCACCTCTCTTTCTGAGTTGAAAGAGAAAAAATAGATTAATGGCATTTCAGAATCACAAATCGCTGCTCATAGGTTTACATAAACATTTCCTCTCAAATCAAACACAATGACCCCCCCCCAAACAAAAGAGAATGTCCTATAAAAACCTAATTTTTTGATTTCTTGAAACACAACTGGTGTCCCACATTGAGTTCTTAACAACAGAACATATAAATAAAAAGGCAGTGTTTTCATGTAAAATAAAAAGTACATAAATAAATACTAAAAAAAGGAATTAATTTGTCTTTTTTTTATAAAAACATATTTTAAAAGGATCCTTTAATAAAAGCATCCAATGTCCTTTTAAAAAAAGATCTCCCTCGAGCTTCTAACTCCGACTGAGCGCCAGCGTCTCTGAAACACCACGTTTTACTTGAAGGCTTCGGGGATGTGTCCCATCTGTGACTGCATACTCGTGGGAGGGCTGGAGATGCCCTCGGACCAGTCGGACACGTTGGAGTGAGGAGACGAGCTGGACCACTGGTCCGGCGACTCCGGAGATGGCGTTAGGAAAGGGTGGTCGGGCACCTGGAGCTGGTGGCTGGGGGTGTTGTCCAAGGGGGAGGAATAACTGTGCTGGGAAGGTGGAGTTAGAAACTGTGTGGTGGTCATGGGCTGGGCGAGGGAGGATGGCAGAGACGTGGGCAGCATCTGGGAATCTTGAGGCAGGATCGTGTGGACTGCCATGGTACTGCTGCTCACCGGCTGCATGTCGGGCTGGCTCAGCTCCGTACCGAGGAAATTTTGGCCGATGTGGCCGCTCGCATTGGAGCTGGGGTTGTGATGCTGCTGCGGCTGCTGCTGCTGTGGCTGCTGCTGGGGTTGCTGCGGCTGCTGCTGCGGCTGCATGTTTTGCTGCTGGAGCTGTTGCTGCTGCATCTGCTGTAGCTGCTGGCTCTGCATCAGATGAGGCTGGGAAGCCAGACGGGTGCTGGGCATGGCCTGGTAGCTCATCATCTGCGATAAGCTTGTGGTGGGCAAGCCGTTGTGCAGGGAGGTCATCATGCCGTGCTGAAGGTTTTGCGTCTGCTGATGCGCCCCTGGTTGCATGTTGCTTCTCATGGGGTTGTACTGGTTCTGGACCATGCCGTTCTGCAGCCTGGTGAGCCAGTCACACTGCCCGTTCAGACCAGCCGCTCCGCCGACAGAGAAATTCATCGGGGCATTGCTCATCACTGTGCTGGGGCTGGAGACGGGGAGGTGAGAGAGACGCGGCGGCACCGAATCAAAGGCCATCCTGCCGGAATTTCCCATGGCGATATCCTGCTTCCCCGCCATGTTGAGGTGATTGATGCTCATGTGGGCATCAGGCATGCCTGGCAGATGATTCAGAGGCATGGAAGGGGACTGCTGAAACGGAGAGGTCATCAGCGGAGGAGAGGCAACATCCGACAGGTACCCGTGGGGCGATTCCAGGGAGTCCACTGGAGACAACACACTGGAGTTGTCAAGCAGACATCCCTTTCCATCTTGCGATTTTTTCCTCCGGGCTTTGAGGTCTTTGGCATCCTTGCCATTGCAGCTCAGGCCCTTGGTACTCGGCTTCCTGGCCTTCTTGCCCTGGACGGCAGGTTTCAGGTTGCTGATGTAGCTGTTGGGAGAGCAGAGCGGTGGGGACAGCGTGGGTGCCCCCAGCGGGCCGTTGTGCAGCGGTGGGCTCCGCACCAGGTTGTACTCGTCCAGCAGCCTCACGATGTCATGGTGCATGCGCTCCTGGGCGATGTCCCGTGGGAGCCGGTCCATGTGGTCCGTGATGTCGCGGTTGGCAAAATGGTCCAGCAGAACCTTGGCTGTTTCGTAGCTCCCTTCTCTGGCTGCAAGGAACAGTGGGGTCTCCTCCTGGAAACCCAGCAAAGATGGTTAGATTTAAGTTCACAGATTCTCCTGCCTAACACCATCGTGAGCTCCAAGCCCAACACCACGCAGCTCGGTGGCAGGGACGGTAATCATCTCTCCTCAAGTTTTGCTGCTGCTTGTTCCTACCTTGCTGAGCCATGTCCTTACACTGATACCAAACCAGGAACCCTACGAGTAACCCAGAACGCGTGAGGAGATGGCCACACGAACACTGTGCCGTACAGCTCACCAAGCACTGCACGGCACCTCAATACCACCTGTCGAACCAAATCCCACAATGCTGCCTTGAGCTAAATCCCACAGCTTCATTCACAGCAGAACAATCAAATCAGAGTCTCAGTGCCAGACAGTGACATATTTTAGGCAAAAATTACGCTTTAACAGGCTCCCCAAATGGCTCTTTCCTCACCTATGTCAGCCCAGGAGAACCCTACCTTATTGTTCTGCATATCCTTGTTGGCACCATTCTTCAGGAGGACTACTGCGGCTTCTACATTATTCACAGCAGCTGCCCAGTGCAGTGCCGACTTGCCTATGGAGGAAGACCACGCATTAGTGAGTGACGAGGGTGACAGCAAGCAGCTCTCCCTCCACTTCTGAGGGAGCCCGTGTTTTAGTTGCCTGCAGTACCTAGATCATCCACGGCATTGACGTCTGCATGGCAGTTGATGAGATCGTCCAGCATGCCCTCCACAGCCAAGCGAGCTGCCAAGATCAGAGGAGTGGTCCCGTCGTGCATTCGGGCGTCGAGATCGGTCGCCCTGTTCCTAATCAGGATCTGCCACAACAAGGGCCAAAGCGCAGGAAACACAAACGTTAGGAGGGACAGACAGCAGGTGCTCCAGGTACCCAGCTCTCAGGACCCTTTCCAGAGGCTGGTCCCTCCAGTCCCTGCTCCCAGTACGAGGGTGTGGACCTGGAGGGCAGCTACAGAGTTGCTGCTTTGCTGTGCCCTGCCCTGAGACAACAGGGGCTTCAATTTTCAAGACCTTAACCCGGCACCTTGCCAGGGCAAGCTGGAACTCTGCGATAAACTCAGTTGTGTGACTGACTCAATACGTAGTACCGGTGCTTTCACCAGAAAACCCCCGAGACTGGTGGCGAAAGGCTCAATTACCTGGAAGACTCCTTGGGCGTCAGCAGAGACGGCGGCGTGGAGGGGCGTCCTGCCCATGTTATCCTGGATGTTTGCATCAGCACTGGCTTCCAGCAGGCGCTTGGCAGCGTCCGAGCGGGAGTACCTGGCAGCCAGGTGAAGCGCGGTCTCGCCGGTGCGGTCAGTCTGGTTGTGTAAGCTGGCGCCTTGGTAAATGAAATCTGAGATGACGGCGGGAGCATCATCTTCCTCTTCGCTATTGCCGGTCTCCAGCCCTCCTCCGCTGCACGAGGCGATCATGAGGGGGGTGAAGCCATCTGAAAAGCACAGGGGAACTCGGTGAAAAAAGGCTTTTTACCCGTCTGTAATGCAGGCGGCTCAGCAAGATGCTCTGTCTGCGATAGATGCTTATTCTCCTGGGCGCATCAAGACCGAGTTCCTGACTGGTTCTAAACATCAAACACGAATATCCTTCCTCTGATACGGATCTGAAATTCCTCAGTGGTAACTCACCACTCACTGCTTTTCCTATTTCATCTGCTTGCTTGCACACTAACATGTAAGGTGCAATTTATAAGGAAGGTTGCTCAAAGCAAACTTGAGTACAGTACAGCACAGCCTTTAATATTTTTATTATTTCAGAGGACATTTCACAGATGTGGGGAAGACCAAATGTTTGTAATGATTTTAAAGCCTATTAACTATCAATATAGTTAAAAACCTGAAAAGATTGCGAAATGCGCAGTCTGGTGGGAGAAGAGGAATCTAGGAGTGGCAGAGAGATAAGCTGGATGATTTAATAGGTACTTCTTATTCTCTAGTTTCCATCTCAGTGATTAAACAAAAGAGATCTCATGGAAAGCAAAACGTGACAGGGTCTATCTCTAAATCACGCACAACAGCAACCACACAATGCAGAACAGCTAGCAGCGACTCCGAACTAGCAATAGAGACAGGTAGGGCTGTCTGGGACTGCTTATCTGCAAGGGGAGAGGGAGGATTCTAGATTAGCTGACAAGCAGCACAGAAGGGAAAGGAGTCCACCTTACCGGGACCTCTGACGTTGACATCCATACAGTCTGCATCGATTTCCCCCTGCGGTGGAGTAGGCGCCATGGAGGATATGCGCAGGTCAGCGGCATCCAGGTGCTGCTGGGTCCACTGCCTGTGATCCGTCTGATCGTCCGTGTCGGGCAGCATCACCTGCTCCTCGAACTGGGGAACGACAGCGGGAAATGAGCACCGAGCAAAGCGCACAAGTCAGGGTGGGAGGAGGGGGCTGAGCTCTAGCGTGGGGAGTTCTGCGAGGCTCAGGGGTGCATTTGTCACACGCAGGTTTGCAAAGGAGCCGGCAGCAGCGATGCGCAGCGCAGACCGGGCCCCCGAGGGTCCCTCCGCTCTGCTGCTTTCCGCAGCGCTCTGCTCCTTCCATGACAAAGCCCAGAGAGTGCCTACTTGCAGCACAGAGAGGGAACGTGGCAGTTAGCTTACCCGGAACTTCTTGGTGTCCAAAGTCTCCTCATCACCCCACTCATTTTGGTTGTCATCCATCAGCGTGCCATCTGAAGCATTTTTGAGGGGTCTTTAAAAACAAAGCCATAAAAAAATTAGCTCCTCTGCAGGAACTAGTCCGTGCTGGACTGTGTTTATCTGCGTGCACAAACCGAAAGAGGAATCAACGAGGCAGCTTCCAGGAGGTTCCCCTCAGGCTGCCTTTCATTTTTCACTAAGTACAAACAGACCATGAAGCATTTAAAAACCTCTTCCAGATGGGAACTCTGCTTTCCCCATGCAGAACTTTAAGAAACCTGATTTTTCTCCTCCCCGCCACGCTGATATGATGCACTAGAGAACAAAACTCTGATGGGTTCTTTCAGAAGAGCCCCGAGCAGCCCCGCTGCACTGTGTTTAATGTGTTAGCAAGCAAATTACTCACTTCAGTCCAACAGAATCCTCCCCAAGTGGTTCTCGTCGCTTCTTCTTGCTCGACTCTGTCACTTTGAAGCCTTCTGGGAACCAAAGCTGCCCATGCTCCCTGCGCCGCTTACGAGACACCAGTACTCCCACTACAATGAAAGCAAGCAAGACCAGCGCAGCCACCACCACGTACATAGGATACAGCTGGGAGTTCTTCGTGGGCTCAGCTGTTTCACCTACAAAACAGTGGGGCACAAAGAGATGCTGAGACATTAAGCTGCATAGCAAACCAGTGACAGAGTGGAAATGAAGCAAAATTAGTTAATAGATGTACCTAAGGCTGATCTAAATCAGCCCCCCCAAAATAAGGTCATTTTATACGCTATTAATCAGAATTGCAAACTATCGGCAAATTCTCGGCTGCACAAGCCAGCCTGCATCAGGAGACAGCTTCACTTTTTTCTCCTTTAAGGAAAAGGATTAGCAAACTTCAAATCATTGCGCTTGCATTGAGCTGTTAAGACAAAAGGATTTAGGGGGGATTTTCAAGATACAAACTTCAACTCCTTGCATGTCACTGATTGATTGGAGCTGCTTGGGTTTGTTTTTATCTTTTTTTTTTTTTATTTTTAATAACTTCTATAGTGGTAATGATTTTGAAATAAACCTGGAATAAGCAAAATTTTTTTGCTTTGTTTTTGCAATTTTTTTTAAGAACAGACTTAAAGGAAAAAATAAAAGATGCCAGGTTATTAAAACTGGCCTGCGCTCAAATGCAGGCAGCTGACAGGTAACTAAACATGGATGAGGCTGGAAAGTTGTGGCTGTTTCTGCTCCCCAGCTAACCAGCCGTACTCACTTTTAACGGCTTCTATTTTGTAGGGTATGTTCAGGTTGCCAAGGGAGGCCAAGGCACCCAGGAATGCCGCCACATCAGTTGCGCTCTGGAAGCACTGCGAAGACGACTGGATACACTGGCGGTTATCGATTTCCAAGTAGACAATGGATCTGTGGGAGAGAAGAGTCAATGAGAGCTGTGGAGCAATGACCACACTGAGAAGACAGACGAGAGACAGGGAACGACTGGAGAGAGCCCAGCGGAGGGCTACAAAGATGATGAGGGCACTGGAGCATCTCTGCTGTGAGGAAAGGCTGAGAGCCCTGGGGCTGTTCAACGTGGAGAAGAGAAGACTGGGAAGGGATCTCATCAATGCTTATAAATATCTAACGGGCCGTGTCCAGAGGACGGGGCCAGACTCTTTTCAGTGGTGCCCAGCGACAGGACAGGGGGCAATGGGCACAAACTGGAGCACAGGCAGTTCCACCCGAACATGAGGAGCAACTTCTTTGCTGTGAGGGT
>VZSC01016197.1:35960-51941 GCA_013398225.1 Steatornis caripensis | reverse complement strand
GCCCCCTGCTTTAGCAGGGGGGTTGGACTGGGAGATCTCCAGAGGTCCCTTCCAACCCCTACCATTCTGTGATTCTGTGAGATCTGTCTCCCTTCCCTCCTTAGCCCCCCACCAGTGGGAATCAGAAGGGGGGAACCCATGTCCTTGCTTCCCTGTGGCCCAAGCCCTGCAGCTCACACTCATGGGCTATCGGATTTGTCTCAAAGAACATCGCGAAATCTAACTCCTTATCTACAGGAACGGGAGGGAGTCTCTGCTTCACAATGTTTTAAAATTACCCAAACACTACAGTATCTTGAGTAATGCTGTTTCAGATCTTTTCACATCAATTTCGCTGCTCTAAGTCCTTTGCTTTCGGTGGCTTTTGATTGAGCTCACAGAGAGGGAGAAGGTTAGATCTGTATCTTTATACCAAAGATCTCCAAACACTGTTTGCAGTAATTGAGTTTTACAACAAAGCCCTAGAAAGCATTTCCCAGGGAGAAACTGAGGCTTAACTTAATGACTTCCTGAAGTCAGACAGTCGGTCAGGCCAACCTCTGCTTCCAGGTCCCACCCAGCTCAGCCCCGGCTCCCAACAATACACAGGACTCCTTCAATCGTGAGAGTCGGCGCAGCATTGTATCAGGGATTCCTGAGCGATCGCTTGCTTTTCCCACATGAGAGCAAAATCCGGTTTCTATTCACACAGAAAGCAACATCTAAATACAATTATCTGGCCTACATCCTTCCCTTTATAGCGTCGCTACTATTATCAACACAGAAAACAAACGCTGCGTAGTGAAAAATGAACCCATTGGTCCCCCTTACCCTCTGATGTCCATCTGATCGAGCTCTCTCTTCTGCCTTCTGCCAGCCCTGGAGTAGAGGCTGCTCTTTACTTTGTTGATGACAGCACTAGACATATCTGACCAGTCCTCTGTTGACCTCTTGATGTAATGCTTTTTCAGCTCCTCCTCATTGCCATAGTATGGAAAGATCATATACTCTCCCTTGGGGTTCTTCTTGAAGACCACGTTGGTGTGCAGCACGCGGCTGAGCTCCCGTAGGAAGTTGAAAGAGTTGTTCTTCAGGTTCTCGGGAGTGATGAGGACGACCACCACCAGCGTGCCATCTGCAAGCTTCTCTGGCATGTTGTTTGCGCAGTCCAGACCATCCCATTCGCACTCAAAATTGTTGCAGCCCTGGTCACAATGACCATCTGAGAAGTGATCTTTGCAGTACTGATCGTACAGGGGGCTGGGAAGAAGAAAAAGAGAGGCAGAGGAACGAATTAGACCAAGTACTGTGCTCATTACCTATCAGCTGAGAAAATAAGTGGTGGTCCACAAGGACCTCTCTTTTGTATAAATATTCTTCATCCTGATAGACACTAAGCAAGTTTACATAGAAGGCAACTGTTTCACGCAGCGCTGTGAAGCATTCACCTCTGCAGGTTAAATTATTAATTAAATTATTAAATTAAATTATAAATCGCAATTTAGATGCCAGAAAAAGGGAAAAATTACTGTGACTCAGAGAAGACGCGGGGACACAGAATAGTTACTCAGACCAGAGTTTGTCCAGGAATCTAGGATTAAGTTCCTGCTGTTGCCAAAGACAATGTCAGGTAAATGCCTGGATGTTAACATCATCGTGTTTTCTGTCTGCTCTTCCATCTGGGGTCTCCCTACACTGAAACTCACGGTGTCACTATCGTGAGTTGGAGAGCTCACTTCTGCAGTGTGATACAGGTAAGGACAGGGAGGCATCTGGAATGAGCCAAACACAGAAAACTTCCAAGCATATATAAACTCAGCAAGACTACAGGGAAGCATGGCTGCTTGAGTCGCAGCGCCGCAGGCAGCGGAACAGAATGTAGAGTGTGAACAAGAGGCGTGCGCTTCGTAGCTTTAGCAGACGCAACCAGAAAACACCCCCAGACGATCAGCACAGAGGTCGTGGCTTTAAAACAAGAGGGTCAACGAGCAAGTCACTTACTTGCACTGCCCTTCATATTTCTGGCAGTCAAATCCATCATACAAGCAGCCAGCGTTATTGCACTGAGAGTCGCACTTGCCATCGTTGAAGTACTTCCAGCACTGCAGAGACTGGGAGCAGTTCTTCCAGGGGTCGTTGAAATTGAGGGAGCAGTCGCCCCCGTCCCAGCCACAGGCGTGGTTGTTGCATTTCCCATCGCAGATCTTGTTGCCGGCATACCCCGCGCAAACTGCAATCTCGCACTTCTCCTCAATTTTGGGTGGGATGATGTCCTGCCCGATCCCACCTTGGAAATCAAAGTCGAGGATGTGGCAGTTGAGGCCGTTGAAGTTGGCGGGGCAGTTGCACCGGTAGTAGGGGGAGGCATCGCTGAAGAACTCGCAGGTGCCCCCATTGTAGCAGGGGTTGGATGTGCAGGGGCTGCTGGCCGGGTACTGGCACTCGGGACCCGTGAAGGCCGGTGTGCACATGCACTTGGAGCTCTTGTGGATGGAGATGCAGGTGCCACCATTCAGGCAGTGCAGGTTCCCACAGGTGCGGGAGTCGTTCTCGCAGGTGGCACCCACGAATCCCTGGGGAGGCAACAGCAAGGAGGGAGTCAAAATCACTGACGCTGTCCTATGAGCGGCCTAACGCACGTGTGTGTTCTGGCAAACTCGGCACCAACCCAGCGAATCAGATCGATGGACCTAGGGGACGGCTCTGGCACGTCCTCTGAAACTAGTGATGGGCAAGAATAATCTGGAATGTAAACCCCATTAGAGCATCCCCCTCGAAATGAAGGGAGCTTTTCTCCATAGCTGCCTGCTCCACCTTTGCATGGTGCAAAGAAAGGTCAACCAGGCAAGAGTGTGTCCTACAGAGCTGGGCAGCAGCCCTGCAGGGCTGAACCGCCTCCTCCNGGGCAAGAATAGTCTGGAATGTAAACCCCATTAGAGCATCCCCCTCGAAATGAAGGGAGCTTTTCTCCATAGCTGCCTGCTCCACCTTTGCATGGTGCAAAGAAAGGTCAACCAGGCAAGAGTGTGTCCTACAGAGCTGGGCAGCATCCCTGCAGGGCTGAACCGCCTCCTCCTCCCCGACCCTAACCCAGTCTCCTTGCAAGTGAGGAGGGTGCGCGCACACAGATACACCTCCCTCCAGCGAGCACCCACAGCAAAGCATCTTCCTCTCCACTCTTACCCCTGGCTATCCCAGCCGAGGAAGCCTCAGGGGCTAAACAGGCCCCTTGACTACCTCTCTCTGCGAGGGGCCAACTTGCAGGGCCTGGGCAACATCCCACGCTCAGATGTGGAGGGGAGCAGGTACCTACCGGGGGGCATTTGCAGATGAAGCCACGGCCGGTGTTGCTGGCAACCGCGCACGTTCCACCATTCCTGCAGGGTTTGCCTTTACAGCCGTCCACCACAGTGTCGCAGCGACGGCCTGCCGAGGGAGAGAAGTGCGTGAGGAGCAGAGGAAGATGGGCGAGAGGCGCGGGGTGGCTGGGGGCTGCAGCGTGGGACGCTGGGAGGCGGGGGGACGCGGTGCTCACCTGCATAGCCAGGTCGGCACTCGCATTTGTAGTCATTGACCCGCTGCACGCAGTTCTGGGTGCCGCGGGCGTCGCAGGGGTTGGACAGGCACTCGTTGACGTCTCCCTCGCAGCGCTCCCCTACAAAGCCAGGGGGGCAGATGCAGCTGTAGCCACCTACCCGATCCGTGCACTTGCCATTGTTAAAGCACTTGGGCCCCAGGGTGACAGGATCAAAGAAAGGGCTGCAGTCATCCACATTGATCTCACAGTGCACCCCTAGAGAAATGGGGGAACAACCCACACAGCTCATCAAACAGTATCGGGGTGCCCGGTGGTCCCTTGTGTGAACCTTCCCTGCGAAGGGGCTGAGCCTGACCAATTCAATGGCAGTCTGAGCCACCGCTCTGGCGGGAGGCACGCAGCACCGCGCAGCTCGCGTCCAAGGTTGCGCGGCCTTGATGGCTAAGCTCGCGAGCAAACACAAACCTCTACTGCTGCATTTGCTTCTGCTAGCCCTAGCAGCTAATGAGCAGATACCGAGGATATCTGCACTCGGCCCGCTAACGCCCCAGCCTGGGGAATTAATTTACCTTGAGTTCCTCTGGGGCAGGAGCATTTGTAGGTATTGATGAGATCGATGCAGGTTCCTCCATTCTGGCATGGGTGGGACAAGCACTCATTGATCTCCTCTGAGCAGTTAACTCCATGATAACCAGCCACACACTACAAGGAGGGAAGAGGGGAACCGTGAGAGGGGTTCACTCTGTTCCCACACAGCTGCAGGAGCACAGCCAGCACCCCAGCCTTCACTCGGTAATGGGGCACCGAGCCAGCCTGAAGCTGGGGCAGCTCCTTGCGCAGCAGAAAGGCAGTAACTGGTGCTTTCTCTGCCCCGCCGTGGCACCCACCTCACAGGAGTAGCCTCCCAGGTAGTCTGTGCAGGTGGCTCCGTTCTGGCAGGGGTTGGGGGAGCACTCGTCCACCTGCTCCTCGCAGTAGCTGCCGGTGTAGCCGGCCTGGCAGCGGCAGAAGTGAGTGTTGCCGGTGTCCACGCAGAGCCCTGAATTCCTGCAGAGATGTGCTACATCGATACCTGCCGAGGAGAGCAGAGTGAGATGCAGGGACCTCAGCGATGCCCACACACCGCAGGGCCGCATGCTGGCCGCCACACATCCCACCAGGGATCGCAGCCAGGACTGCAGCCTCGGGGGACACTGCAGCAATCCCTGAGATCGCCCTGGCTGTGCCAAAGATCCCCGCCAAGAGAGCTGAGCATGTCCCTGCTCAGCGTGCAGCACAGGGGGCACCTGGGGACCCTACCCTGGCCCTCTGAGGCCATACACGTGGCAGGGACTTACCTTGCTGCTTAGCAGCCACCTCGCAGGAGACACTGGGGACATCGCAGTAGAGCCCTGTCCATCCGCTGTTGCACTCGCAGCGGTACAGGTTGTTGGTCTGCCAGCACTTGCCTCCGTTTTTGCAGGGAGAGGAATCGCACCAACGCACCAGGTTCTGGGGGGAGCAGAGCAAGGGATGGGTTCAGGACCCAGCAGGGCTTCTGTAGGACACCCAGGGTGGAGGCTGCAGTGGTCCCCATAATCCCCAGAGGCAGCGTGCATAGACAGGCACTGGGGTCAGTGGCCAGGACAGCCGAAGACTCCTCTACCTGGCAGTTGAGGCCAGTGTATCCCTGGGGACAAGTGCACTTGTACGTCCCGTAGCTGTCCTGACACGTGCCCCCGTTCAGGCATGGCTTGGAGTCACACTCGTTAATGTCGTGCTCGCAGTAGCTGCCTGTGAAGCCGGGCGGACAGACGCAGGTGAAGGTGTTGATGCCATCCACGCAGGTTCCGCCATTGAAGCAGGAGCTGGGAACACAAACACCAAGTCCCAGTGGGTCACCACTGGCCGTGCTCCACGCCAAAGCCCCCAACAAACCGGCCCAGGGCTACGGGGCAGCGCAGGGACCTCAGCCCCTTGCTCCAGCCCTGACAAAGGCTGCGCCCGTGGCAGGAGCTGCGCCGGGCTGTACCTCTCCGTGCAGTCAGGCGTGTTGTTCTCGCAGTGGATGCCGCTGAAGCCAGAGGGGCAGGTGCAGGTGTAGCTGTTGACGCAGTCGGTGCAGTTGGCGCCGTTCTTGCAGGGGTTGCTGGCACACTCGTTGATGTCCTCCTCGCATTTGGGCCCGCGGAAGCCAGCCAGGCACTCGCAGAAGAATGTGCCGATGCCATCGGAGCAGGAGCCACCATTGTGGCACGGATCTGGAGAGAAGGGACATGCATGTGAAGATGCAATGGGTCCAGCCCTGGTGCACAACCCTGCCCAGGAGCTGCCCCACAGCACTGTCCCCACACACGTCCCCTGGCCGCACGGAGGGATGGGACAGAGCCCACGGACCCGGCAGGGGCCAGGCCAGCCCGACCAAGGGACTGGGAACAAGGAGGGTGTGTGAGATACACTTGCTCACTGCCTGCATGTCACCTCTCCTTGCCCACAGCCTCCTTCCTGCCAGCTCCCATCTGGCCTTGGACTGACGCGGCTCGACTGGGACGTGCCTGAGGTGCCCAAAAGCCTCAGCAGGGCTTGCAGCACTGCCCACACTCAAGCAGCATCCGGGGCTCGCCCAGGCACAGGGAGGAGGATCCCAGCCCCAGGAGGGGCAGAGAAGCTGACGGCTCAGTGTCAGGCTGAGGGTGGTCCCCGGAGCAGCCTGGGCTCTTACTGGGCTTGCAGTCGTCGATGTCGGTGTCGCAGTTGCGGCCGGTGAAGCCAGTCCTGCAGGCGCAGCGGTAGCTCCCGTTGGTGTTCTGGCACGTGGCCCCGTTGCGGCAGGGGCTCTTCACGCACTCGTTAATGTCGATCTCGCAGGTCTGACCTGCAGGACAGAGTGGGACAGGGACCGTGTGGGCTGGAGGTGCTGGCAAAAGCCCCAGGGATAACGAGGACGTCTTGGGCACCGCTCACACCAGGACAGAAGCCCTCGCCGCAAACTGCCCTCACCAAGGGGTGTGAGTAGTGGCCATGTCCCGTCCACCTGGCTGAGCCACGGGNGACCGTGTGGGCTGGAGGTGCTGGCAAAAGCCCCAGGGATAACGAGGACGTCTTGGGCACCGCTCACACCAGGACAGAAGCCCTCGCCGCAAACTGCCCTCACCAAGGGGTGTGAGTAGTGGCCATGTCCCGTCCACCTGCCTGAGCCACGGGCAGGTCAGGACCCCCACTGAGGCCAGGCAGCGTGCAGGGCTGCTCCCACCTGGCAGTGCAGCCACCTGCCTGCTGCCCCCAGCCATGCTCCCTCCCCTCCATCTTCCATCCTCAAGCACATGAGGAGAGCAGGGCGCCAGGGGAGCTGGTGTGCTGCACCCCTAGCCAGGCCATGCCCCTACCTTGCCAGCCAGAGGGGCAACTGCAGGAGAAACTCTCGTAGTCCTCTGACTCCCGGCACTCGCCGCCGTTCTTGCAGGGGCTGCCAGCACAGGGGGCCAGCACGTCCTCACAGGTGGCTCCTGCACAGGCACAAACACCCACTGACACCCTCTCCGAAAAGATGGGTGGCCCAAGACCCCACTACTGCTGTGTCCCCTGCCTCAGACTGCTTCCAGTCCTGGGGCAGGCTCTGGGCTTCCCAACACCCCGGGCTGGAGCCGTCTCCTCCAGCCCTGGTCCCCTGTGACCCCGGGCCCCCCACGAATGCGTTAGGCCCTGGCAATCTGAGCTGCATTAAAGCGCTGCACATTTCCTTTGGCAAGGAAGTGCTGCTCAGGGTGTCTTGCGCTCCCCACCAGCCGCTTTTCCTGTTTATGTCCAGCCAAGGGACACGTTCCCTCCAAACCCTTATCTTCCCTGTCAGCCAGTATCTCCCAAACTGGCCTTTGCTATTTTCCAGAGCCTTTCCCCCACCGCCTGCCCCATCCCCGTCCCCCCAGGGGTTTCTATGGCCACTGCCGAGGGCAGGAAACAGCTCACGGCTTCCTGCAATTGTGCACCGGCTGCCGCTCTGCGCGAGCGGAAGCGGGAGGCCGGCAAACAGGAATCGGCTCAGCAGAATCTCCCAGCCCCTCAGCCTTGGCTCGCTTTTTTCCAGCATGAGCATCGTGGCAGGAGAAGGGGGCTGTCGGCAGCACCGACCCCCCAGGGTGGTGGGGTGTGAGTGGGGCAGTCGCTCGGTGCTGCTGCCTGGCGTGCAGGCTGCGGCCAAGCCACCACCTCGGTGCCCTCGAGGAGGAGGAGGAGGAAAATGAGGGAGGAAGCTCTGGCTGGTTGCTTCCTTAAAGCTCCTCCAAATTTCCTCCAGCTGTGCCGTGGCACAGGGAGGTGGAGCCGCAGCCACGGGCAGGCCCACGGCAGGGCAATGCAAGGGAAGCCTCTGCACTTGGTGCCGGCTCACTGCACGTGCAGAAGGACCAATTTGCTGTCACACCCGAAGCAGCAGCCCCATGGAGCCCCAGCAAGGGCCTGGGGGGCGCGGGGTGTTCCCCCTCACCTGTGTAGGGCAGGAGGCAGTTGCAGGTGTAGCCAGCGACATCGTCAATGCATGTGCCCTGGTTCAGGCAGGGGTTGGAAGCACATTCGTTGATATTGGTCTGACAGTTAGGTCCTGTGATAAGAGGAACAGATAACAGCGGCTGTGATGGAGGTGTGCTGGTGGGAGGGGACTGAGGGTACGGTGTGGATGTGGTGATGATGGCAACAGCCCATCCCTTGGCCTGGAAGAGCCTCCTGCTTTCAGCTCCAGCCACAGGCACCCAACTCTGCTGAAGGTCCCCAGGCTGGCTGCGCTGCCGTGTCTCCTCCTTGGACCTGGGGGCTCCACCATCCCCACAGTGAAGCCTCCAGCCCATCTAGCACCATGGGGACCCCCACCCACAGCTCCCACCCCAGCCCCAGCATGGCAGGGATGGGGCAGCGCCCCCAGCTGTGACCTTACCGCTGAAGCCCTCCCTGCAGGTGCAGATGTAGCCACTGGTCATGTCCTTGCAGGTGCCACCGTTCATGCAGGGATTGGATTCGCACTCGTTATTGTTAATGTCGCAGTTTGTCCCGCTCCAGCCTGGGTCGCAGTCACACCTGTAGCTTTGAGGAAAAATTGGGGCATAAAGGCCAGGATCTGGTCCAGCCTGGCCCCCCCCAGCTCCAGCAGCCACCATGTACCCAGCAAAGCCCAGGCTCCTAATCGTGTCCTTGCACGGGAACGTTCCCCACGGCCAGCACAGGGCACGGACAAGCACCGGCACTAGGGACAGCGGCTTGCTCTGTCTCTAACCTTGACTTTGCTGGGTGGCCCTTTGGTCCCAGCAGCCCCCCAGCAGCCCCCGCACCCTCCAGCCTACCCATTCAGCCCGTCGTGGCATTTCCCGTGGATGCAGGGGTTGCTGTTGCACTCGTTCACTTCGGACAGGCACTTGGGGTCGTGGAAGCCCTCGGGGCAGAGGCAGGTGAAGCCGTTGATGCCGTCCTTGCAGGTGCCCCCGTTGTGGCAGGGGTTGCTGGAGCACTCGTCGATGTTGATGTTGCACATGCGCCCTGGTAAAGAGCGGGGTGAGGAAACGTTACCCCATAGGATGCACGGCAGGGTGGGCACGCACCGCCTCCCGGGGGGCACCCACCAGGCAGCTCCCCCTCCAGCCACGCGGGGAACGGCTGCCGGAGGCTCGAATCTCCAGGCACACGTGTGGCAGCCGTGTAGGAGCGGGCTGCCCTCCAGGTAGGGTGACTTCACACCCCTGCATCGCCTGCCTGCCTTAATTAAACACGACTGGGAAGAGGCCATGCCCCGGGCTCCTTTGGTGCAGGAGGGAATAACGAAGGGAGCCGGTTTCAGCCTGTAACCCTACCTGCCATGGCCAACAAAGCCAGGCTTCACTGCGGCTCCCGGCGGGCAGGAGGACAAGGGGCCGCGCGACCAGGGAGAGGTGGGGGCTGCTCCCATCAAAGCCCTCCGCCGTTTCCAACAGCGATCAAACAAACCAGTCGGACAAGGCAGCAACCCGATACCCATGGGAGTGGGCGCAGCAGGAGTCGAATTCGCGGCATCAGACACCCCTTTGATTTCGGGCTGAGCCAGGATCACCCTCCTGAACAAGCAGGAGCGCTGGAGGCTGCAAAACCTCCGGCAAGTGGGACGGCAGCATCTCCCCTCCTCGCTGCACCCCAGCTGCAGGTGCCCCTGCACTGCCGTGGGCACAGGGGATGCTCTAGGGCTGCTGGATCTGGACCAGGTCCCCAGGGCGCCGTGGTGTCCGCCATGCTCTGCTCTCACCTGTGTACCCCGGCTCGCAGGTGCACTCGTAGCCATTGATCTTGTCGATGCACTTGCCGTAGTCGCAGGGGCTACTTGCGCAGTCATCCAGGTTGATCTCGCAGTTGGGCCCTGGGGAGGAGAGTGGTGCCGTTAGGAGGTCCCCAGTCCTGCTGACGAGGCAAAACGAAGCCTGCCAGCACCGACCACTGACGCCGCTCCACAACAAAGCGCCTCCGCTGCAAGCGGCTTCCCGGCTCCTGGCTGGGGTGCGGTTCCTGCGAGAGCCGAGCACCAAACCAGGAGAACTCGCCCTTGCAGAGGATGCCGCAGGCTGGCCCCGGCACCGGGGCAGCTGCTGGCGATGGCCCGGGGCCAACCCGCCCGGGGACAGGGATGGGACCAGGGTGCTGCGCCGGCACGGCTGACCCGCATGGAGCCCCTGGGGGGTCCCTCTTGCTCACCCGTGGTTCCTTTGAGGCAGAGGCAGTTGTAGGCGTTGTTCCTGTCCTGGCAGGTCCCCCCGTTTTTGCAGGGCTGGCTCTGGCACTCGTTGATGTTGATGTCGCAGCGGTGGCCCGTGTAGCCAGGCTGGCAGAGGCAGGTGAAGGCGGCGATGCTGTCCTTGCAGGTCCCATAGTGGCACGGGTCCGGGTTGCACTCATCGATGTCAATCTCACAGTGAGTGCCCGAGAAACCTGCCACCAGTGGAGGGGACACAGGGTCAGGATGGGGAGCGTGGGGTGATGATGGGAGATGTGGGGTCAGGATGGGGCACACTCCTTCCCACCGTGGCCAGGTGTGGGGCAGCGCACCGGGGTGGTGTGACCTGCCCACCCGCGCTGTCGGGAGCCCCAGGACGCCCGTGAGCGGGGTACAGGCAGAGGAGCACCCCGGCGTGCCGGCAGTGGGGCTGGTCAGACCCCAGCTCGCAGGCTTTGTCCTGGGGTGCACAATGACCCGCATTAAGCCAGCTCAGCTCAGGAGCGGGGCCCCGCGCTCGCCCGCAGCTCGTCCCGGAGTGCGCGGGGGGGCCGGCCGCAGGCACCCCCGAATAATAACCCCCCCGGCAGATCCTATTCTCCTGGCCAGCTCCCTCCCTGCCGGGCTGGGGGTGGAGAGCAGAGGACAAAGTACAGCTTTGACTAGACCCCGCCAAGCCCACATAGCAGCTTTTCATCGGGGCTTGGCATTAGCAAGACACTAATTAGAGGCCATTCAGCTGGAAGATTTCTGGCGGGAGCTGCTCCACAAAAGAGCCACTGTTTGCCACCAGGGCTCAAGTCATCATTTTGTGCAACCGCTCCTTGGGTTTCGGTCGGCGAGCCCCCGCAGCCCTGCACCTTGCGTCCCCATAGAGGCAGCTTTATTCCTTCCTTCCTGCTGTCCTCCTCGCTGCCGCCCGCCACCGAGGCAGGGATCGCGGCGGGACGGCTGCTGCAGGGCCACACCTAACGAGTGCCGGGCTCGTTACGGAGCCGGCGGGCAGTGGGGCTCCGCTCGCTCCGCCGCCACCTGGGAAAGGGATGGTCCTGTCCCTCGGGAGTCACATCAGCAGGGACCAACCCCACTGCTGGGGGCCTTGGGGACTCCGCCACGGCAGGTGCTTGGGGAGGTGGGCACTCGTTAATAATTCAGCAACATGGTTTTATGGGATGTCACAGGGCAGAAGGTTACTGCCCGGCAGGGTGGGACCCCCCAAGCCCCCTGGGACGTGGGGACCCCTCACCTTCAGTGCACTCGCAGCTGTAGGTGTTGGGGCCGTCCACGCACTTGGCGCCGTTCTTGCAGGGGGTGCTGGCACACTCATCGATGTCGAACTGGCACAGGTGCCCATTGAAGCCTGGAACGGAGGGAGAAGTCACGTCCCCACGCAGTGGCCGGACCCACCAGCTTCCCCCCTTCCACTGGGCAGATCCCACCGGGCCCCCCGCGTCCCGGCCGGAGCGCNCCGGAGCGACGAGTTTCCATGGGGATGGCTGCTGGGGGCCCTGAATGCGGGGCTGCGACCCGCCATTGAGAGCATCTTATTTACATCTCTAGAGGAGCAAAGTCTCTGAACTTCAAAACCTCCTTTCACAGATTAACCGTCTCCCCATTCTCCGCTCCACCCCGTGACTTTGACACCGCATTCAAAGCCGCTGGCACGGCCCCCCGGCCCCCAGCCCTCCTTCCCAAAGAGGGGCCTTTTCAAGTGCAAAGCCATGGGGTTTAATCCTCCTTCCCATCTCCCATGGGCCAGACCCGGAGCAGCATCGCCTGCATGGGACTCAGCCCCTTGCCGCAACAGGGGAACCCCCCACCAAAAGCACTGAGAGGTGCTCGTCTCCCTCTTCCCATTTCGAGCGGCTCTAAAATTTAAGGAGCCCATCTTCAGCTCCTTCCCAGCTCGAGCCGGGGTGCATCACGGCTTTGTTTCCACCGTGAAGGTGGTGGGACGGATGCTGCATACCAGTGGGGCACTCGCAGTGGAACTCGTTGATCTTGTCGAGGCAGTTGCCGTTGTGCAGGCAGGGGCTGCTGGCACACTCGTCCGTGTTGATCTCGCAGTAAACCCCCTCGTAACCTGCGGAGAGACCCGGCACACCGTCAGGGCCGTGGCACGGGGCTGGCACGACACGTAGGACAGGCAGGTTATACCCGGGTGTATTTGGTCTTTACAGCTTTCTTTACAGCAGGTGGCTCAGGAGCTGTGCTACAGGTGGCAGGACCTGACGCACAAACTGCTCCGTGGTTGTCCACCCTGGATTTCCCTGTCCTTGGCGTCATCCAAGCCAGCAAGGTTGGGAAGAGGAGGAGCGCAGAACAGGGCTGATGGTGCCCAACTCCCCGCTCCCGTCCCATCATTGTGGGAGACTGCGCCACCTTTACCAAGCTCGTCCTTTTCGGTGCTATTCCCGGGCACAGATGCCTCCCACAGCTCCTTGCCCAAACCAACACCGAGCTGAAGCTCAGGGGCACCCAGAGCCCCCCCGCCGCCTGCACCCACTGCTGGAGCAGGGGTCCACGGGGCCGCCCACCCACCGGGCATGCAGATGCACTGGAATTCCCCGATCTGGTCCAGGCAGGTGGCATCATTCTGGCAGGGGTTGGAGAGGCACTCGTTGACATCGATCTCGCAGCGAGGGCCCGAGTAGCCCTGCAGACACTGGCACTGGAAGGACCCCTGGGTGTTGATGCACTTCCCTGCATGCTCACAAGGGTTGGCTCCTGCAAAATGCAAGCACAGCTTACAGGACACGCTCCCGGCTGCATGCGAGCTCCCGGGTGCACTGGTGCTTTCCCCAGCGGCTCCTCGGCCACCTACATGAGCTCAGCTCCAGCACTCACCCAGCGAGCACTCGTCCACGTCCTGGTTGCAGGCTGGCCCCATGTACCCCGAAGGACACGTGCAGATGGCTTTGCCGTTCACGGGGTTGGTGTCGCAGTTGGAGCCCTCATTGCAGGGGTTGCTGATGCAGGCGTCATCGAGGTGGCACAGCAAACCTGGGCAGCAAAAGGCAGGCGCACGTCAAGAGCGATGGGCACACGTCACACACCGAGACCTCAGCTAGGCGGCCAGGGTACATGCGGGGAGCTGCCACCCCACTTTGCAACCGGGGGGAAAAATGGGACGGGACCTCACCTGTGCGGCCATGGGGGCACTCGCAGTAGAAGGAGGCCACCCGGTCGTGGCAGGTGGCCCCGTGGAAGCAGGCAGCCATGGCACAGTCATCAATGTTCTCGCTGCAGTCCTCGCCCGTCCAGCCGTTGACGCAGACGCAGTTGTAGCCGCCATGGTTGTTGTGGCAGGTGCCCCCGTTCTGGCAGGCGTTGGGCATCAGCTGGCACTCATCCACATCCTCAGTGCAGTACTGACCTGCCGGGGGACGGGGCACTCACGTGAGGCTGGCCCAGCTCCCGCAGGCTCTGCGAGCATCGCTGTGAAGCAGGATGGCTCTCCCCACCTGGTCCCCCACATCCCTTGGGGCAGGACCCATCCTCCCAGCCCAGCCACCCTCGCTGCCGGCAGCGGTGTTACCTGTCCACTCCGGCGGGCACTGGCAGTTGTAGGTGTTGACGCCATCCACACAGGTGCCCCCATTCTTGCAGTTGTTGCCTGGACAGTCATTGATGTTCTCCTCACAGTTCTGGCCTGTGAACCCTGTGCGGAGGAGATGGCCGCTGTGATGCTGACTGATGACCGGCCGCCCCCCATGCCACTGGCAGGCTGCTCGTTATCAGGTGCCGAGAGCACGCCAGGCACTCCCAGCCCGGCTTTGAAGCCAGCCATCTGGTTTCATCCCCAACCCCGTCCCGCCTCCGTGGGGGCTCGGTTCTGCCGTGCAAGCTTCCCTGCCAGGACGCCATTGCGGGAGCCTGGCAAGCACTGGCAGCCTCCCCTGTGCAGGGCAGACGGGGCGTCCCTGGCGCAGGGCTTGCCTGCCAAAGCCCCCGGCTCTGGAAACGCTCGCCCCGAGCGGCGGAGGATCCAGCTCCACAGTGAGCCGGGATGAACCAGGGCTGCTCCCATGAAGGCTTGTGGCACCCAGCACTGAATCACCAGCTTTTAATTTCACATGTAAAGAGCCTCATCAGCAGCGCTTCCCCCGGAGTGGGATCCTTCGTTTCCAAGTCCCTGGCAGGGCGAACCACCGCCCGGCACAGCACCGTGCTAATCCCAGCCCTCCTCTCGTGCGGTGAGCCCGGCTGCTCGGGTTCATTGCCTCCACTCGAGCACGCATGGAAACTGTGCCACCCCTGGCTTCTCCCCACGGTGTCTGCAGCAGGAACAACATGGCCAGGCCCTTCTCAGGGCATCTACCAAGCCACCCAGTCCCCCTCAAACTGCCGCTTGGGTTAAGAGCTGCTTTTACTGTAAGGGCAGTCCAGCCCCACCAAGCCCCCGGCTCAGCTGCTGTCAGGTGCCAGCCTTCCTTGCCTGCCCAGGCGCTTGGGCTTGGGACGGCAACGCCAGCCTGCGGCCGCTCCCCATGTTGCCAGCGTGCACCAAACTCCCCAAGGCGTTCTGCAGGTCCCGACCAGGCTGCTGCCGTCGTGCATTGCCTCCACGGGAAGGGACCGGGCTGCCTAGGCTCATCATCTGCAGGACCCCAGTCCCTAGCCCAGCTGGGGGGTTACCCCCAGCTCCCTGAAGGGCCGTGTTTCCCTCTCCCCCACAGCCTCAGCCCCATCGCCCGAGGAGCAGCAACAGCTATTTACGATTGCTGGTAGGAGTCCAAAGCAGATAACGTTGATTTGCGCCTCATTTTTAAGCAGCTGGGCTTGAGACTGAACAGCAATAACTGGCAATGTCCTAGATACCAGGATTAACTCATTTTGAACCATCCCAATGAATAATTAGTACCACAATTACTTCAAACTCAGGGTTACATTCTACAGTGATGGCACGATAAAACAGCCGAGATTAGCTGAACTTGAAGAAACGCGGTATGGCCAGGCCTCTCCAGGAATGAAAAGGGGACATTGTTTCAGGTCTGCCGCGCCACATACCAGCGTATCAATCACTCTCTTATCATGAGAAACAGCCCCCGGTCCCTCCTGCCTCTGCCTGAAGCCGGTGCAGCTCCTGCAGCGAGCCGAGCCACGCCGTATGGCAGAGTTGCCAAGGGACCCAGCCCCACTCCCTCCGGAGCAGGGGCCGTGCGGTGGCACCCAGCGAACCAGCTCGTGCAGCATGCAAATCTCCTGGAAGCAGCCCACGAAGCTGCAGCTGGGTGTGAAAGCGCCGATCCCCCCACCACCCCCCGCAGCAGGGATGCTCCCCCAGGGCTATACCTCACCCCGACGTGCCCAACGCTCGGAAAGTGCCTCGTCAGCAGAACGGCAGGGCAGGGCCAGCACCACTCCTGCTCCCTCCACCTGCTTGTCCCTGCGGCAGCCCAGGTCTCGGAGCATCGCTCCTGGGAGCTCCCTGCTGCACCGGCTCATCCCCGAAGGAAAGGCTTCCTTCCCTGGCGCCGCTTGCCTGGTCAGCCCCAGTGCCTCACTGCCCCTAAGGACGGGAGCTTTGCTCCAGCCCGGGTGAGCAGGTGTGGAGGGGAAGCAGGGGTTCCTGCAGGGCCCTGCATATTTGGTGTGGCTAATGAGTCTCCTGAGTTATTGCAGCCAAAAGCTTTGGGAAGGGGACCAAACCTCTGAGTCCACGTCAGAGATCAAGATGAGACCCCTATGCTGCCCTGCAGGGATCGTGCATCTTTCCCCAGCACCAGGCTGGGCTGCCGGCAGGACGTGGGTATGTCTGTGC
>VZSC01016197.1:3383-15722 GCA_013398225.1 Steatornis caripensis | reverse complement strand
GAGAGTCTCCCTTAGCTGCACACAGGACCACAGCCGCTGCACGCTGCTCCCAGCCGCAGAGCGGTGACGCGACCCTACCCCACCGTCCGCACACCCCTCGGGGTAACCGTCATCCTCGGGCTTACGAACGGGAACCACAACTGCCTGCTCTGACACCTTTCCCTGCACAACCCCAGCAGGTGCAGACCCTGGGCATTAAGCTCGCCTTCCATCAGGATTGATGCACAAGAGTCACTTTTCCAGTGGCTTCACGCCTGGCACGGCCTGGAAGCAACACCCCAGCTTTCTCCTGAAGTTACACCCTTCCCCCTAACACACGTTTGCTCGGTGCCAGCCTGGGGGACCCTGATCTCCAGCTCCAGTGTGACCGGAGAAAGGGCCGGTGCTCAGGGATCTGTCTCTGTGTCACTGAGAGAAGAGATCTGCTTCTTACTCCATCACCCCATTCCATCTTACTCCATTCACCCTTATTCCGTTGCCTCCCCACGAGCCCCTCCTGTGTTCCCGCACGGAGCATCACCAGGGACCACAGATGCGTGAGACAGCCAGGGGACAGCTTCCCAGCGGCATCAGCCCGCCTCAGAAACATCCTGCCGAGCGCAGGAGCACGCTCCGGAGCCAGGGGAAGGCAGACGGGCCTGGAAAATGGTCCCGCTGGGAAAGCAGAGCTCAGCACCCTGTGCTCTGGTCCCATCTCCTGCTCAGCTCCTGCCCCAGCACGGCCACCCTGCTCGGGGTGGCACGGCACGCCCGGCACTGGCACAAGGAAGATAGGTGCAGGGAGGTGGGGAACACTTTCGGACACTGCCCTGACCGCCCCCCACCCTCGCAGCCAGGGGCTGGCGGGGGCCGCTCGAGCCCCGTCGCAGCAGTAGGCACAGCCAGGCTCACCGCGCCCCACCTGCAGCTTCGCTCTGTGGTTTCTGGCACACAGGGCCGTTAAGAAACCAAAAGCTTCGCCACGGCACCCAGGACAGCCAAGGCAGAGAAAGCAGAGCCGTCCGGCTCCCCCTTGCCTGTGTGGGGCACCCTGGCCGGGTGACGCACCCTGANTGTGTTCCCGCACGGAGCATCACCAGGGACCACAGATGTGTGAGACAGCCAGGGGACAGCTTCCCAGCGGCATCAGCCCGCCTCAGAAACATCCTGCCGAGCGCAGGAGCACGCTCCGGAGCCAGGGGAAGGCAGACGGGCCTGGAAAATGGTCCCGCTGGGAAAGCAGAGCTCAGCACCCTGTGCTCTGGTCCCATCTCCTGCTCAGCTCCTGCCCCAGCACGGCCACCCTGCTCGGGGTGGCACGGCACGCCCGGCACTGGCACAAGGAAGATAGGTGCAGGGAGGTGGGGAACACTTTCGGACACTGCCCTGACCGCCCCCCACCCTCGCAGCCAGGGGCTGGCGGGGGCCGCTCGAGCCCCGTCGCAGCAGTAGGCACAGCCAGGCTCACCGCGCCCCACCTGCAGCTTCGCTCTGTGGTTTCTGGCACACAGGGCCGTTAAGAAACCAAAAGCTTCGCCACGGCACCCAGGACAGCCAAGGCAGAGAAAGCAGAGCCGTCCGGCTCCCCCTTGCCTGCGTGGGGCACCCTGGCCGGGTGACGCACCCTGAAGCTCCCACCGGCCCTGCTGCGCTCCCCCGGCGCCAGCACGGTCCCACAAACACCTCCGGCAGTCGCAACGCGGCTCCCAGTACCAAAACCCAGTGCTAGACCAAACAGGTGGTTTTTTACAAAGTCCCAGCCAGGCCCTGCTTTATTAAACACTCCGGGACACCAGCCTGGGAAAAAAACAGAGTTTCACACAGGGAGGGTGGTTGGCAAAGCAGCAGGTTACTTCAAGTGACATCAGGTTAATAAAGCAAGAGCAGATCTCCAGTCTTGTTTAATTAAAAAAAGCAAACTGCAATCCGAAGTCTTTGATGTGTTTTTTTTGTTCCATTTCGTTTTTGACCTAGCCCAAGCCATCTAATTGAGATTTTAAGACCCAGACTTTCATCTGGAGAGAAACTAAAGGAATTCCCAAAGCTGGATATACTCACGGACAGGAGCAGGGAAAACCGCGGTAGAGCGCCGGTCCTCCCACCAGCGTGGAGAGGGGAAACAAAAAAAAAAAGGCTTTGTTTCTTAAGCAGACATTAGTCAGGACAGTTTGGGAATCAAGGTTCCCATTGTAATGAAATACAATATAATCCCATTACTAAGCAAAACGGCCAGGCTATGCCCCGGTGGTAACTGGCTACCTGGGAAGGACATGCCTTTCAATGGAGCTTCATTCACAACAAACGAGAAAGATGTCGAAGGAAGAGACCAAGACAAAACTCGCCTCATTTCCACCCTCAACAATGGCTGCTATGAAATATTTCCCCCCCCAAGGCTGATGTTTTTTATATCCGCTGCCGGTGTCAATCCACACAGCCCCATTGTCTGCGGGAGCGGGCTGCCCTGCGCGGAGCTCCGCTCTCCCCGCTCAGCCCGGCCCCAGCTCCTTCTCTTCTCGGAGGAGCCCATTTATGGGGTGACCATGAAGGACACGCTTCCAGCGCAAGATCCCCAGGGAACACAACCTCGGCTGAGGCCGGCAAACGGTCCCACCGCCCGCCCGTGGGGCATGGCGGGGGGCAGGTCCTCAAGCAGGGGCCCACGCTGCTCGCTGGTGCGCTGGTTCGGTTCGACACCATTAAGTCACCCGGCTCTTCCTTTCCACTGCGGTGCTGCCCAGCAGTGGTGGTAGTCGACAGCACCCGCCGCAACCGCTCCCTGTTTTGATTTTTCATTTGTAAACATTTTCCCTTTAAAAATGTTTTATCCTTTAAGCCAGCAGAAGGAAAAGTTGGAATTTGGGGGAGATGAGGGATTTCCACCTCCCCAGGCCACCCGCCAGCCCAGCGCGGCTGCTGCCTGAGGCCGCTCTCCTTCCCCCATCCCTTTTCGGGTAAATGCCCATTTTCACTCGCCATGGACTCAGTGCAGCCCACATGTGCTGCCTGCGCCGGGTGAACTCATGCTGCCGCGCTCCCGGGAGCTCTGGCACGCACGCAGTGCCGGTGTCACCGTCTCACTAAGCGATGATGAACTCCCTTTTTTTTTTTCCCTTCAAACCAAGTTTTGGCTAAACACCGCGCTGCTCGAAAGCCAAATATGGAAAACTCCCACTCGGGTCACGCGTGACCCCACTATCCCACTCTTCTAATCCCGAACGTAAAACCTGAGATTAGGATCTGAACAGCCACCAAGAGTTTAAACAAGCTATATTTAGCTCTGATATTTATAAACAGGAGGAGAGAGGGGTTTTGCACAGCACGCGGGTGCCCCTGCGGCACAAACCCTATCGAAAGCCAGAGCAATTGGCGCCGGGGCTGTTTCGGTGAGACGGTGAGTAGGGACAGACGGCAACGGCTGGACAGCGATGGATCCCGCCGCCCCCAACCTCACAGCCATAAAGCTGCTGGTTTCTCTTTGCAAGCAAAGCAAAGCTCCCCAAAATAGTTGTTAGCAACCAAAACCTTGCCCCCTTGGCAACCATGGCCTGAGGGATGTAAAGCACCCCCGAGCAGACGGGTATCTGCTCCCGGGATCCGTATCCTGGGATTTCTGTTGTTGCAAAGTTTAAGGAGGGAGGGAGGGAAGACTCTGCCTCCGACACCTTTTGCCGGCAGAAATCCTTGTGTCAACATGACGCCCTCGCCGAGGGAGCGGGGACAATGGTGGCGGCTCTGCCCTCCGGCCGCAGCCCGCATTCCTGCCCCCCTCCCCTGGAAACCCCCCTTTTGTGGGGAGCAGCAGGCCCTGTGAAAGGGCCGTCTGTCGCCCTGCCTTTTGACTTGGAGGTCTGTGTCTAACATTTTAATAGGGGCTGGGGAGAAGCCCCCCCCTCCTCCAGGGCTGCTCCCCAACGGGTCGCTCTCCCATCCTGCCCCAAAGCTCCGGCCGCTGACACGCTGACGGGCAGCGGGTGTGAGGGCAGGAGCCGACGACAGTCACATTCCTCCACCTGCCCGGAGAGGAGCTCTTCCATGGGATAACCGCCCCGAGTGCCTTTGGGAGGGAGTCTTTTTCTGATGCCCCCGCACAAGGATGCACCGATGGGGCAGCAGCGCTGGAGACATGCTGTCCTCCACAGCTGCTCACTGACCACAGATAATTTCAATCTTAAAATAAACGAATGCGCGCTCAGAAACCTTCAACCTCCCAGGCAGTGATGCTGGTGGGGAGCGTAAGGTCCTGGGGGTCCCCATCACCCTGCTGATACCGGTTCTCTGGGGGACACGGGACAGAGCAGTTGACAAAGTGAAGACCGTCCTTTGGTTGCTCCCCTTGGTGACAGTCGTGGTGGACACAGGTAGTGTCACATCACGCCAGGAGCTCTGGAGGAGGATGAGGAGGAATCGGCAGCAGGAGGCAAGGATCAGCCCTGCAGCCCCAGCCCTTGCAACAGCCTGGGACCGATCCTGTGCAGCGCTGGCGGTCCGAGCAAAGCCTGGCACCGCCGCTCTGAGCTGCACTGACTTTAGATCGAGCCCAAAGCAACAGGCTCCGCAGCCTGTCGCTGCTCCTCCTGGCACGCGGCCCTCCCAACCCACCACCACACGGCCGCTTGCCTGCGGGGTGCCCCTTCTATTAAATAAGGGCAACGTTATAGCATCATTAAAACTTAATAAATCCATTTCCCATATAAATACCATTAAATTCAGATTTTGGGGAAGGGAATTAGGGTGAAAACTTGTTAAAAGAAAATGGCTTCTGCGCGAATAAATTTTTGCAACTTGACTGAGCGTGAAAGTTTCCCATTAAAATGCAACTCCGCTCCCTTCGCTGGAAATGTGCGAGAGCCTAATAAGCAGGGCCTAAACATTAACTGTTTAACTGACTTTTCCAATATTAACCTCAGGCTGCCGTGGGGGAAGGGGAGGACATGACGGGTGAAAAAGCTTGAAGCAGACATTAATTACCCCTGTGCGAGGAAAGCACACCCAGAGCGCACACTGCTCCCGCCTCACCAGTGTCACGCTCCCAGCAGCCCTGTGCAGACACAGACACAGACACGTCGGGCCGTGGGCACAGCACGAACCCTGCTGCGCATGGGGCAGCAGGCAGGATGCTGCTCCATCAGTTGGACTGGATGGTCATGGTAGGTCCCTTCCAACCGAAAACATTCTCTTCTATGCTATTCTGGGGCAGGGCTCCCCACACGGCCCAGACGAACACCTTCCCCCCCGTCCTCAACCCCTCACAGGGGCTTTAGTCGTGGTCCCGACCCTCTCGCACCAAACACTGCATCTACCAACGGGCACCTCCATCACCTAATTCACCTCCACGAGCCAGTATGGATCTGGCAGGTCATGCTGCTCCATCTCGCAGGTTTCAATGTTCAGTTAAGCAACAGCAAATGAAGGGAAACTGAGGCACTAAGCAGAGCTTGCTTGACGTATGTGGAAACCCCAAAACCATCCCGTACTGCAGACCCCTGCCCATGGGGTACTTGCCAACACAAGGAGGTGAGAGGAGGTGACCTGACCCACTGGATGTAGACGGAGGTGCTGCAATGGGTCGTGGTGCTGCCGTGCAGTGAGAAAGGCAGAGTCCAGACAAGGGTGTTCCAGTCTGAACTGGCACCGTCACACCTCGGCCAGATGGCCAGCTGGAAGCAGAGTGCTGAGCTGCTCTACCAGCAAGACTCAGATGTCAAAGTAAAGACTAGGGTGTCCCCAGGTGGGCATCTCTAACAGTCCTGGGACTCACCGAGCAGGCAGATGGGAGCTGCCACAGTCTGGTGTCACTAACGCCTAGTGGAGCGCTGCAAAGACATCCCAGCATCACACGTGCTAGGTGTGCAAAGAGTTGTGCTGTTATGTCCAACTGGGGCTTCCTCAGCCCTTCAGAGCCCCAGCCTGCAGACCCTGCTGCCGCCAGCGGTGCCGAAGCAGGGCCCTGGCCCTCACACGTCTCTGCTCCTGCTCCTGGATGCCTGCACATTCGGATCCTCAAGAAGCAAAAATGCAATGTCCTCCCTCAACACCAGAGTAGCCATATGCTTATTCCAGATCTTTGGCCGATGAGCGTAGCTGCAGTTTTACCCCAGCCCAAAGCGCGAGCACAGCCCCGGGCTGGCGAGTGCCCAACACAACACCCATGGCCGGCAGCCCTCAGGATGGTGCTGACACTGACCTGCCGATACTTGTTGAGGCCAACCCCAAAGAGCCCAGCACCGCAGGACAGAGCCCTTCCATGGGATGGATGGAATGGGAATGCCTCCTCCCAGCAGCAAATCCGGGCTCACGAGGGCACCATGCAGCAGGGCAACTTCAGGGACCCACAGGATTTTGGCACAGCCACTTCCAGGCACTGGGGCTCGCTGCTGCGTGCCAAGGGCATGCAAGGAGATGAAAAGACCATTTGGAAAGCATCTGGAATCACCCCAAACCTTCACTTCTCTGGCCTGATGGTCTTTCTGACCCTAGCCCCCAAAGCGAAGGGCCAGAGGAGGTCAGCCCAAGACGGGCCTGGGGAGCGGTGAGCGAGCAGCCCAAGTGCCCCGTGGTGCTGCCCCATCCCAGGCGGCAGCTGGAGCTGGCTGGACACAAAGCCATGCACCTGCAGTGAAGCAGACAGACCCCGACCACCTTTTTGGCCCCTGGGATGGAGGCAGGACTCAACCGAGACCCCAGTGCAGGTTTGCTTTACCAGAACGGTTTAAGTTGTATCCCAGACGCTCTTCCACTCCACAGCCCCAATGCATGGTCTAAAACCTTCGCCTGGAGTTTGCCGACACGTTAACCATGGAGAAATCACCATCAAGATCCAGAGCTTACCAGCTCTCCGTAACTGCACCCCGAGGCTACTCCCTTGTTAAACATACTGATGCTCTATAAATTTCACATTCCGCTCATGTACACACACGGTTACCATTCGGGACACCTACCAACATCAGCAAAACGAGGGTCAGCACACCTCCAGGCCTGGAAAGAGCAGGTTAATTTCCAAACAATGTTATTTTAAAACTTGCTAACTGCCTGCTGATTATGTTATCCAAGCCCTTAATTGGTGAACAGCTTGGTCTTGCAGTGACTTATACGTGTCTCCCTCATGCTACATACAATAAACTGTAACAGCCTTGGAGGTGAGACCAGGGTATGCAGTATCAGCTGGAACAAAGGGACGTATCCTGGTTTTCAGAAGGTAGGAATACAGCAAGTCAGGTGGTTGAGATTTTGGTGGAATAAAACGTACTCCATAGGCTGAAGCGAGCGACCTCCGGAAGCTGTCCACGGAGCAGAGCCCCCCGCGCGCTGCATCACACCACGGGATCGCACATTTAACAGCTGCAAGTACTCGGCGGGGAATAGCCCCTCTGATCTCAGGTGGTGATGGCCACTGCAAATACCTCATCCCCTCTGCATCCTGGGGAGCCGGTGAGCAAATTCACCTCAGCAAGCATCACCCCATCTCTCCTAGTCACCTCTGTGCTGCAGGTACCACTGAGGGACCTATCTTGAACATGACCCATGCTGGCCCCTGCCCAAATGCAGTACAACCACCATCAGTATCCAAGCCATGAGAAAAATCCAGCAAAAAACCTCAGCCCAACCAATAAAATCCCAAGGCAAGTTAGCAGGGGTCCGTGGGACCACCTGAGACAACTGATAACCATCACGACGCCTTGCAGAGAGGGGAGATGTCAACAGAGATTCTTCTAGAAAAGAGCTAAAAAATCCTGCTGCTGTCCCAGTGACCTCACCAGCTGGGCTTCTCAGCTAAGCTTCTCTTTCACTGGAATCTGCAACAGGTGACGTTTTTGTATTTTTAATCTACCCTCTTACCCATTTCCACCTTGTTCTTTCCGAGAATGAGATCAGACTTGAAAGAGCCATCAAGGGTTCTCAACATGGCTGAATCACCGCTCGTCTACTTCTCTAAGAGCTTCCTCTCGCTGATTGTTCAACACTCCACCCTCTTCCTCTCCAGCACGGAGACTGCATTTTTTCTTTGTTATTATTTCATGGAAATAACGTTGGGTTAAAGCACATGAGAAAAACCAAACCAGAAGGAAACTTCCGCCCTTTACAATGAGATAACAATGACTGAGCAGTTGAATAACTTAAAGGGCACAGGGAGCTGCGGGGCTCAGATCACTCCTCTGTCTTCCTGGTTGTCTCCTGAAAGAGTTTTGAGCTAAAATAATCATCCCTTGCCACTACGGTCCCCCTCTGAATGTTTCTTCCAAGGTTTCTGGCCCGCTGCCCGTGGAAGCTGGTGGTGGCAACGGGCACCAGCTCAGGAGCCATCGTCCCGGCTGAACTACAACGCTGCGCTGATTCATAAACAGAGGAAGTACTTTAGCAAACCGACTTTTCCCCCTTTTCAGCACAAGCCTAGTGATTAATTTAACTTATTCTTTTCCTTTGCCGTCTATTTGGCTTCTCTGGGCAAGAGTATGACAACCCAGACACAGCTCCTCTGACTTTAATGGTGAAAGGCTGGCGGAGCGGGGTTTGAAACTCAGCCTTCTTTCATGCCATCTGCTTTTAACTAGCGGAGCAAGGGAGGTCCTGGGAATAAACGTCACATGGCACAGCAATCTAAAATCAGCCCCGCTCGTTTGCAGGGATGCCAGTCAAAACTACAGTTATCCAACAGTCTAATTAGGAGCTATCACTAGAAGTCAAAACGATCTCTTGGAAAACCTTCTCATTTCGTCTGGGAAAATGCCTTAGTCAAAGGCGAGTGCCTTTTCTGGAAAGCCACAGCTCCCCAGCGCCACGAAACCACCCGGCAAACACCGCAGCAGCCACCGTCTGCTGGTCCGAGCCCTCCGCAGACGGGACCTTTTAAAGCTCCGGATCTGGTGCAAACGCCACGCGTGGGACAGAAACACCCCACGCCTTCACCTGGGGTCTGTGCAAGGCGCATGAAACTCGGCTGCTGCTCTTCCAGCACTGAAAGACCCTGCTACCCCTGCCAAGATGGAAAGCAGCTCCAAAGGCGGCTTAATTAGGCCGCTTCTGTCACGAGTCCTCCAGCCGATCAAATGCTCAGTCCTCCCCGCTCAATTAAAGCCCTGCACGCCCCAGACTGCCTGGCAAAGGGACAAGCAAGATAAGGCACCTGGAGTTTTACAAACTATCGCTGTAAAATAATAAAGGCAGAGAAAGCTCCTCGTCTCGCACCGGCGATTCCCTTTCCGTAACAGGGCCGATAACTTGGTTTTGGCGTTATCAGAGTCGTCTTCACGTAACCCAACTAGCTCTCTCCCGCCACAAACGCCGGGACGCTCGTCCTCGGGAGTAGCATCTCCCTCGTACGCTATTTATTTCACTCCGTTTTCTAATTGGATTTGTGGGGGCAGCACAATGGGGCTTTATGGCCAAACTTTGTTAAGTGCCAGGCTGAGCGGAGATGTGGCCAGCAGCCAAAATGGTGCATTTCACGCAGGCGCCAAAGGGCAGTGCCAAGCTTTTCTGCGTCTGGTATCTGTGTTCTTGGCTCTGCTTTGTTTAAGAAGCTTGGAAGCAAAACTCCTCGTAAAGAGATATTCAAACAAGTGAAAAACCAGGATTTTGCGAGCTGCTATCAGATACCTTAGAAAGTTGCAGCTCCTCCGGTCTGGCAGTACCTCTGATATCTGCCCCGATCACCCACGGAGCGTACCCTGCGTGGAACCAGTGCTTTAACACCCTGAGAGCACGCACCTCGGTTTGCTGCAAAAGTAACTCGCGCACACTCGCGAAGCCATCCCGGCGTCTGAAGCCAAGACAGAGGCGGTTATTCACAGCTAGCAACGACAAAGTTCTCTAAAGTTAACTTTTTCTCTTAAAAAAACCCCACTCCAAGCCTACTTCGGAGGCTTCTCCTCCAAAGAGAGCTCGCACACATCAGATCTAATTAGATTCCATCACCATCTGCACATGAAATGTAAATCAGGAGTTGCAGAGACTTAAGAAAAAAAGGGAAGAATGACCACAAGGAAAAGGAGGGGTGTAAGGTTGGGGAGGGGGTGGAGGGTTGGGCATTCTGGGAAGCCATACATGATTAGTCACACAGCATTAATCTGCCTCCCTTAACAATAGCTGCCGAATTTCGACCGAATCCCAGCTGTCGCTCTTTGAATGAAAGAAAACAAGATTTAGAGCGTCAAGCGTTGGTAAGGGCTTCTGTGCAAAAAAAAGTGGCGTGCATTCATTAGTGGCTCACAAAGGGACCCAGCCTTTGTCCATTAAATTGCTCATGTGCCTGATTGATTTGCTGATTTATTTGCACCAAAGGGTTGGGGGGCTCAGCTCGGAGAAGGGGGCGGGAGGTGCCCGGCTACTGGGCAGAGTAATGGCACCCAGGCGGATTTGCAAAAAGCGACGCACATTGTCAAGGGAAACTGCCATTCAACAGGTTGGGATTGGAAATGCCTTCAGGTTCCTCCGCCGAGAACTTCCTATTTGGAAATTTGGGGTGGGTGGGAACGTCTTCCCGCCTGCTCTCAGCTCAGGCTGCGTTCAACAGGCAGAGGGGAAATCTGGCCGGAAAAAAGAGCCTTGCCCATTCACATTTCTTTTATGGAATAGTTTTAAAAAGAGAGCCAGAGTCTTATTCATTTCTCTTGGTTATTGTTCCCTGGGAGCCTGGAGTGAATCGGCCATCGCTGCGGTGGGTCGGTTGGTCCTTCAAAGAGTCCCAACGCTTTACACATCCGTTTCCCCACAATCGGCTTGGAGAGAGCTCCTGCCTGGGTGCCAGGTCCTGCCAGGAACGCCAGGCTGGACAGCAGTTTGGCAGCGGTGCCGGCAGGGCTGCGGGAAGAGACGGCTCTGCTCCCCTGCCTGCCCACGGCAATGCCCTGCAGACCCACAGACAGCAACGGGGCAGCTCCAACAGGCAGAACCACACCGTGAAACCCCTCTTTATCGTTTATTGGAGATGTACTGGACACCGCGGCATGAACTGGCAAGGTGCAAGGGACTGAAAGGCAACGCTTCGGGGCTAGGAGGGAGTAGCTGGAAGACAGACAGACAGACAGACAGCCTCCCTCCGCGCCCGACGGTCCAACGAGCGCCGCGGGCTGGCCCTACCTCCTGCTCCATCAGCAGGGCAGTCGGCATAGGTTAACACCAGCAAAACATGGCCCTTTGCCCATGTTTTTCCACCCAGCTAGGAACAAAGCCCGATCCTGCCAAACTCGCGGCGACTCCTACACAAGCAGGTTATTCTTGCCACTCAAGGAAAGAAAACGCATCTTGCCCTATTAAATCCAGAGCCTTCAAAGCAAAGTCAACATGCATGTCAATAGTTTGGTCGGGGGAGATGAAAATCCTCTGGCAACTCCATACTTACTGGCACACCTCCGTCCCGTTGAGAAAAGTTTCACACTTGCCGCCGTTGAGGCAGGATTCGGCAAGCTGCGTGCACCGTAAACCTGCAAACAGAAGGAGAGCGTTAGCCACAGCGCAGGTCCCGGGTGGCAGCGGGTTGGGGGGGTTGTATCCCCTAGTGTCACTTGGACGGGCGACAAGCTCGCCGAGACTCCAGGAGCGCCCTGCCCCTGCGCAGCCTGGTGAGATGGGGACTGCAGCACCCGGCGGCCCCCACCCTCACGGTGATGGAGGTGGACAGGGACCGCGTGGCCCCAGCGTCGTCGAGAGGCTCACCTAAAAATAAACTCGGGGTGGGCTTGAGTGCAGGCTCTGCCTTCTCCTCCAGCAGGAGGACTGACAGAGAGAAACCCCAGATCAGGCCCTTGAGTGACAAATGCCATTTGGGAAAAACCATCCGCCCGAGGGCCCATTAGTTACCATTAACTCAGTAACGAAATGAGTCGCCCGTCACAACTTGCTATGAGTAAAGGTTTCATCGTCTGGCCCTCAGAGCCAAATTCTGCGCAGTTACCACAGCAACTTGCTGAAAGTACCAGAATCGCTTCCGATTTCCACCCCGGCTCACTCTTCCCCTTTTCTGCCCCGCTCACTCTTCACGGTAACCGGTTCTGCCACACGCGTGTGCAACCAGACCAGTTTCACATTGAGCGACTCCAGCTTCGCACCATCACCGCCAGAACCAAACTTCTCCCCCAGACGGCTGCCGAGCCCCGCGCACCCCGGGGACACCCCACTGCGCTTGGGGCTCTGTCCCCATCCCAGCATGTCCCACGGGGGATGGAGTGGGGGTGCTGGGGACCAATCCGGCCGGGCATAACTTTCTACAAACTTTGCCTCCGAAGGGCCGGGAGCCAGGCACGGCTCTCAGCCCGGGCTGCCCCTGTGCGGAGCGGGATGAATGCAGCCCCGCTGCCTTCCCCTTCCCAAATCCTCCCAGGACATTCCTGCTCCGGAGGAAGCTGCTCGCTCGGCCATGGGGCG
>VZSC01016195.1:114840-148562 GCA_013398225.1 Steatornis caripensis | reverse complement strand
TGAAGGACCACGGAGGAGCAGAGAGGGACCTGCAGCCCATGAAGGGCCCCACGCCAGAAGAGGCGCCTGCTCCTGAAGCAGACCGTGACTCTGTGGGCAGCCCGCGCTGGGTCGGTGCGTTCCTGAGAGGCTGCACTGTGCAGGAATGACTCCTGTCGGCCGGGTTCATGAGGGACGGTCTGCTGTGGGGGGGGGCCCCGTGCTGGAGCGGGGGAAGTGTGTGAGGAGCCCTCCCCGCCTGAGGGGGAAGGAGTAGCAGGGACAATCTTTGGTGAACTGACTGCACCCCCATTGCCCGTCCCCCTGGGAGGAGGGAGAGACATCGGGAGCGAGGGCACTCGAGCCCGGGAAGGAGTGGGGGGATGCGTGGGGCGGGGAGGGTATTTATTTGTTTTTAAGATCTGCCTTTTTGTGTCTCCTTATCCTACTCTGCTTTGATTGATAACCAATTAAATTGAAGTTTTTCCCCAAGCTGAGTCTGGTTTCGCCCGTGACCACAACTGGTGAGTGAGCCCTCCCTGTCCTTGTCTTGACCCACCGGGTTTCGTCACATTTTCTCCTCAACCCCGGGTGCGGGAGGAGGAGCGAGCGAGCGGCCGTGTGGTTCTTTGTTGCCGGCTGGGCTCAAACCATGACAGCCCCCATCTCAGGCATTTTCTCTTGCACATGATTACACCTCTCCTGCATGATTTACAATGTTCCGTGATCCTTTCTGTAAAAACGTCCAAGTTAATGGAAAGGTGAAAAAGGTCTGTTTCCCATCCTGTATTATAGCTGGTTAGTCACAGTGCATCTTACAAACGTATTGAGAAAGTCTTCCATGAAATGCTAAGCTCCAGCTAGGCAAGTCTATAGGAAGAAAATCATTGCTCCCCGTGGTTGAGTTTTTCACACAGAGGCCATGTGGATGGCTCGTGACTGTCAAATGGGCCCTAACCTCCCCAAAGCAGGATAGTGTCCTCAATACAAAATAATAAGTGGTTGTTAACATAAACACGACCATCTGGAAATGGAAATCAGAAAATAATACACAATTTACAAATTGATACAGAAACATCCAAGTTGGCTACATGGCCTCTCTGCAATTCTCAGTCCTATTTTCTTCCTCGCTATGTAGCATTTACATAACCTTTTTCCCTACAGGAGGAGCCAAATCTAAACCTATTTTGAACTCCCTGCTGTGAATCATTCTGTTAATTGGTCTGTAACATGAAGAGCAGAATGTTGCTGCTGAGAGTGACTGAAGGGTGAAATGAGGCTGAGGAGCCTTCCAAGGCTATAAATAATTTCTTGGGAAGGAGATGAACCTGAAGATGTGTTGGCCCAAGAGAAAAACTTTGACCAATTATTCAGAGGTCAACAGTCTCATTTTTCTAACTCGCCACTGGTATTTCCAGAATTATTCTCTCTCTGCGTGCCTCCTCCCACCTGATTTTTGTTCCTTGCCAGAGAGGTTTTCCATTCCCATTAATCTGGGAGCACAGACTGTCCCTGCAGAGAAACATTTGTGAGCTCTTGAATTTTGTAGGAGGGAAGCAAGCTCCCATGTGCCCTTTTATCCTTTGTACAAACCTGCTGAACTGATTAGGACACTGAAACCATTCAGACCTGTGGGTAGTCCTCCCCACTAGACACAGCTTCAGCAGTACTGTTTTTAAGCACCACTGTGCTGTGGTATTTTTTAACTAGAAAAAATGATAATATTGATGGCAGGCGAATAACGATAGGTCAGTCTTTAGGATTCTGGACTAATGCTTGAAAATACAGACAGAAGGGCTAAAAATCCAAGGCAGGTGAAATTCATTAGTTTACTTGTTTTAGTATTTAAGGTAATTTTACGTATTTTGTATAACAGATTCATTAATCTGAGTTCACGTGAGTATCATCAATATTAAGAAGATATCTATTATACCAAAGTATAATTCATGATGACGGATGGGAACTACAGCAAAAATTATCTTCATAGTTCTCTGTATCTATCATGACTAGCCAAATTAAGTGTCTATTATATATTTAGAGGCAGTTCAACTCAAAGCTTTTTAAAAAAGGAACAATCCTGCAACTGGTAACACTTTCAAAACCTGAAACAACTTTTGAAATGCATCTATTTTATTCGAGACTTTTTTGTTTAGCAGTCAAAATGGCCACACTGTAAATTCCTCATTAAAATGGATCAATCCTTTGTTTTGCCTGTTACTTATTCCATTTCTGCTTCATTTCACACACAATACACAGAATTATAAACTGGGACTTGAAATAGCTGGGGAAACGTTTTGGATTAACCCATGCTCTCCTGAAAAGAAGGCAGCAAGTACAATTAAATTGACTGAATAAAAAAAGTGGTTAAATGCAACTGATTTTTTTTCCTGTCACCCCAGTATTAGTACAGGAACTTTATCAAATGTATTTGAGTTCGAAAGCAAATCCCAAATAGTGTCCATTCACGTATATTTATACAACACAGCAGGTCATGAATAGGTGCTGCCCTGACTTGCTTTTAAACTCAATCCATGTATCTGCTAAGGTGCACAAACACTCTTTTGATTTAACAAACAGAAAAGGAGCAATACCACAAAGTAGGCCGCTGCCAGGCTTCCTCATGATTGTTCTGATCATAACCTACCTTTAAAGGCTTCATACAAAACTCTTACACTTTGTTTTGCAGGTATTAGTGTGAAATATGCAAGCAGCTTATGGAAACAGTTATTGGGCTGATGTCCCTTCAAAAATCCGTCAGCAAGAAGGGGTTAAATTTTGATTTTCTCTGTTTACGAATTGTAATGCCACTTGAAACCTTATGTCCTCTAACATTGTACTAGGGCAGAACATTACTGGATGCACTCCTATCAGACATGTCAGCACAATGTTCTGAAGTATTTTGGGATACCCTTGTTAGTTCCTTATGTAATTGTACAACCTCACTTTCTGAAATCATGTCCCAAGGCACATAGCAGGAGGCTACGTTCAGCTGTGTCCTACTTCACGCCACCTCCAAGAATATTGAGTTTTGGAGCACTAGCAAGCCTTGTAAAAATACACAGCAATATCTTCGAAGGAAAGATACGTTAAAAGAGGAAAGAAATTGTGCTCACCTGCTCACCAGCCTGGGATTCCCCTATGATGAATCGATCTCCTGGACCATCAGCAGCTGTTAAGATGGACAACAGAAATGCTAGAGGCTGAACCAAAACAAACTATGGCATTAGAAATTAAGAACAGAAGAACCAAAGAATGGTCTAAGATTCAGTTCTTCAGTGTCAGGATGACAAAGGTTTGCCTACATTTTGCATTTTTAGGTCCTTTCAAGTTGTGTTTATTCTTTTGTAAACTACAGGTTCTATAGTACTTCTAACTGAAAATTTCTGGGCAATATGGCATCAAGTAAAAGGAGATTAGGAGAAATGACATTAACAACAAAGATTTAAGAGTGTTCATGAGACTATTTCTATAAAAATGTCCACCGTGAGCAAATCCTTTTCCATGCGAAACTAACACCCAGGAATCACATATTTTGTAAGTGTATCATGTATCTTTTTTCTAGACAACAACAGAATATTGACATTTCTCGATTCTATCTCTGCCTTTGGAGGAAAACGTGCACAAGTGCAGTGGTTACAGATTGTGTAGATGACCATACCGGTTTGGCATTTTCTGAAGAGCGCTAGGGCTAAGATAATGCAACCTGGACTGCCACATTAGAAGTCTGGGTTCTGTTCCTTTCAGTAATTTTAGGAGGTAGCACTGAACTCGTTAACTTATACCTTCCACTGAAGCCATTCGGAAAATTAAAAGTCAGACATCATTGATTTAACAAACTGGAAGTCTCCAGGACTTCTAATTTAGTCAAATCTATATATTTAGATGGACAACAAAGGCACCATTACTAACGAAATTTAAGCTTCTGCCTGCCTCAAAAATCTTTCACTAAGTTGCATTAGTATTGGTTATGTATTATTATTGGTTATAATACCAAGAGCATGGTATTATAGGCTCTACCATGGTGTAAAGCACGTATGGAGCAAAAGCAACTCTGCCTGTCCAAGCATAGCACGCGTGCTGTCAAGAGTGTTCAGACAAACTGGGTTCATACGATCCCATTTAAATATGTCTTTTTATTAATTTTAAATCTGTAACTGTCAAAAGTTGATTCCCCAGAGATGAAGTGTAACCAGTGACAACCTTTAATACTTTCGTTTATTTCAAAAGCCCTGAATATACAGCTAGATAACCTTGTCGTATTGAGAAGAATTGCTTCCAAGAAGGGTGCCCATTCAGTCCGTATAATGATTTATCACATTTGTACACGTACATCAGCTGCAACTCTGCAGATGATGATCTATGGTACTTAGTCACGTTTGAAGACTAATGATTAACTTAACTTTAAAAGCCCATTAAACAGCCTAATCTATGAGCTCTAGAACAAACTCTAAAATAAGAAAGCGGAAAAGAACTCTTCAACTAGTTGTCTTTGAATAATGCATATAATACTACTGAATACAGATGTCAGACCTTGACTGAAAAAACTGCACTGGGATGATCCAGCAAAAGAAACGAAAAAATTCCCTAACAGCTAAATTATTTTCATCCTGATAAAATGCTACTGAATTAGATTTTATTTCCCTATTAATAATGATATGGAAACAAAGTTTACAGGTGATGTACAACAGACAGAGCTTGAAAAAAGTGGACAAGGTTTTGGGCAGACAGGTTTATGTGACTGCAAGCTAATAGTTTATTTTTTTGCTAAAAAATATCTGTTAACGTAGTCAATATTATCTCCGCCTACAAGCTTTGTTTCTCATATCCTTAGGCCTAAAAGAACAGTAAGAATGGAATACAACAGAACGGAAAAGAGTAGAACATTTCAGTTGGAAGGGACCTACAACAATCATCTAGTCCAACTGCCTGACCAATTCAGGGCTGACCAAAATTAGAGCAAATTATTAAGGGCATTGTCCAAATGCTTCTTAAACACTGAGAGGCATGAGGCATTGAAGATCTCTCTAGGAAGCCCGTTCCAGTGTTTGGCCACCCTCTCAGTAAAGAAATGCTTCCCAATGTCCAGTCTAAACCTCCTCTGGTGCAGCTTTGAACCATTCCCATGCATCCTGTCGCTGCATACCCGAGACAAGAGCTCAGCACCTCCCTCTCCACATCCCCTCCTCACAAAGCTGTAGAGAGCGATGAGGTCTCCCCTTAGCCTCCTTCTCTCCAAACCCAAAAAGCCCAAAGTCCTCAGCCGCTCCTCACAGAACATTCCTTCCAGTCCTTTCACCAGCTTTGTTGCTCTCCTCTGGATGCATTCAAGTACCTTACTGTTACTCTCTTTGAATCCACCATCAAAATTAGGGTGTTGTGTGTTGGTGCCCACAGAAATTGTTGAAGACGGTGTCATGATCATTCTGCTCATTCTGCATGTTTACTGAGATTGTATTCTGCTTTCCCTCACCTTGTAGCAATCAGGTTGCAAGACAGCATTTGCTTGATCCTAAGGCCCTTGTCAGTCAGCATTCTACTCAGAGCTCCCGCTCTCAGCTTTTCTCAGTGTTACATTACCTGTATTTCTCTGGCTACATCTGCACTCCCTCGCTGCTGTTACTGGTCATTTTGGTCTGTCTGTCTCTCACACACATAGATGAGAGACAGCTGCAGTCAAACTCGTCTTGTAGACCTGGAATTTTATTTTTATATCAAATCCATGGGGAAGCTATTGGACTATATCCATTGCCTGGGTTTGCAGACAGGCTATTTCATGGACAGTTGCTTTCCATTGTTTCAGCTGCCAGTAACAAAAAAGATGTTTTAATGTCCCTAGAAAAAGTTGGCTACTGTGTCCAAATTTCAAGATGGTGTTACAATGATTCAATCCCTACCGCAATGAAATCACTACTCGTATAATGTTCAATCATATATATTTTAATTTTCCTCCACAGACAGCTGAGGTAAATATCATTAGCCTTGCTTTACAAAGGGAAAAACTGATGCACAGAGAAGCAACTTGTTCAAAATCATGCAGCATCTAGTGGCAAAGCAGAGGACGGATTCGGGTCCCCTGGGAAACCACTCACTGCTTGCACTGTAAAGTCACGCTACTTATTTTACTTACATACAGCCACTGCAATATTTTCAAAGTAAAAACGAGTTTTTCTTTTGAGGTGCCTCCATAAGAGTACATACCGATAAATATTTTTGAAAATTGTCTAACGTAATCACAAAATAATTCACAAATAGGAAGCTGGGTCTGTGACAGTTCCACAGAGGAACAGATACATAAGAAATTCCTGATTAAATCAACAGCAGAGGAATAGAAGAAGAACCCGTCATTCAGAAGCAGATGTTCTGTTATTCTCCTGAATACTTCTCCAAGTTTCTCCAAGAAACTCACTAGCAACGCAGGTGCATGTCTATGAGCACACATGGATGTACATCTGCTCATGTTCATATGTATCAATTTAAAAGATCTGAATTCAACTTTATGGTCTTCAACACAGCTGCATTCTACGAAACTGTGACTTCAGCAATGATCTGAATCAAATCTCAACCGAAATAACCATTGCGGGATCCAAAACAGGTGAACTAACATGTAATAAAGTGGTTTTGCAGACACTATATGGCATATCTACAAAGCGAGCATTTACCTCTGACAGCATAGCCGTCTTTTACTGATGCTGGAAATGGTGGTAGATTATCTTTTGCATATACATCTTGAGCAAGGACTCGGCCCATTCCATCTAGAAAAGAGAAAAGACAATGCTCCATGTCATTACAGCTAGCGAAAGGGAAAAAAAAGTGAACGGCAGTATGCTCTGAAAGGTATGCGTATGTGACACCAATAGATCTCTCAGGTTTTTGATTTCTGCCTCTACATAAATGAAAAAAGGCTGGAGTCTGAAAAAGTACTGATGAAAGATTTGTTCAGTAAGTCTGTGTTCCTGGTTATTGTGAAATTGGTGACAGTAGATGTGAATGCCAAGTATCCAAATCCAGACGTAACAGCTCTGATATAGGATAAGAGAGAAAAAAACAAGTATCTGTTTCTTCAGGACAAGTTTTCCCCCTGAAATCTCTCAAACACACATGCTTTCCTGTATTTCAAATTTTAAAAATGTTCTTCTTTTTAAAAAAGCTTTTAAAATAACACATCAAAAGTTAATCCTGTGTGCAAAAGGTGAGAGGTAATGGATCGAGCCCAGAGGACTCAACATAAACAGTAATGATGGACAAGTTTCCATAAATTGACAAAGAAGTTTTGCAATAGATTAGCTTTGCCTAATTGCCGAGAGCATTTCTGCTTAATGGAGGGTGAGTGCACATAAGTGTCAGGATTATTTATGTAAATCTACGCTGCTATAGTTCTAAATATTTTAATAGCTGTTTCAAACATACTCTTTCCCTTCACTTAGCAACTATGACTGATGAGTTGTAATTCGGCTCTGCCGCCCCGCAGAGACTGATATGAATTCCTTCACCCTCAGTTAAGTGCGCACTACTTGTTTGCTCTTACAGTGCCAGCAAGAGGTTTTTTAGTACGATGTGGAATAGAGTGGAAAATATGTATCTTACCCCTTCATACAGTGAGAGAGTGAGAAAGAAGATTTATTACGTGTGTGATTAGATGGACTGGGAAGGGGCACATCAGTCAGAACTACTGAGAGTTGGCTTGATTCCAGTATGTCTAAGTAGAAGACGAGAAGCTCATCTCATAATAGGGGCCATCTCTCTCAGGAGTGCCGTGTGGCACAGGAAGGCAATATCCAGCTGAAAGCATGCAGGAATCAGAGGATGCATGAGCACTCCCGGCAGGAGGATTTGTGTGGCTATGTACTTCACAGATTGTGATCTTTCAGACTGTTGCAGTTTTGAAATAGGCATCACCATGGAAATGCTGATTAAAACCTGTTAAACCAACTAGAAAAGCACCTTTGTGATGGCTATTAATATGTCTGTGCATCACTGTGATACAAAACAGAAGTTATTAGAAAGCTCACGAAAACTTGTACACTTGCACTGAAACAAAGAATGCAGGCACAGACATTTAAATTACAGCATAGAAAAGGCAGCTATCAAAGCCCTAGTAAAAACACCCTCCGTTCACAGATGCACAAAATCTCATACAAAAGCGATGCTTCTAATTTTAGCAGGCATGTTGTGTCTTCATTTTACTTCTTGTCTGCATGCAAAATCACACCAATTAGAGCAAAGTTGAACAGTATGTCCCTGGCATGCTGCCATGCAATATTTGAAGGGAATAAATGGCCAGCCAGCAGCGGGAATGAATTTAATTAAGGGGAGAAAAATGTAAGAATTATTTGCTGAAGCCTCAGGCATTTAAAATGAAGCAAGTCAGCAACTAAAGGACAATCCGAAGTGCCTCTCCTTTATTTGAGCAAGTATTTTAGAAATACACTGTTTAACCTTACTTTGATTAATTGCAATTCAAAAAAGATGTTCTGAAATATTTTAATGTCATCGAACTGCCCCTTGTGATGCTCATAGCTTTCTGATTCTAACATAAAATGGAGAATTACATTAAACTCACTTTTCAAATTTAGGTATTTTCTCAAGCTTAGGTTAGGCGAAACTGGTACAGTTCTGCGAAAAATTGTGATTTCTCATGGTATTGGTACTGGAAAAAGCAGTGAGACAGGCATTGTACTAGAGGTGATGGATTTGCTCCTGTTTCATAAAAATTGCCCTGGTAGCACTTCAGTGTGATATGAAAAGGCAATGCTATCAAAAGAATCAGCTACTTCAAAATGAGTAAGCAGTGGAAAAAAATGTCCAAGCTCTACAGAAGTTCCACGGCTCGGACTAGATTAGAAAAACTGCTCCATTCTGAGGCTTAAATCCATAAAGTGGGGATTGCCTCCGCTTTGTACTTTTACTATCAATTAAACCTCTGCCTCTTCTTAGTTTCAGAAGAATAACCATGCTGTCTAAAATCTTAACCTTACATACCCACAGAGCAATGTTCAGGTAACCGCATTTAGCTGGAATAAAGGGCTAGCTGGGGCTTCAAACCAGATACCGATAGTGGCAGGTGGGAAATATGCTTCAGATGCCTTTGGTTTATGGCACCCCTGTAAAATGTTTTAGGAGTACCCTTTTTTAAAAAAAAAATATGAAAGAGGCTAAATGATCTATACAGGCACTGAGCAATACACTTACCAATGTGAAAGTCATGTTTCAAAAGATAACTTTACTCATCCTTCTCCTTATGTTAGGAGAGAATAGATCTGAGAGACTACAGCATGCCTTGACTTAAGAATAGTCAGGGCTGTACTGGCTACTTGTACAGAGTAACATTCAGCAGCTTTATTTATGAGGATAAATATTATGCAATATGTTTAGTAATGTAAATAGATCACGTCAAAATTAATTAGCTGATTTGTTAATGAAATACATTGCAATCCTAGGACTTCAAACATTTCTCTTTCCTTAGAGAGAAATCGGGCTCCTGAAATATAATTTTCAGGAGCTCAGTGTTAATTCAAGACACAAAACCTCAAATAAAACAAACACAGCACGATTTCTGAGTATGGTTAGTTAGGATTCAGTCCTCCAGGACTACATATCTAATATCTCCTGAAATTACAGGTATATTAACTGAAAAGTAAATGAATACATAACTAAAAGAAAAACTGGTTGTTAATTGATTTTATTCTTCAAAATAATAATTTTTTAGCAAACTAACATACATGTGTGTGCACGCATGCCCACACACACATATACATATATATGCCCATGTAAAAAAATCCTATATATTTGTCTGTATAACACTACGGTGATCATTTAAGAACTTAACGGAAAATGAAATTCTATCTTGAGATTTGTATCTGTAGATTAAGAGAATTGAATTTCCAGTATCACAGGCGTATCCTTCAGGATGTCTCCTAAAGGCTCAATCCTGAAAGTTCATATTGTGTATTAGGAAATCCTACAGTGCTAAAGTAAGCGTATGCTTATTGAAAAATAAACTGCAAGACACCATTTTGCACTGTAGTGCAAAAATATGAAGGAATATGTCTTTGTTAATATTTTCATTGTTGGCACAATTATGTGACTATTAAACCAAGCATATATCCCTAAAGCTGATGATCTTACCATGTATCTAAGTCTTTTGTTTTGGGTGGGAGGGAAGAGGGTCGTAACTGAAGTGTCTCAGCAGTCTCAGAACACTATTTTTTAAAGAATAACAGTGCCAGAAATAAAAATCAGTATGTTCCAGACTTAGAATCAGCCTGAATTCGATGTCAGCAATCGGGTACATGAAAAGAAAAATGAAATATGAACCAAGATATTATAAAGCATATGAGAGTATCTTCTCTTACCTTGATGGCATATTCCATGTAGACGAATAAGAATAGAAACAATCAAATTGCCTTTTTGACAAATTAGAGTATACAAAACTCTATAGAGAATATAAGCTGCTAGCTAAGACCAATTACCTTCATTCTGTCTCTGTCAGGACATTTTGAAGAGCATGTAGTCTGAACTGAATCACTCTTGTTATTGGTATGGTAACATCAGTATTAACACAAAACTGTTACTTAGTCCATATTTTGAATGTTTTTTAATATTCAAATAAATTAGATGGTGAAAGCTTGTACAAAGCATGTTGCAGCAGGAAATTATAGATACTGTGATTTTGTCTCATTTCACCGTAGTTCTAATGAAGAAGTTTACAAATCACATATATGAAAAGGCTGCTACCTACTGTTGGTATAAACATGTTTGCACAAAGACTGCTGTATACATATAAATAGATGGCAACATTATTGTTATATATATCAACATACACATAACATGTGAGGACCATGCTTATTCTCTGTCTACTAAGAATATTTTTAGCCACATTTTATTAACTTCTAGGGAAAACAGAGCTTCTGTCCAGAAACAGAACAGTAGCAACACAAAAGTGTTGCGAAACATTATGTAAGTTTTTGTCCAGAAGGGTGAAATTGAAGAACTTACTCCTTCATTTAGTTTTGCACTAGTTTAAAAAATCAAAACTATTTTTATGTAAAAAAGAATAATGCTAAAGTACCTTACACAGCAAAATAAACATATGCTGCGCTTATTTTTCAGGGAGGTACATGCCAGACTTTACCCTTTATTTCAGGAGTGCAGTGTCGTATACATAGCATCTATTTGGTCTAAGCGTACCTAACACTGTGGCTCATCACATTGTCCATAAAAGGCTGTCTTAGCAAAGACATTCAACTGAGAGCTATCAAAAAAGATCTAACGGCTACGCTCAGGCTTTTATACCTCAATACCGCCTTCTAATCTGCACACCATTATGAAAGTGCAGGGTACATTATGCATATTCCTTGTTGATCCAGTACTGGTGGTGTTCTGAATGCAGGTTATGCAGCATCTTCTCAGAGATCTGCTTCCTGCTACCAAGGCACAGAGGACTGCTGGTCTCCACTTGGGGTGACTAAATATACAGGTGTGATTCTACATCCAGTCTGCTAAACCAGTATGTCGATACAAAGACATCTCAAAGGTTTGTGGCAGCACAAAGATTTGGTGAAGAGCAGGAAAACTTTGAACTTTCAAGCCAGAAGACAGGATACCCCATTCCGAAACCATGCGTACATCTCTGCTATCTGGAGTCCACCAATGTCCTAAACATTTTGCCTCTTGAGGCTCACAGTTCCACTATCTCTTCGTTCACCACCTTCCCTTTGGAAAATCTGGAGGAGGTTTCCTCTTCCCTACCTATTTTAGGATTCCTTGTCAGCTGGCTTCCTGTCATTGTTTTGTTCTATGCCAAGAGCACTCTTCCAGATAATGCCCAGGCTTGGTGTAAGGGATAGCAGAAGCAAGGGAGACATCTAATAGGCATTATGAACACACTATTGCAGGAGGCAGGATAGTTTAGCTGAATTAACATGAGAGGCATCCTGCTAATTTCTTTTAAGGTCAGAAAATGGCTTCACCTATCCCCATTTATTTACGAGTATAGACACAATCACAAAGTCTGACATTTTGCCTGCTGTTTGGTGCCTTTTAAGACAACTTCACTATATAAATCAGTAACAGTTACCCTTGATCATAAAGTTTAAATAAACCAAACATTAAATGCAACTAACACCAGAAAAGGATCAAATGTAGTAAGTAGAATAGAAAGGGAAATATGTTGCGTTTATGAGAAGAAGAGGCAAATTCCAGAATGACTAGTAGGCCAAGCAGGATCTGGAAAAACAGATTGAGATGAACTGTTAAAGATATAGACATGGAAAAAAGTGACCTGGAATCAGCAGTCACTTTGATTTGATCATTAATCTCAGATTGGAAAGGGGGTTTATCATAGAATGGTAGGGGTTGGAAGGGACCTCTAGAGATCATCTAGTCCAACCCCCCAAAAAAACCCCCAACATTAGCCTCTCTGATTGCAGTACCGTATTTAGTGAGAATCTCCCACAGTAAGAGTGAATGATCACAGCACAACTTGGACCTACCTGGCTCTGCAAAAGTCCAGTGTTAAATCAAAGACTGACGCAAATTGTAGTTTCCATGTTTTAGCTTTGTTGCATAGAACAGAGACTAGAAGAAACTTCATTTATATATTTAATTAGAGTTCCATTACAGATTCCTTCAGGGAGTAGCACTGAGCTCAATCAGCATTCCCCTGACTTTGAAAGGAGACTTCTGCTCCTGTTATTGGCATTTCCTAAAGCAGCTTCTCCTGGAGAAGGTACTGTCTCAGACACCTCACGACATTAATAAAAGAGCAAGTGCTTAAAAAGGTTGTAAAATAAGGAAATAACCGTCTCAATCCTCACAAAGCATCCAACTTAAAATACCTCTGTAATTGATGATTTCCGTTCCAAGAACTGGCGTCATCTCCAGAACTGTGATGAAGGCCTTGTCCATAGATGTCAATGGGAATGGAGACATGCGGTGTCTTCTTGCTACCTTGGTAATGTCAACAGCACTGTGACCTGCAACAAGACAGCGCCAAGTTTATGTATGCTACAATGTGTAGATGAACACAGTGATGTTCATTTAAACCACTTCACTGAAATTAATCTGGCGTTTTGGGGTAAATTAAAGAGGTTAGTTATCGCTATTAGGCATTTATGTCAGACACTAGGAAGGCACTCTGTTCAACTAGAATCAAAAGAGAGATTTAAAACAAAATGCAATTTACAGTTGAAAGTGTTCACAAGTGTATATCCTTACTTGCAGTGAAAAACATACCAGAAGTCTGGATGAGCATAAAAGGATCAGTTAATCAGAAAGAGAAACCCTTCAAGATGATGCAATTTTTCACACTGAGGATGGTAACCTGAGGCTAACTCAGTTCCATGAACTATATGAACTCAGGACAACTCACTCCTCATTCTCTTCTCCTTAAAAACATCTCAATNGTCTGGATGAGCATAAAAGGATCAGTTAATCAGAAACAGAAACCCTTCAAGATGATGCAATTTTTTACACTGAGGATGATAACCTGAGGCTAACTCAGTTCCATGAACTATATGAACTCAGGACGACTCACTCCTCATTCTCTTCTCCATAAAAACATCTCAACAGGCTATGTGCAGTGCACAGGTAAAACATACAAACGGACACTGTCCCAGTGAGTTTGCAATCCAAGACTGAGATGGGAGTCAACAGGTTTGAAAGCAGGATAGAGGGAGACGCAATGAAATCCCTGGACAGTCAGGACAGCAGACAGCGTTTCCAGCTATGAGCATCCTACCCAATGTCAAGATTTTGTAGCCACCATAGCATCATGATGTTTAAATGCATAATTTGAGTGAAGGTGGTAGGATAAATTAACGGAAGCTTACTTTTCCCAAGTATGAGGGAGAGGCTGGGAGAAAATATGACAAAAGTTGCTTGAAAATGAAGCCAGCAGCCTGTTTGATTTCTTGTTACTTACTGAGAGAGTAAACAAGGGGACAACAAGCTTTGAAGGATTTTGAAAGTGAAGACAAGCAACTGAAGAGAGGGAACTATTGCAGGAATACAAAACCAAGAGTAACAGGTACAAATAAAAAGATTAAGAAAATGACATTTGCAGAAATACCTTGAGTGGATTTGTCTAGAACAAGAAAGTATTTCTGAGAGTCAAAGTGGATGATGTTCTGTATGTAACACATAATGATAATCCTAAAGCAACATAAATTATAAAAAGACAGCATTAACAAATAATATAAACTAATTTTGAATGACATGATTTTGCTTTGCAGTAGCTACCTAAATATCCCATTTGCTGCTGCACATGCCTTCAGATTCTGCAAAAAATAAATTATTGCTTTAAGTGTAGCCTTCTAAGAAAAGAGAACTACAAAAATAGTAAAGCAATCGTGCAATCTAAGTTCTTCCTTCAGAAGAGAAGTTCGCTTAATCAATCTGTATACACAAAACTTCTTTCAGCAATGACACATGCTTGTTTCTCTATGTGGGAGATTGTTCCTTGATTTATTTTCTGCTGTTAACTCAGTAACTATCTTTAAGAGGAAGAAGCAGAGAAAAAAAACTTGCCCACCTAATTCCAGTCCAAGAAAGATCCTGGAGGAAATTACTTGAAGAAACTCTCTGTGCGTATTTAGAAGGTAACATGATGATAGAAGCAGGCACTGTGAACTTGTCAAGCAAAAACAATTTCTAACTGACTTAATTCCTTTCCTTAACATAGCAGTTGGCATACTGAGGAAGAGAGAAACAGCTCATGAGATACATCTTTACTATATTTAGACTTTGCACGCTCTTAAACACGACTTTCTCATAAGCAAACTAGGGAGAAATGATCCAAATTAAACTACTGTAAGATAAAAATGTAACTAGTGGAAAAACTGCATTCCTGGATTTAACAACAGGGATGTCCCTAGCAAGCTCACATTTTCCATTGTTACGCTTGTATGCCTATTCCCCATAAAAATGAGGAAAAGGAAAGAAAAGCATTTGTGGGACACAGTCAGAGATGCAGTCAAACTTCCCATACCTTCCTCTGCACAGAGAAAGAAACCCTGCTTAGCAGCACCATAATTCCTGCAGGTCCAGCAGATTCCACGCAATGTATGTTGAAAGCTTTTTGCTGACTGTCTAAATTAAGAAATTATTTTCTTAAAAGGAAAAGTTGGAAAAAATTAAGGAAGATGCTAGGAAAAGATACGCCACAGCAGTGAAAGCTGGGGGAATTGTGTGCCAGCAAACAATCTTTACGCTACAGCCATTAGGTGCTTCAATGTTTATGTTTTAGCGCTACCTAAAACTCACTGTTAGCTACTTTGGAAACTAACATTTCACCTCTTTAACCCTTAAAATGTAAATGAATTTAGAACTTTTGAATGCTTTGAATAGTGCCCAGATTACTACCTTCAGATTCAGAACTCTGTCTAATACACATCATTTGCTGAAGTCAAAGGTTCTGTTAAAATCTACAGAGAAATGCATTTTTCAACCCATTTTTTTTTTAAATAGATAAAATCCCCTGATCTCTGACAACTTCGTTCCAACACTAAAGGTAACACCATTATTTCTGCAAGAGAAGCCACGAAAACACACTCTCCAAAACAGAGCCCCTTCAGGTTTAACGCTAGCATGAATAACCTTAATGAAGAAAGAAAGAAAGACGCATATGTAACTACTAACCCTTCTCTCTCTCTATTTCTTCCTACAAATAAGTGCTAACTCATCTTTTAGAGGTATCATACAGTTAAACAGACTCAGAGCCAAACAAATAATTATTTTTTAAATTCTAAAATTACTAAGTGGTACTTTTTAATTACAAGTAAATGACATTAAACAACTCCTCAGACCTTCCCCGAGTTATGTTTCACTAATGTCAAATGTCAGATGGCTTTAAGAAGAACTACTTACATTAAGCAGCATTTTGTGTGACAAAATAATTCTCTAGCTTTGAAGCAGCTAAGTCTGTGGGTTGCATAAGGCAGAAAATGCCTGACAGCCTTCTCTCTCATCACCAAAACAACTTCCTATTCCTGTTGTTATATATATACACATATGGTGGTGGATCAAATGCTAGACTAGGAAAGATTCCCATAAAACAAAGGAAAGGAATTGTGCAAACTGAAGAACAGGTTATTTGGACAAAATCTGAATTTTTAGCCTTTTCATTTTTTGGTTTGGTTTTACGTAACCCAACATTTGATTTTGTGTACAGGTATGAAAATAAAAATCATATATATTCAACTTGAGAATTTAAATTTTCATTGTCTTTGAGTGTTGATTCTTTTTGCCCATAAAACTTGCACACACATGATCACTGACAACAACACAGCACCACAAACAACCCAGACCTCCGTGTCATTAGAAGAACAACTTGGAAGAAAAAATGAAAAGGCAACTATCCATTAATACATGAACACTACAAGCTATTTACACTTTCATTTTTTCTGTGGACTGAATTTCATTGTCTTTAAGTTATCACATTTCTTCTGCAAACCCTCTTACGTGGGTTTGCAACCATATCCTTCTCTTCTCATCCGACAGCAAATTGTCTTCTGCGCAGTCTTAGTTTCTCAGTAGAGCTATGAAGTTTCAGTACTTACTTGCTCTGAGGATGTTCTCCTTGCTGCTGCACCTAGACTGCACCTGCAGAGAGAGCACAGAGTCTATGAGCTACAGAAGTTAACAAGAATGCAAAATACAGAAATATAATGGGCAAGCTCCTGGGATCTAAGACAGAGGCTATACATATTTTCAGTAACAATTTTACATACTCTAAATGAGATAAGTATATTTAAGCAGCAAGGTCGTAGCTGACGGTCAGAATCTGATACAAGCAATTTGATTCCACCTCCCCTCCCCATAAGAAACAAGATGGCCTAAGGACAGCAACAGAATAAAATCAAAGAACACTGGTTAAAATTACGTGTTAAGTTCCAGTTTTAAACAGAAAATCCACATTTTCTTATACAATTGTAATTACAGTAACTCTGAATGTAGGCCCTGTTTTATGATTAGACAAAATACTAACATACAGTTATATTATCATGCCTTGCTTTAAAATTCTATTATTGATAATTTCAGGTATTATAGAAAGAATTTAAAATACTCAATTTAGATTGTGTTGATTCTGAACATATCTAATAAGACTTCTTCACAATTGTATAAGCAACTCGCAATCGTATGAACAGCTCCTGGCTGGAGCCAGATAAATGTACTCACTTGTTTCTGTTTGGTTAAAAGAAATGCTAAGCTCAGTGTGAATTTTACAGTGCAATTCAACGTAAAAAAAGCAACTGTGTGAGAATGGCAACTGGTTTCTCAACAAATCCTCTTCCTAGATGCTTAGCTGCCACTGTGCTATTCCAGATATATTAGTGTGACTCCGGGGAAATTGGAGGATACACATCAGTCTAATAGTCTAGTAACACCAGATACTTAGAGTTCTGTCTGTTTACCATGCAGATTTAAAAAAGAATTGCTTTTCAAAGAGTATCGGTCCTGCAAACACAACACAGTTTAAACTTCATCTACACTGAAGCACCAGCTCTTGTTTATTCTTCTCAGGTTTGGAAAGACAGCACGTTCTATAATAACGCTGAAGTCGCAAGCTTTTAGATGAACTAATTTGAACAGCAGTCAGCTGACTGAACTTGAATAAAAAGCGTTTTGTGTGGATAAAACCCCAGCTAAAGCAGACTTCACAGGAAGTCAAACCACTGAGAGAGTACGAATAGAAGCCTTCTCTTTTTTACTTTATTGACAAACGTATCGCTAAATTTCAGCGGGCGGACTAACAACGTAAAACTGTGCACACGTGGCGAAAGAAGTGGAATAGCACAGGTGACGCTAGGGTGTAACTTCCCTGCAGAACACTTGTCTCTGCTGAAAAAGTGAAGGAGTGAATCCAGATTATCTTTCAGACTACAGTTTCAATTTGCAATTACAGAAAAATTGCCTAGAAAGTGAATACATGTGATCTAACAATTGATGAGGAATGGTACGCACTCAATCCCCAAAAAGCTGTCTTCAGAAAGGAGCAACCATTTAAGGCTGAAACCAGCTGTACCCCAACTTCTAAACCTCTTTCTTCTGTTCCACAGCAGCTTGCCCCAAATGTATATTCACATAAAAGAATTGGATTCTACAGCGCAACACAGTCTACTCATTGTAATGGAATAACTCATGGAAAGTAATGTTGCAACTTAGAGTGGGTTATGGTGTCCTTCCCTGAAAAAAACTGTCGTTCAAAAAAAACAAACAGAAAAAACCCCAGACCCTCCCTCCTTCCCACCAAAAATACTATACAGGAAAACTGCAAACAAAATATTAACGATGCCCAAATTTGGCCCAGAGTTGTTTTAAGAGATTTCAAAGGCATGACGTGAACAATCTTTGCAAAAAGTAAATGTTTACCTAAAATTTACCAAAGGACAAATCTGGACCAAAAAGATGGTATAATGGTAGGAAAGAAAGCGCAGAAGAGAGAGAGGCACAGGGGAGAGAGAGGGAGAGAGAGAAGCAGGATGGACGTGGCAAGGCAGAAGATGGTGTGTGCAAAAGGAGACATGGGCCTATGTGTGTAAGGCTACCGCTTAAAATGGAAGAGGCTCTCTTATTTCTCACTGAAAACCATATGAAAAGAGAAAACGAGGAATGGGCCTGCTGCAAAATAACCAAGCGATTCAGCAAACTGTGGAATGAAACTCAGTGAGGTAACATAGTCCTAAAGAAAAAGGCAAAAAACCAAAAATACAAAACACAAACATTTGAAACAATCTACTAAAACAAACTAAGTAAAATATGTGATCCAAAGGACACAGATAAAAGCTACTAGAGAAGGAGGAAAAATGTTAGCAGACAAAGACAGTGCTAAAGAAGTAAAATGGAAGTCAAGAGAGAGTCTTCAACAAAGTGGAGGAACAGAAGGAGCCCAAACCCATAGCGCAAAGCAATGTTTGCGAATGGAAAACAGCTCCTTTGAGCAGTAATAGTTACTCTCGAGTTGTAGCCTCTATTCCTCCTCAGTTCATCTTTAAGCCCTTCCAACCTATAGTGGAGCTAGTGTATGGACAAAAACAAGAGATTTATAATGAACAGAGCAGCTGAGATTTGCAGATCAAATCTTCTCATATAAAAAACGTGCTGACAAAGTTTTGCTCTTACAGCGTCCAATGACAATGGTAACAAAAGACAGCTGGCTTCACACGCGGCCTCTTACAGGTCATTTTTTTAATTCTGTGCACACAGAGGACTTTAAATTTACGTTTTGATTTCTTACACCCAGCCTACAGTTTCCATGTTGTCACTCACCTGATGGGCAACATATGCAGTATGAGAAATAATTTGCTTCCCACAAATTTTAAAAGCAGCTGTGGAAGAGGAATCCATGATAATAAAATAAAAGGCTTGATCAGCTAGACTTGACCGTTTCCCAACCTATGCTCACAGCTGCAGAATACAAACCATATTTTAACATAACTGACATCAAAATTAGTTATTACATATTATTTCCGTTTGTTTCATATGAATTGCACATTGATATCCTAAATGCTATTTTTAAACAAAACTGCAGTAAAATGTGGTTTTGAATAAAACCCATCAGTTTTCTAACACATACAGTTTTAACAGCAATGGAGCTTTGTATAAACGGGGTCATGTGCTTTAAGTGCCTTTTATCGTATTCATTATTTGTATGTTTAACTACTTTGTTATTTGTGACATTTACGAAAAATCTGTATTCTTTTCACAGCTACAGCTAAGTAAAGAATCCATATTACATCGCATATAGTACCATGACTGACGGGGGCGAGTGATTAGTAGCATTATTTACTATAATTCTTCTCATTCACAGGTAGTTACAGAAATATCAACCTATGGCTGTCCCTCCTTTCACAGGCAAAGTATAGATTTATTGTTTGTCCACTCTACAGCCTCTTGGCTCACAATGTACCTTGGCAGAAGATACAGTGGGCTACCAGCCAGTACCATTCCGCTGCGTAACTCAGGCAGAATGTAACCAAACCCAAAGCATTCAATTCACATTTCTCTGGTTTTTTAAGCACACTGGATCTTACGTTCTTTAAGACAGAATTTCATCATGCTGGAATGCAGAGTAAGCTTTCTCCCATAGGCAGAAGTAGTAAATATAATATGAAACAAAGTACTCAAAAATAAATTAAGGGAATGGTAAAATAAAAAGTCCTGCTGATAATTTCTATCTGTCAATCACGACTGGTCTGAAAAAAGAAATAAAGGACTGTACTAAATTGAATTTATTTAAATGTACATGTTATGTTTTGCTGCAAATACAAATCAGTCCACAAAAAAATTTTTAACAAGAAAAATAGAAAAAGACACAAAGAAAAGTTCATGCACCAAGTGAAAAATTCATGTGAAAATTAAAGAAAAAAAAGAAAACTCGAAAACCCTTTAACACTTTACCATGACTGTTAGGAATGGTTAGAGAAATCACTTACCTTTTTAAAGTCATAACAAGATTAGCACAGAGTATTAAGTCAGCTCTTCATTATGGGAGGTACAATTAAAAGCCATTGGTTATAATAAAACAAATTGCTACACAAAGATGAAGAGTTTCCAGCCCAATATGAAAAGCTAACTCTTATGGGAGTACATTTCCACTCAATTTTACAACATGAAGAACAACTCAGAACAATGACATCAAAACACGAGTTATCACCAACAGAAAGAGCCCATTTCTCAAGAACAGAGAGCCTGTAGGAGGCTAACCCATAATCTTTATCGTTTATGGGAAAGCACATTGCTCCGCTTTTAGGAAAGCATGCAGAATGTGGAACCACCAGCAGAAACCCAAACATACATACGGACACGGAGAACTAAGGTACAGCAAAGGGAATGAGTTCGCCAAGCTGCAATGAAGGAAGCAGGGTATGCAAAGCACAGCAGCCGTTAACAAGGTAAGAACTCTATTCCTCAAACTGTCTCATAAACACCAGGCAGGCCTGTTTATGAGGTGTTGTACCTACTACATCTCACTGTCAGTGAGAAAGTGCTTAACTCCTATAACCTCTCCTTGAAACTTCAGCAGTTTTACGAAGACAATTTATTCGGTGTGGAAAGTATGCTGCTGCTTTCTTCTACGAGTGATTTATTAGTAATTACATGATCTGAGTTCTGTACAACATACTCTGTGCACATGCCATTTGAACGGTCTCTCAAATACTTGCCTGCTTTAAATAGATTTCAAATCACACATGATCTGATTGATAACTCTAGGGGTTTGCATGGTGTCTCTTGCCCAAAGCACCTCCCCCCCCCACTAAGAGTGCAACGTATGTTAATCAGTATCTGTGAAGAAATACATAACATAAAACTAAACCATGAATAACAATGTCTCAAACTGGTGTAATAGAACTGTAAAAATTGATTTTGGCCTGTTACTCTGAGCAGTCTACATAAGGTTAAACTAGGAGCACACTGAAAAATCTAATGAAATACATTCGTTGGTTTCATTAAAAAAATTGTTTTAAATCTGATCTGAAGAACAGAGACAATTGCTTTGATTGAATTAATATGGAATATAAAAATGAGGCTAAAAATATTTCATAGGAAAAGTATATCTGGAATCGTGTACTTCAGAAAACATTAAACAAAGTATTTGAGAATTAAGTAATCCTACTACAAGATGCAATCTCCCTGTTTCAGGAATGCATTCCGATTCAAACAGCACTTTTACGCTGAGCTGAATATGCAAGGTCTTAAGCATATGCTTTATGGCTATCTGAATTAGGACTAAAGTCAGTTTAAAACGAGAGAATAATTGTTTCTTGTTATACTGAAGACACCTCTGCAAGGAAAAGGAAAGTGAGCTCAAGGAATTTGATCGCAGCAGATATTATTCATAAATACATTTTTAAAAAGGAGCAGCGCTGTTGGTGAGATCACGTCTCCAAAATTTAAATGTGAATAATGTAGTATTCTACACATCGAATTACTCATTTGGACTCAGTGGGAAGAAATAAGCAAAAAATCATTTGAAGCCACAATCATTTTAGGAGTAGATTTTTACCACTTATTAAGTGTTGCGCTTGGTAGACTGGACACTGAACAAAAGTAATCTTTGAATCTTGAATACGCCTTTATGTCTTCATCCATGTATTACTGAGTTATCTTTTCTGAGGTTTTTCCTAGTCACCTACACTTTACATAAAGGTATATTTAATTTTGATCATTGTTTCCCAGTAGACTGTGAACACAAACATGGAATTTTATGGTCAGATTATGGTTCATCGTAAATACTGTTCAAACAGGATGGTGGAAGTAGATTCATGAATACATCGCAGAAACACGAGGGCTGAATTGGTTCCTTTTACAGGAACAGTATAAAAAAAGATGTATTATCCAATACTTGGAACATAATGAAATGAAAAGGCGAAGGGCAGTTTCATGGGATGCAAATAAGATGCTCATTAATCACCGTCTCTCAACGGAAACTGACCTTGTCCTGGAGGTGCAAAACCAATACGTTTATTACTGGGAGAGGGTTCAAACAAAATCTTACACATCAACTAAATTTGCAAGCTGAACACCTCACTGAAGGAGAAAGCAGGAAGAAATATGACACATGCGGCAAAAAAAGGAGATAAAATAGTAAACCGTCGGTCAGCAACCTAACGAGAAAGTAAACTTGCTACTACAAACTGGCAGCACAGGCTTGATAGTTGAGAACAAAAAGAGGCAAAGAGAAAGGAAGCAGGTTTTATTTCTTCACAGGAATTTTAATGAAACACATTTGTATGATAAAAAAAAATGAACTGGATTCTGTGTTCTTAAGAGTTTGGGACAGCATACAGATATGCCGCATGAGTAACACTGGGAAGACAGCACGTTTTGTCATGTTTTAGAGGCTGTTCAGGGCTTATTCAAGATCATATTGGTTTTGTTCAGAGAAGCACTATTAATTATAGTACTCAAATATGGAAAGGACACACATCCCGTGTAAGCTAAAGCTCTCGCTAAATCAAGACATAAAAAAAGCTGCCAGATAATTTGTGCACAACCTCCAACAGCTATGTCTAACCCGTGCTAGCAGAATCCAAGTGGGATTTGTAAGACACAAGAAATCTCAAGGAACACTGCACTTGGGAAAATCAAAAGTTCTACTACTTGTATTATTAGCTGTGAATAAGATCTTTTATTTGTCTGAATGAAAATCTTCAACGATCCCCAAATGCCCTGGAAATATGCTCCAGTTTGAGAAGTAGACAGTGTAAGTAAAGGCAAAGAGAACAAATTTTCTTTCTAAAGAGAAAGAGATTGCTGTTGCCCTTGTTGTTTGCCACAGAAATGGGATCTATTTGCCTATTCGCATACAATCTCAACACCCTGGCAATTTGATTGATGAATCCCTTAGCCTTTCAAGTATATGCTAGATGTCCGAGTTATATCCTACCTGATCAGCGTTAAGACTTTTAAAACTCCTTGCCTATTCCAGTTCAACCAGCTTTTTAAGCTGCTGTCAATCAGATAGACTAAAAATACGTGAGTAATGCATAGAAATTCTTGTCCTCAAGCACACCACAAATTACTCCCTAACCCTTGACATACACTAATGAGGTTAACATTTTTTAAAGTTTCATTTCTATTACAAGTATTTTGCTTTTAAATGAAATTTCAACTATTTTCATATTTCTAGTTCTTGACGCAGCAACAGTCAATTTCAATTCAGCACTAAAATAACAAAATTTCCACATTACTGCAAAAAATGGAAGCTATTTTTCTTGAATGGTGTGACCTTCAAAATCAGAACTCTAAATTCTTCATTCAAATACAGATTGGCAAGTTGAAGTGAAACACAACATTTAGGAAACATCAAATCAATGTCATGCGTGCAACTCTTATTTCTCCTTTGACATGTAGGCATTATGATTTCATCGTAATTATTTTCAGCAGGGCTTCTGCATGAGACAAGATAAGGCTATTTCATTTTAATCTCCCCGTTCAAAAACTAGTTTCACGGTTTACTTACTAAACATTATCCAAACTCTCCTCCGAATGGGGAATTATTTAGTTCTTTATAGATCTCTCTGTTGTGCTCGGTTCTACAATATAAAACATCCTAATACACATGAAGGAATTTATTTTTACAAAATCTTTGCGAAGCAGAGGCATGACTTGATTTTACAAACAGGAAACTGAGACCCAGACACACGTAGACTAAATTTAACTTGACATGCCTACAGCCGGATTACAGAATGCAAAGCCCCTCAGCTGCCATTTATTTCAACTGCATTTGGAGTGCTCAGCGTATGTGAACATCACTCAGTATATGTCTCAAGAAGGCCACACAGGAAATGAGTACTCCTCAAAATGGTGTTAAGTTTTTCTAGTGTAAAACATGAAGTTTGCATTAATACAGAGACAGAAAATGCCATAGAGTCTTCCTCGGTACCCATTCAGGGCCTTCTACTATGGCTTCGTGTTTTCTGTCCCAGCAGACAGCCAAGTCTCCTGAACTGAAAGCAGGATAGCTGTAGTCACCATTCAACCCATCCGCTACAACTGAGAAACACAATTCAGTTGTCTTAATATCTATTTATTGTCAAAATCTGAATAAGTGTTGGTGGGCAAAAGACAGAGGCCTGTTTGGAACTTTTAGCTTCCGCTGCTTTTGTTCCTACTTGGTCAGAGGCCTACGGGCCTCCATCCCTTTGATCCAAGGACTGTAGGAGTAAAAAAGCATCTCTCCATTGACCTTCAATGGATTTTGAATTAAACTTATAATTGCTAACAAAGCCTACAACCCGTATTTCATGTTTACAATCTTATGTTCTTGGAAGCTGACTACACAGGTAACATTCTTTGCACTTCTATGTTAAAAGAATATGAACATGCGAAAACCGTAACATCAAAACAAAAACAATTATAAGCTTCAAAAGCCAGCAATCAACTGACCAGTGAATCTTCAGGCCTAATAAGTCAACAAAAGACCATTAGCCAATTTCCTATTTTTTTAAAGCATCGTTAAAGTTAAACTTAAGCTTTTTCCATTGGAAGTTCCCAGCAATTTGAGTTGGAGATTTTTATAGTTATTATCATTCTAAAGTGAATGGTTGGACTACTTTTTTAACTGTATAAGCAGGAATAAAACATGTTGCCCCATGTGGTCTGGTCAGAATTTCTGCACTGTCATAACTCCAAAGGAGTTTATTTTAGCTAAGCCTAACATTTTTGTTTGAGCGGGGAGCATCAAATTTGAATGGCTTCAAGTACAAGAGCAAAAACTAGTAAACACAGGTAACGACAATCTTATATATGGTGTATATTACAGCCACTGATGTATACCGTACTCAGTCAAAATCTCAGACTTGTACACTTTCAAGTACAAAAATGAATAAAGCTTAGCAAAAAACCTTGTTTCCATGTTACAAAACTGCATTTGAAAAACTGGAAGACACGGAAGATAACACAGGCAGCACTGATGGGAACTCACTGACATTTGAGCTATACGTTAGTGATACTGCCACTGCTGTGTATATGTAATTTGATTTCCATGTGCTAAACCAGGCACTGCCCACCAGAGATACATGTAAATTAGATCACATGTATGGCATTTGACATCAGTGATTACTCCAAAAGCCATAATAGCAATGTAACAGAACCTTTGGTCTACTTTGATTTATTACTGTTTTGGATTCTAGACTAATTTTCCAGAGATTTTATTACTGAAGCTGACTCTTCAGTGTTAGATTGCTTTGGGAACTGAACCTAAAGAGCAGTTGCAAGAAAATACGGATTGTCTAGAAAAGAAATCTCACAGTTATATCTAATCAAGCCAGTTTTGATGCCATACAGTCCAAGGTATGGTACAGCACAAGAAGATGGAAAAAACCCTTTGCTTAAATGGATATAATTATAGAGAAATAATGACAAGAGTGACTTCAGAAAATGCAAATGTAGATTACATACGTGAGTGTAAACTGTAACCAAGCAAAAGGAAAATGAAATTCATAGCTCTCTGACTTGATCTAATTTGTTTCATGAAGGATTACAAATCTCTACCCTAAGGCAGGGTGAAATGCCTCCCTACTTTGTGGAAGAAGAGAAAAATTCAGAGATGGGCATTTAAAATTGAAACATAAGGACTTGTCTTGAAACAAAAAGCAAAGAACTTCAAAGTTCCAAATAGGGAAGGATGGAAATTATTTCTGCATTACTTAATTTTCAGAATATAGAAATGTATATAACATTATATGGAAAATAGCTTTCATAGGATTTTATCATTTGATTTCTTAGCGTCTATGCTTCCTAACAGACACTTTGAATTTTATTTTTTCTCCCTCTGATAAATGCAGAGCTGGGAAGCATTTTACCATATGAAAAATCCACAAAAGTATAACAATTTGGATTAAGTTGAATAGATAAGTTTTAAGCCAAAATCTGCAATATGAAACGAGATGCCATCCAAAATCCCAGTTTTTACCACTCTCCTGAATGTTAAATAGTTCTTTGTGAATGAACTTAGTGCTTGAACTGGACTTATTAGTAGAGAACAAGAGAATAAGTGCAAAACATTAATATGAAGAGATAATTTTACTTGACAGAAGTCATCGATGCCATGCAAAGAGAAGCTGTAGGATTAAGTAAAATTTTGCTTCTATTTTGAACGTGTGATCTAATAACGGACCTAATTTGAGATTCAGCAGTGGGTAAACAAAGATGCACTGTATTTAAAGTACAAATATAGTAAAATTTCTCAATGAATTTTAAAAAAACCCGATTTTATTGTAAATATTGAAGATGTCATTCACCGAAGTTATTCATGTATACCTTGATCAGATGATTGTAACAACGCACTGTCCTTCCTGACGTAACTTGAAGCTTTGCCATACTTTCACTCAGGAGCTGTCATGAATGCCTTTCTTGATATGACATCTAGCTCTCGTAGCAAGAACAGTTGTCTAGTCTGGTATGGCAGTGAGAATGCTACAGAAGATATTTTGCACAGCTACTAATCCCAATAACAAGAATGAAGATCGAACTAGTAAAGCTATTTTCTACGAATGAGGAAACTAGACCACTGGCCTTTCATAAATTTTTGCGTTTAAATGTGCACTGAAAAAAACACGTATCTTTGAAGGTAAGAATTTTAATTAATTCATTTTTCTTAAGCCTAGTATAAGGTAGTACTATCAGCAAAGCAAAATGCAGTAGAAAAAATGTAATTCTTTAAATGGCAATTGTCAAATAGAAGGCTTTGGCTTCTCGTTCATGTTTGAGAGAGAAATACCTACAAATTCCAATTTTACTTAAACCCTCATTGTTCTGTTAGCAAGTGCAAAGAATTAACACAGAAAACCAGGACTAGTATGTACCGATATAGCTGGACAAAATCCAGATTATTAGTGGATCCTTATTGGCTCTGTTGTGTTCATTTATTTCTGAAGTACAGGTATCACAGATACATAAAACCACATTTTTTTAAAATCAAGATATTTTTCTGTTTTCAAGCTGAGGACCTTGTTAAGGATATACCTGGCAAGTTAATTAATGCCATGTCCATAAACAATACGAAAAACTCAGCATTCCCTCTAATAAACAGAGATAACTTGGGAAAACATTATGTCAAAGAGCATCTCTACAAAGCATATGGGCTTTATAAGGCAATGAGATAAGCAATCTCAATTTAAAGTAACAATTTTTTGTCATTGGATCAGTATATTTCTGTCAGATGTGAAGAACTAAATTCTCTATCTGCTGAACTTCTGCTTGAAAGCAGAAAAGAGAATGGAGAGGAACTACTTACAGTTACTTCATTTGTCTCCCCTATCCAAGGCATAGCCTTAATTGTCTAAGAGCAATCTTTGTTTATGCCACGAGAGTGATCTTGTGTCAGCAAAAATAAAGGCACAGGTCCACTCTTCTTGGTCATGGTCTTCCATCTCCCGAAACACTTTTTCACGTTTATTATATCACCCTGTGATTTTAAGGGTTGAATGACATTCTCTACAGTGGGGAAAAAAATAATTAAAATCTCCAGCTGATATTTGGACTGAAAAGTTTACAAAAGAAAAAGCAAAGAAAAATGAAATCCTGTTCCATAGATTACTGCGTGACTGATTTTGTTTGTGCTTTCCCTATTTATGGGATATGTTCGTATTACAGAAGTGGAAATTAAGTGATGTAACAAAATAAAAACTTTGTGCCGCTTAGTCAAGTTTGTGCGTAACGTTTTCAAAAATGTACAAGTTAAGGGCATAAATATTGAGTACAAAACCAGCCTAATAATCTGACCAATAACAAAACTTATAATTCACTCATTATACCTGAAAGTCTAAAGACCGCCTACGGTATTTCAAACCTATTATGTCTTACTTTTCTTGCTGTTATTCTAATGATCTTCAAAAACAGTGCTAGAGACAGATCGTTATCAATATGCAATTCAAGTTTCAGACATTGTACATGGATAGTCACTTAGGATTTTCCTTTATTATTAAAATATTTTCTTAATCATAAAAACAATACTGACATTAAAGCATTCTGGGGTGCCTAAGAATTGACTGAAGACCTTTGCAGTTATTTGACAATTGCACAGTCAATTACCATGGTTAAATTCATTCTTCTAAATTTTTTTTTCTGACAAACTGCTTCTGGAAGGGAAGTTGTAATATCAGAATAAACTAACTCAAAAATTGCATTAATTGGCCCACTGGTTAGAAATCTAGAGAGAAATATTTCAGATAAAAGAGTAGGAAACTCAATTTAAAAAAAGGATGACAAAGTATAAGGGGTTGCCACATTCTTAAGCCAGCACGAGGAAGCTGGCATACCTTCTGGGAGCCAGAAAAGCCTTCTGGAAGTCCTGGATACAGAATTAGCAAATTCAAAATGCTGGGCTTACTGTGCACACAGTAAGGATGCTCTTGAGTCTGATTGTCAAAAGCAGTCCCCTCTGCCCTTACGATATAAGAGGTCCACCCATCCTCAAATCAGATGTGCTATGCAGTGCAGATTTACAACATGTATCAAGAGTGAACTTAACAGCCTGTACCTAAAACTGAATTCTAGGTTCCACGCTGTTGGTAAACACCTGACAGAGTAGCAGTTCTTGGTCTTTCAGCACTGCCTTCTATTCACACCAGCCTAAGCAGAAGGAGGACTTTAGTTCTAAAGTCCAGCTTTAGTTCTAAAGAACAAAATTCAGTTATTTACAACATTTTGAATGTATATTATATATATAGAACACTTTAACCTAGAACAATTAAAAATCTTCCTGCAGTCTCTGAATGGACTTGTGAAGTCAATTACCTGTTGCAGGAAAGAGGATTTCCTCTTGTTCTCCAAATACTGCTGATACTTAATTCCCTGTACTGGTCCCTCGGTTCTTGTATTATCAAGTAAGATAATACAAGTCTCTGCTGGTTTATTAATAATGCTAAGTATACAATCAAATCCCATCAATCAGTATGCAGCCAATACATATTCCAAAACAATTTTTGTGGAAATAATGTACTTTGTGGAAGAGAAAACTAACAGAAAACTTTGCAGATCTTTCACGACACAAGTCATCGTGTTCTAAACACTCAATAAGGCTAAATAAAACATGTGACAAGCTACAGACCTGAGTGTCTCCCTCTTTGAAAAACTTAATTTTTTTTTTTTAGAAAGCAGGGAATAGCACTGCAGTAAACATTGCACTACCACTATACTTTCAACAAGCAGATCAATAGGTTTCCTTCATTACGCTTTTAGCCAAACACATAGCGCATGCAGAAGCCAGAGGAGAGGGGAAGAATGAGAGAGAGAGAGAGAGAGAGAGAGAGAGAGAGAGAGATTGATGCTGGTAATAAAAAGTCTTTGATACAAATGAGGATAAAAAATGGGGTCATTGCATAATACAACCTAAGTGTAAATTTATAAATTAGGAGACTATGGCCCTTCACTGTTCAATCCATTAGTTTTATATTTTGTATGGTACTTTGAAGATACACGCTAAAGTCAGAGTACTTCCAAAAATGTAAGTGAAGCCAATGCGATTTAGTAATTTCTTAAGTAAGTGAACTACTGCTATGAAAAAAAAGTTACTCTGTTTTGTGACAACTGGATAAGTAAATTATAGATATATTACACACACACTACACTGCATAACTGCAAAGTCAGCATTATTCCTAATTAATATTTCTAGTGCTAAAAAAGTCATTTAAGTAGTCTTACTAACATTTACAAAAAGTACAGGCATGAAGCTAACTGGTTTTCATGAAGTGAGAAAAACTACTGCATATTGTGAAATTCAAAGAGAATATGAATTTATATTTTATCATTATAGCATTTTAGAGCATTAAAGCTTTACTTCTCTTGCCACAAGGGAATAACTTTTTTAAGAAAGTCGCTTTGATTTAATTGAATCAAACCAAACACAGCACCTCATTCTAGACAAGTGGAATTGTTAAGGTGCTGACTGAGGCTAAGCAGGTACTAAGTATGCCTGGAGTTCAATTATCTATGAAAACCTTTCTGTAACTAAAGGCAAGTAGAAGGTTTTTAAAACTTTCTGCCCATTCCTCTCAAATGGGCGTCACCTGACCACATCCACAGTTTCACCAGTACGAGGAACAGGTGAAAAGAAGCTTTTCCTAATTATTGGACTCTGGGAAGCAAAACAGCCTCTACAAAGATGTTTTCTATGAAAAAATCAGACAGTAAATTCTACCTCAAATTCTTTACTATGCAAAATACACCAATCCCAACTTTCTCTTCTGCTGGAAGATGTTTTGCTTCTTCAATCAAAGACCTTCTATGTAACATCAGAAAAAAAATCCCTGATAGCACACTCACTTTCCTTTTTGGCAATTTTAGCTCTAGGAGTGCCAATTAATCCAATTCCAGAGCTTTTCTTAACAATTAAAATTTTAAGGAGATTTCTTATGATGAATCTACAATGTGTATTTCCAAAAAACAGATTTCAGAAACTGTTAGTATCAGGTTATCTCTTCTTTTATCTTCGGTTGTACTTTTGTCAGAAGGCACATTCAGCTGCATTCCCACAGCATTGTTTCCATTTATCTTGGCTCCGTGTTCCTGGTGTCCTCTGAAGCTCCAAAGCTACTTGGTGATGACTTGGACATAAATAATTAAGAAGGTCTGAACTAGGTGCTTAAGAACCAGCTTAAGAAAAATATTTTCTTGGAATAAGAACCCCAGGAATAGCTGTAGACACAAGAAAGAACCTTGAAATCCTATCAAAAGTGTGGTCCTTTTTTGCCCCTGGATATGAGATGTTATGCATTACAACATTCCTCCTTTGTGTCCCTTTGATCAAAACTAACGGTAGGCTTTTGGCCTCTGTTTAACAATATCTCAGTTTGGGAGATTTTCTATCATATAATTTAGAGGTCAGGATGTTGTTTACTTATAGCAGCTTCTTCCATTTTCCAAAATAATAGCAGATGACATTGCTGGACATGCATCCTATTAAGCTGTATTTCTGAATGAACAGTCTCTTACAAAATTAGAAACTACGCTACAAATCCTTTACGGGTCCCACAGAATTTCTAATCCCTCCATGCCTCTTCAAATAGCTACAGCTGCTACAGAGGTCTTTAGTTTCAATTGATTTGTTCCTTTGGATCTGTCATTAGGTGCAAACGGTCTGTTCAAAAATAGACAGGTTGTGATCCTGCCACCAGAGAAGAAGGTATCCATATTTTTTTCACACTTGCAGTTTGCTGTTTAAAAGAGGGCAGTCTAGGTCTTGCATTGTATGTTTCATAAGCATGAAATTCTGATCAGCTGGAAATTTTTTCACTGCATCACAAGATCTGGTTCACCAGGCAGTCAGGTTATCTGGATTTTAGATATGAAGATTTTCCCTTTGGACAGAGTATAAAGGATAAACTGCTTGTGAAATCTCACAGTGCCATCTTGATACGTCAGCTAGCACACTCTTTACGACAAATTGCAAAGCCATCCTTTGTGGGCACTGTTCCTAAGTTTTCATATACTTAATACTCCAGTTTTCTTCTTTAGTTGTGGCAGAATTGAACTATTCCAAGATCATTAATTGGTACTATGGCCCGATAGCTTTGGAGAAGGCAAAATAGTTTTTGGAATATGATCAAGCAGAGAACCATACATGTTGACGAGTCATCAGTCACAATACCTTCGTTTGTATTTCTTTCAAATACAGTGATCCCTCCAGAACGTGAAAAGGAGAAACGGTTGAAGTTGCAGGGAAAGCAAGAAGAGTCTAGTTTCCCTGAAAGTGGCTTATTTACTTCATAATCCTGAAGAGCATGTTCACTGGTTTTGCTATTACAATTGGATTCTTTGGAAACAAAATGCCATCAAGTGGAAATGTGGGTCGATCCAGTGCTTTTTCTGACTTTCATACAGATCATTCTGAAGAATGGCCGGCTGAGTGAGGATGGCCTTTGTCTTGCATCTGTAAGCACTAAACCTAATTTCTTGCTTCTGTATTAGCTTAGAAAAAAGCGTCTTTGTATGTGTATAAGCACCGTATTACTTATTTATTCCATATTGGTGTTTTGATGATAATCATGACAAAAATAGTGAGGCTTTCATATAACACAGTAAAATGAAGCACAACAAACTGCAGAATATGCATCAGGTGCTTTTAAGAACACATACTTGAGTATCTTTAAAACAACTTGTGTCCTGGTTGACCCAGACAGCAATTATTTATCTACGACAGAAAAACTGGCAAGCGTCTTTCTTCTTAAAGACTTTTTAGTAAGTTCTTTTGCCTGTTCATACACTGAAACCAGAAAAAAAATTTCTATTACTAAGGATAAGGAAGTGCTACGAATGATTGCTTGAGAAGCTGAAGCTTTTGAGACCTTTCTGCTAAGGCACAAAGTGATCAAGCAGGTGATGGTCATTAATAGAACATTCACGTCAGGTCTAGAACTTGGCCCACAGTGTGAGACAGAGTGAACTGTTATCTTTTTTATGAGATCTTGTCAACTTTAAGGGATTTTTTAACCGCATATGCTCAAGACCGATTCAGTATTGCAGAAAACCTCAAGTCCGTCTTTTTGATACTCATCCATTCACGGACTACAACAATATGCTGAAGCCTGATCTTAAACAGTGGGTCATGGCATTAATTTGACGGTATTTTATAAATTCTGTTTTTATCCCATGATGTTGTGAATTCTAGTTTATCTTAACACCTTTCTCCTTTTTTCCCCCATCCTATTTACAACTGAACGTATTTTTCTTTTAATTTCTTGCTAAGATGATACTATACCTTATTATAGAAGACTATCATGAAGCTGGTATGGAAGCATTTACAACAGCGTATGCATTTTGGCATGTAGTGACCCAAGCTAGAGTTTTGGGAATTAATAATGAACTTCAGATATCCGAAACCCACCTATATCTAGACAGGTAATTGGTAATCATAAGGTGATGGCCATCTTTAAAGGGTCTCTTCAGTTTCACTGACTGAAAATGGGCCAGACTAACCAGTGAAGCATTTTGCAGTCTGGACTTCTCTAAGTTTTATTGTTTTCACTGTAAGAGAGAATTAAGGGTGCTTTTATTATATAATTTATGCTTATATGTTATGCAGCAGTTGCCTAGCTAGACTACACATCACGGTGGTCCCAGACTGGTACAGTGATTTTAAAACCACGCTGAACATGGCTGCAGATTGATCATGCAAATTCTGCCCCTGCCCCCCCCCCCCCCCCCCCCCGCCCCAGCCATTTTAACTCGTGCCCGCCCGGGTGGCCGCAGCTTCACTCGGAGGAGAAACTCGGGCGGGCTCCGCTCCCCTCCGCGCCCCC
>VZSC01016195.1:0-114800 GCA_013398225.1 Steatornis caripensis | reverse complement strand
CCCAGCTGATTTTTCCCCACTTGTGCACAGTGCAATGCAGAAAAAGAAAAAACTAAATAAAACCAAAAAAAGTGTGATGGGCGAGCAGGTTGACTGTGTGAGAGAACACGTGCAAAGTATACCTCAGAAACACTATAGGTGGATGAGCACGAAGGGAGCCGAGCCTGGTTGTGCAGTGGGGAAAAGAAAACATTGTTAAAAAAGAAATGGTGGCACAGTAAGGGTCTCAGAAGGTTTTCTGTATAGGTGGTTCCAGCACTGAGATAGTAGCAGGGGGTTCATTAAGTTTCCACAACCAGCTATTTCAGAAACTCCAAATTTATGTCTTTTAAGGTGGAAGCTTCTTAAAAGATTTTTTAAAAAAACTATTATATTTATAAAATAATTAAAACTAATGATGAATCTGAAGACAACTATATATTCTTCCTCCTCTAAATAACTGCCAACACTGTCTTGAGGAGAATAAGGTATTCTAGAAGAAGCTTTACCAATCTCTTTCATTTAAGACTACTAGTTTTATTCTAACTCTGCAAAGGGCACAATGTGAAAACCCATTAGAGGCCCTGTTCTCCCCTGTGTATCTTTATGTCTTCAGATGCTCAGAACCTGCATTTTGACAGTGGAGGTTTTTCCTCAATCTCACTGCCCCAAAAGCCAGAATAACTTGCAAAGTTAAATGTCTAACAGCCAGATATAGGTCAGTAGAGATCTGCAGATTATGTCCCTAAGCAACGTGAAGTGCTGTGATTCTGGAGGGACACTGTCCACCGTCAAAGCTTTCAGCACAAACGCAAGTTAATTGGTAACGCTACAGTTTTACTGATTGCTTAAGAAACACTTTGTTTATCCAAGATACCTTTTGCTCTGTACTATTAACCACTCAGACATAACTTAAGTATTAGAAAAGGACTCTCCAGTTATTTATAGGATCTCTTCCCCTAACATCTGAAAATCCGTTCTTTGGTTGAAAACATTTCATGTTTCAATTACAAGAGTAGTTTGAGTGTTGGTTCGGTTTTTTTCCTTAACTTTTGTTAGATTAATAATTATCTGATGACAACTGGCTGTCAAGAAAGACTAAAAGTAGCCTAACAAATGAAATTTAAAAAGGCATGGTTGTTATAAATGTATTAAAAATCTCCTCTTGATTTTTTCTAGGCGTGGAAAAATGAATTATCAGAAGCCCCAGTAAAACTTCCTTAGACTTTGGCAAAACTAGTGTCCGTACAGCAGTTTGGATACATTTGTGGTAAAGATGAACGCAGCAAGAATTTCCAGATAAGTTATAGTCACCACTTGCTGACTTAGGTATTATGATGGACTGAGCAGAGAACATGGTACTCATAAAAAGTCCCTCATGAACATTCTTCAATCTCAAATGTGCATTTCATAATCCTTCACTGAAATACAAAATATCACTTCCAGGAAAATTCTACAGCCACATTTGGCTGTGTTCGTTTATGTCCCCGTTATATACTTTTATACAGCCGTGCTTTCTTCACTGAAATTTTTTGAATACCCTGAAAATATTTTTGTTCCTTTCTGGCATTCTGCTCTTGTAGATAGCTTTACTAAGGAAACCTGAGTCACTTCACAGCATCTTAAATGTTCACATACAGTCAGCACTTCCTTCACCCGATGAAATGTCTTCTTATAGTGAGATGATTTGCAGAAGGACTAAGTTATAAATACAAAATCCCTTCAGACAAATAGAAAGAGTAGAAAATGCAGCTTTAAGAAATCAAATATTATTCTTAAACAGTCTATTTTGTAAAAAAAAAAAAAAAAAGGTAAAAAATAAGAAAACCAGAGAACTCCTTCTGGCAAAGCAAAGATTGTTTCTAGAAACATTGCTTTGAAAGCTTTCTTAGAAAGATAAGCTGTGCTTTTGCTTACAGTAGGCGTTCTGCTATTCACCTAAGACTTCTGGATGAGTCTGTAATCAAGATTCTCATAAATAATGTCCAACCATTGCTCCCATGGTTTATCTTGCAATAGCATGGAAAAAGAAGAACCATTAGCTTCATTTCAGTTTTGCAGGTGAGGATCCAAACAAGGCAGTAACAGCAAGAAACATCACAGCAGCAGTTTTTTAAGTATCAGCTAGTAAACAGAAACAACGATGAGGAGGTTTGGAATGGTACCACCTTGGCTTATCTTGTCTACCCCTCACACGAACTTCCAGAGGGCATGCTAGACACTTGTGTACTACTTTAATCTGCTCTTAGTCAGCTGCAATAAGTAAAATGCTATTACTTTCCTTGTCAAATTATCTTGTGATGTAATTATCCATATTTTCACTAATATCTAGGCTAAACTTACCATTTAACTTCAGTCTTATTCCTATTAGTATTTAATCACTTTAAATAATTGTGTATTTTCTTTTTCGTAGTTCCAGTTGTATAGAGGCACATGATAATATTCCCTTCACTAAGATACCTGTCTATTTTATTTCTCCCTATGCTCAAACATACACACACAGACAGGCACCGACTTTCCCTTAATCTCACTCACTTCAAATTCTTGTTTTCTTATTCATACATGTATAGCCTCTCAGTTCACCTATGTAATTTTCTCATAACGATGAAATCGAAGGGATGCTCAAGTGCTCTAGTCTCAAAATGATCTAACGTTCTTGAGGAAAGGATTATGCTCATACCACGCTTTTGCAAATAGTGATTGCTGTTTGTTTTCTTTTCAACAGGACCCACAATGAGACTGTTTAATCTGCTGCATACTGACAATTTCCTGATCTTTTCCATGTCACTGCTTTCTTGCTAACGAGTCTCCACTTCGGAGCATCTGCCCGATTTCAGCATTTTGTAAGTGTATTGCTTCTGTGGTATTAAAATTAAATGTCAATATTTTCCCAAGCTCCTTTGATGACTCTGCAATCTATCACCTACTCTACTTACAATTCGTTGCCATATATCAACTGCAGTGATTCTTCCTTCCAGTTTGAGAGACCGCGCAGCTCTCCTTATTTTGTTTGCTACCTGACAATCCCTACACGTCACGTTAGGTGAAAGCTAACGTGCTAACATTTGAACTGTGGGGCTCTTTTCCCCCATGAACATTCAAGTTAAGCGGCCACGCTGTCGGTCACAGAAATTCCCCACTGTGAGCATGATTTTAAAAGAGCTACGCCTATTTACACCAACTGAGAATCTGGTTCAAAGGCTGCAAGAGCAATTTGTTGTCAGTCCGAGAGTCTTACTGGCTTGACTCAGATCTTTAATAACGGAATATTAGGACCAGGAATAAAAGCCCCATAAATGTAATCCTTCATCAAGATCAAAGAAGGCAGGTACTTAAAGTAAGACAGAACACTGCATGCAGGAGACCATAGACTCTGAGAGACACAGCTCTGTATGAAAAATTATAATCCTGGTTTCATTAAATATCATATGGACAGTATTTGGCTCTGCTATGAATGCTGAGAACATTTGTCTTGGAAAAAAACCCCTTAATCTTTGATCTGGAACCATGGTGGTCAAAAGTCACACAAAAATTGTTTGGCATGTTACTTGGGAACTCTGTGTAGAACTTCTATATGTAGATGTAAATTTTTTTTTCTGATGGGTTTTCCACAATATTTTTCTGCAGAATTTAAATTTGCACTTAAAATACTTAGCACCTACAATTAAAAAAAAAAAAAAATCTTCAAAACGCAGACTGAAGCAGTGTCATTGTGTTGAATTTCATCTGAACTCCACACTTTCAGGAAGGTATTGATTTTAGCAGATATTACGAATTCTAGAATACAAACAAGTCGGCTGTTAAACTGTTCATCATCTCAGTAGCTAGCACACTTATTTGCCCCTGCTACATTAATTTGAACTGAATTGAATGCGAAAATATCCAAGTGATAGGAGACTAATTGTCCTAAATACTTAAGTTCAGCTTCAGACATAGGTCTCTGGGACAGGCCAAAGGATTAAGCAATGAAAAGAACTGGAATAGCTGCTGGGAAGATGAAATAAGATCTCCAGAGGAAATGGAAAAATAAATCTTGGGTCAGGAAAACGTTTTTTTGTAAATGATTATGCACTACTGCTGATATTAAAAGTAGTGTTTTAAAATGAAAACTACTCAAACGCCCCAAACTGCTTAACTAACTTGAATTTTAGTGCATGTATTCAGTGTAATTTTATTTTAAATATCTGACAGACTAGCTAAACTTTTAGTGGAATCTGAGATATTCTGCAGAATTCCAATGTTTTCTACGTATTTCCAATGGCCTTTGAATTTAATCTGGAAAGCATGTCTTTGCAATTCATTCTGAAACAAAGGTTCCACCTTAATAGTATACATAACTGTGCAATAGCATTTCATTTTCACTTATGGGGCTGGCCATCAGATGCTATATGCTTCCCCTCCCACACCATTCAATGCATTTGCCACATTGTACGAGTATTAACGACTTCCATCTGAACCCCTTTCCAAACACAGTATGGAAGAGACAAAAATCATTGCAAAGATGAACTATTAACAGACGTCTCATTATTTTCTTTAGTAAGGATTTGTTCTGTTCTTTGATCAGTCATTTTTATATCGTCTTTTAAAATGTTGCCTTATCTAAAACATCCATTACTATAGCATGAAGCAGAGCAGCAGTTGACAAAGCAGCAAGATTTAGTTATACGTTATTATACTTGCAATGTGTGTCCTGCTTGTTTTAACAAACTTAAAGGTAGAATATATGGAACATTTCCTAGTTCACAATCTGACTTCCTTACTTACACTGTGTAGAGTACGGCCATGAAATAACAGATAAATTGGACAGAGGAACAGGACGATTTCATGACAACTAATTTGTCATGGCTAACGTGGTCGCAGTTTTTCATTTGAAACCTTTCCCCGTGTGACATTCTGTGAAATAATGTGTGATTAGAACACCTTTTTTGTAGGACAAAGTTTCATGGCGTAATTTTTTCTGTCTTTACATTTATCCGCTAGTACTAAGGAACGAATTTAAGAGTGAGGAGTCTAAAATACAGGAACTTTCTTTGTCTTGATTATGGCTAATAAATTGGAGTTGCCACCAAATCTAAAATATCACACAGTTTATTCGCCTAAAAACTTGATTCTTAAAGACTTGCCAGGGAAAAGATACAGTCCTTTAATCAAATTTATTTTATAGCAAGCTGTAATATATTAGCAGCTCAATTTCCATGTATTTGACCTGCAAAAGATTATAAACTCAGGGACTTCTATTTAACAATGAGGACAAATCAACTTTATGTCAGATACATAGCTGGATATGCAAAAGCATCCAAAAGGGGTAAAAGTTATCAAACCATTACCACCACCAAAATTATCTTCCACTACATAACCATTTGGATTATGCATTAGAATGATAGTGTAGGGAATGACAACAGCCATAGTGTATGGAAAACGCAAACAGGACATGATCTAAAGAAATTATTCTGAGAATATTCATTGGATGGATGTGCAAAGGGATAAATGGTTACTGACTTTCACATCTGCGCTCATAACTGTCCCTTTTTTCTAATTTTCATTATACATTATGTGACTTAAACTCACTTCTACAGAATTGCTGAAAAGCTGATCTTAATTCAGGAGGCGAACTACTAAACATGAGGTACTGCTGTCCGTATTGTTATGTCGGATTGGACTTGCTTTATTACATAGTTCCATGAAAAAAAGGCAACTTTATAGGGGTGTCACGACTGATATGCTAGATCCTAATCCTTTTCTCACAATTCGTTTTCATTAAAGAACAAACCGAACGCGTAAGAAATATGCTGCAGAATTTTTTGTGTTAGTCTGCTAAAAAAGCAAGCAACAAAATGTGCATAGCGGGCATTCAACCAAATATTAACCTACTTGGCGAGATAAAATAGGGACCCAAAAAGATTAAAGGCAAAGGCAGAAGTACATGTGAACCTACAAGCTTTTGGGTTACCTTATATTAGTCATAGTTTTCAGTTCAGGTAAGGCTATTAATCACTGGTAGAAGATGTTTCAATCCTTTATATCAAGGATATCTTTTTTATCTGTTGCTAAGTTTAATATTCAGGAAACTTTTAAACATGCAACTTCAGTTTTGGAAATGGATTTTTTTCAGTTGCTGTAAAGCCAAGCAGTTTGATTAGCATTCATTGAAATGAAGTAGGATATTCTTCTAAACAAACCCTGTCAATTAGGTCAGGTTCCTCACGCACAACAAAATGAAACCCCAACTAGAAAAGAAAGAAAACAAAGGGAGAAAGAGAGAGAGAAAGGAAAAAGATGGGGATGAGAGGACAAACCAATCAGATTTGGTGTTACCAGCCAGCGGAAGTTTTAAAAAACCAGATCACCGAGTGAAATCGTACATTTACTCGGAGAGAGCATCCTTTGACATTGCCTTCTAGGTGATCTCTGAGCTCCTCCAGCTTTCGATGGAGCTACATGTAAACATCAGAAAATGAATTGAAAAAGCAACCTGTTCTCTTGTGACGTTCTTTTTCTTTTGTTCTTTGTTTTTGTGGTTTTCTTCTTTTTTTTTTTAATAAATCATAGCATAACACATTTCTCACTGCCACTGGCAAAGCGTTTCAAGACATCAGAGTGCTGTGAACAACACAGACGTACAAGCTCAGTAAACTTGGAATCTGGAAACAGGATATTTTTGCTTGAATAATGATTAGCATGGCTCTTTTTTCAGTACATGAAAAATATTGAAAAATCAAGGGTCAGACCATTCTAAAGCTACTGAGTCTCTCCTAGATTGTTCCTTTATTTATTTATTTGCTTGTTTATTGGTAAGGCCACGTTCCAGAATTTATTTCCACCTAAAAAAACTTTTCAGAGGTAAATTTTCGTGCTTGGGAACCTCAATTAGGATCTCCCATCTTCTGTGAGGATATTCATAGAAGATTTTGTGTCTAAGGATGTATTTTGGGTTGTGAAATTAAATTCTGGGCAATCAGATACAGAAATAATAATCCTAAATTAGGTATCAGTGGGTGTTCATGAAAGTAATGGGTGAATCCCACCTCCTAAATAAGCTACATCTTCTGCATATGTATGCGTGTTATGCATCTAGAATTGTATGTGATGGCTCATTAAAACGCACAGGTCACAGTAATCACATACATACACAATTTTCAAAAACAGCACAGGAACCGTGGCTGTCTCGTAATTTCCTTCATGTGAATTCAGTGGTCCTGAACGTCTTCCACTGAAACAGTGCCTCATTCATGTACAGTGCTCTTCTCATTCACTGTAACTAAAACCTCTTCCCAAAACACAAGGTGAAAAGATAAAGCCACACGGACAGTGAGGAATGCCACAGCTGCCTCTAGCTTCAACGTGTATAAACAAATAGCACTGGCTTCTTTTTCTAAGCGGAGATAAATTTAAATGGTGGCATTACTGGAAAGAGGTGCATAACTAATCCTTCCCTCCCCTTCTTCATGATCAGTGAAACAACATCTTCATGAAGAGCAGAGGTAGAGCAGTTTTAGACAACAGAGAGGATGGCTTGTCCTGCAACAAAGGCCATACGCTCACATACAAAACCAAAACAAAGGTGAAAAACCAAGAAGGCAGGAAAGGCAAGGGGAGTGCAGAAGAAAAACGAAATAATTAGCACTTGAGAAAGTGCTAAAAGGAAATAAAGTGGGAAAAAAAGGTGAAAAAATGGATGGCTGAAAAAGAGGCAACTGTTGAGATGGAACCTTAACAGAATGGCCTGGATGGCACACGATCAGCATCTTGGTATAGATGACGTCCTGTGTTTTAAACCATTTATTAGGGTGTAACGTTATACACGGCGGGTACTGATTTAGATATCTGCCTGTTCCGTTAAGCGCTCTACATGTTTTGAATGTGTTGGTACAAACGTAAAAAAGGCAGAAGGGGCTAAGTATTAGCAAAACAGTGGCTCCATTCTTATTAGCCTCACACAAATCTCTCTCATTTCCTCTTTATTTACTCTTATTTTTCCTGATTTAAAGGCTATATATACATGAAATGTGCAACTCTCTTGTAACGGCCTTTTGCAGAATTAAATGCAAAAAGTGTGAGCACTATAAAAGTTTAATTATGTTTCAAGATGGGAAGCAGTGGTCTGAAGATGAGTAAGTCACTTCTCCATGTAACAGGCAGTTCAGAGACAACAAACAACACAGATTAGAGAAGTGGTTTAATCATGATCACCAAATTACAGGCACTTCCAGAAAGTTGTTACTATCTCTTATTTGTGGTGACATTCAAAGCTAACTAACTGGCAGCCTGCCTTCAGTAGGTTGTTCTATGTGTAGCACAGAAACAAACAAAATGTGACCCAACAGCAATAAGAATACTGAAATAAAAATGATGGGATGGTGAGAAATGGAAAAGCCCCTTCCCTCCCTCCCCTCACCTCCCCCTTCAAAAGGAAAAGTGTAGGCTATAGAAGAAAACTTGCAAAATAAATGTTAGAAACATATTTACTTTGAGGGATCCAACTCTACTAGCAACTCCTTTGCTTTCATCCGGCCGTCTAATTTGCTACAATGGGGGAAGATGGGTAAAAAAGACAGAAGAATAAAGAAAAAGTGAACTTAAAAAAATTTCCACACAATCAGTTAGCAGTACATGCAAGACATCAATTTGACTCTCTGAGACACCTCTAGAGGACAAAGACACAGACTCTAATTTCTGGAATAAATGATGCTTTATCATGGCATTTTAAACTTGCTTTGTTGACCATTTTTATTTCCATATATTACCAACCTGGCACATATGTTGCATGCTGAAATCCCTAACATTTTTCAAGAATACATGTTACTTATCTGATTTGGATATTAAGACTGACGAAGTCCTAAAGCTCTAACTGAAGAAAAAAACACCCTAGACCTTCTAGAAATCATATGATCATAGTATGCTACAACTGGGAGTATCAGGCCTGGCAAGTATCATGATTGATACCTGACAGAATGCAATACAGATTCCTATTGACCCAGGCCTAGAGATTTTAGCCACTGCTATCAAGATTCCCAGTTAAAAAATATGCTGCCCAACCAGAAAATTTTAATGCCAGACCAACATTAGATTTTTATTTTAAATATACCTTGTATGCAACCTCTCTCCCAACATCTCCTACCTGCTTACTTTTCCTTTATTATATACGTTTTTCCCTAGACGATGCAGAGGATGAAAGAAACAAATGAGGCAGCTGCTCAGAAGGCTTCATACTGTTCGAAGCACGTAAAAGAAGACCTTCATTTCCAGCAAAAGATCCTTTCAGAATTGCTGAATCCAGTAAAGAAATCTTTTTTACTGGTAATTTAAACTTGTGTTGTGTCATTTGAAGCAGAGAGGAAGAAGACAATAAAAATTACTTTAGGGATATCCTTCCAGTCAACTGGAAGTTTTTATTATCTGACGGTTGTTTCACAGGTTACGTAAAACAAAGCCCCACACAACTGAGGTGAACCCTTTCAAACAACACTAACTGCCTTTTCTTTAAGAAATCTCAGCAAGGAAGCCAAAGACTGAATGAACCATGGAAATTCAACGATGCTTTTATGCTCTCTGGAGCACACCAGCAAAAGCAGAAGTTAGATTGCCACTTTTTGTTCTTGCCTGACCCATGGAAAATGGAGAAATTCTTATTCAAAACACAGTCAACTGAATGTTTTTTTCTTCACTTGATCAGATTCTCAAGAAAATAATGCAATTAAGCAATATATCGACAACTTAAATATTCAGTTGTGATAGGACGTCCACTAGCAAAATACACTGGAAATATTTATGTAAATTGTTGCTTTCCTTCCCTAGTCTTACCGCATTAAAACAGTATCTGTTTTGAACTCTCAAGTGAAACACACACATTACTGTTTTGATGGGACTCCAAGCAAATCTCCAAGCAATTCTAATACACTGACCAAGAAAAAACTGTCATTCTTAAACAAAATACATCTCCTGTAGTAGACAGATTCAATTAAAATATATGTAGGCGTAACCTAGTTGCTATATTTTTCCTAATTGGGGAAAAACCAAAAGAAGCCTCAAGAGAGAACATGATCCTTATTTGAAAATAAATTAAGAGGAGTTAGAGAAAAGGTGCTTGGCCCAATACCCTGGCTGAGATAATACCATCCCCAGACAATCAGACATAATCAAGCAGAACCCCAATTCATGTTACTAATTTGAAATCTTTTCCAAAATTAATATAGTCAGTTTTGTTTTGAAACATGAGAGATACGAAAAAATAAATGCTGATAATCTCATATAATGACATGGAGCTAGGACATTAAGAAAAATGCTACATACTACAGAAACTTGGGGAAAAGCTGTAAGCGACAGCAATATGCATTCCCCTTCAGGGAAAAAGTTTTTCTTCTGTTACTTACCAATGTGGGTATTGTGGCTGCCCAAGTTGTGCGGAAGGTTTAGGATTCAGTCAGAAATGAGATCAGAGATATTACAGGTGCATAGAACTGACATTATTTACTCTTTCTTTCTTCAAAATATATAGAAGAATACATAAGCAATGTGTACATTGCGAGCAACAGAATTATAAATGCTTGAAAATATGAATTATGAGGAGATAGCGCAAGGTCAGCTCTTGTTCTACATCCATGGCACAGTTAATATACATGATAACACGTTTTCTACAGGAACCTTGCAGAATGCAACTTGGATGCTTCTCAAGGGATGAATCAGAGTGATATGAGTACTGCACAAACTATACTACCTCTGTTCTGGGAATCAAATTGGGTTTTACCAAGAAGGCAAAGGACATCAGGAATAAAACCACATTTTTTTACTTCCTGTACGATGTTCTAGAAGTTGACTGATAAACTAGTATTTCAGAAATGGCACAGATTACCCACTCCTTGTTTTTCAGAAATTCAGCTAGAAACAAGAACCCTACCACAGATGAACATTTGTAGCTAGAAAAGATTAGAATGGAAAGTGTGCATGTAAGTGTTCTAAATCAAAAGTGTGTATACTTCTATCCACATTGGTCGCTTGTGTGATCTTGAAACAAGTTCTTTGATTTTTCTATTACTCATTTCATTTGTAAAACGAAAACAATACTTCCTTCTATACAAAAGACATGATTAATAAAAAGAACCTGAACAATGAAATTGAAAACAAAACTTCGTGCCTTAGGTTTATGGTTTTTTTTTTTTTTAAATACCACAACACAAGCTAAATGAGTGGATTAAGAGATGAGACAGGAGCAACACTAAGTAGCTATGGGCAAAATGTTACCTGAAAGACATGAGGGTTTTGGAACATTCTGAAGGAGGAGAATGAAGATATTAAATGTAATGAAGCAAGAAAGGCATTGCGTAGGGAACATTCCAGGAAACTGGCAGGATCTAATGCACTGACAGTTAAGATAAATGCATTACATTTACATCCCTTTCTTATTCACGAGGGAACAACAGTAGGAGTTAAAAGCTACAGATTAGCCACAGGTGTCCCTGTCTTGGTATCTGAAGAACACGGTGGAGTTACAAGGGGAGGAGAATGAGACAGGGAGAGAGTGGAAGAAAACTTAGAAAGCAGGGAAACTAGAACCAAACAGTGAGCAAAGAGAGGTGCTCAAATATGCTTAATGGGCTTGTTAGAAGATGAATGAAAGACTTGGGCGCCAAAGACCAGACACAATATTTTCTAAGCAGAAGTCTCACATATGGTTTCATTCTTATTCCTCTCCCTTCTAATAGAGCCCAAAAGAAATGTATCTGTTTATCCTCATCCCTGATTTAACTCCAGAAAAAATAATTTAAGAGACCTGACTCTAAATACATACAAACCAGCAGTTACACTCATCATAAAGAAAGAACAGCTCTGAACAACTGGCTAATCTGAGATTGTGGCTCTAGTTGAACTTATTTAAAGGAAGTGTTCCACAAGAGAAGAAGTAGCCTCAAATACTTACCACTATCTGTCTTAGACTCCTTCCCCTTTCTGATAACATTCCCTGTTCTTGCTACTCTAAAGTTTCCCTGCTTACTGCTTTTGACAAAGACACTGGAATTTCTCAGGACTTAAAAGCTTTCAGAAATGTGTTTTCACATTCACATTCACCAAAAAGCCAAACCTCTGTCAGACTTTTTTCCAAAATCCTGGCTAATACATACATGTTTCATAACGAAAAAGCTTTTTTTTATATGATCGAATTACTTAATTCTGAAACTGAATAAATGCAACACTAGCAATGGAAACTCTTTACAGCAGTGATTTAAAAAAATGTGAAGTTCCTTATTCAGTGGCCTGGGGATGCAGTGTTGGAATCATGTTAATCAAAAGCAAGAGATTATACTACACAGCAACCAAACCAAATTCAGATTATTTGCTGTACACGTCAGAAAAACATAACTGTTCTCCCACTTGACCGCTACTGCAGAGATCAATGATGAATGGTGAGTAAAGAAAATTATTAATATTACTTGTGGATTATTACATCGCTGGGTCTGCAATAATAATAAATGTTTTTCATTTGTCTTGTGTGTTATCCCTGACAACTGCGCCAACAAACATTTTCTGTTTTCTTAGACAGAAACAGTCCATGTTAGTTTCTAGCCATGGCTTCTTATCATTGCACCTAACTAAAAGTTCCCTTGTGCTCCTGACCTAGTTGCCTCAGGGGATGTGAAGTTAAATGGTGTGAATATTCTCTACCGAATCCTAAATAATTAAACTTGCTTGCATCGTATTTGTCAATGTGACTACATATACTGATAACACATGTTACTGAAGTTGTTCCTTTTTATGGCAGGTTTTTGGCTAAGAAACAGTGACATTCACAAGTTTGTACCCACTTGTTTTTCCAGTTTTACCCGCCATTACTTCCTTCCAGTTACTGTTTCGTCTCAAAATGCAGGGCATCATGGTAAGAAAGGAACGATCAGTTTTGAAAATCTAGAGCAAAACTGTGCATATGATGCTCCTACTTTGGACCACTTCCTTCCTTCAGGTACATTCCACAATATACTCCAAATCTGGTGGTTTTTTTCCCTCAAGGGCCGTTCAACTGACCAAGTCAAAATACGGAAGAAGAACAATGGGATAAACTTCTCTCCAATCCAATATAGCTAAACAGATGTTCTATGATTCAGTGAAAAGGTAGGTGGATGTATAAAAACAACATTAAAATGATCTTAAAGACAAATGCATTGAGAAGACAAAACCACAAAAACCTTACAAAAGAGAAACTAAATATGAATCACAACACATTCAAACAGCCCCGACATGAAGGGACTTTGAAAGAATACAATATATTAAGTACAAGATATTTAGGAGCCATCAGCAATTTTTTATCAAAAGTTGGAGATTCCTCAAGTTGATATAGTGCATTCAACTAGAGAAGAAGGGGGCTCTGTCAATGAAGAGAAACCATAAAAGCTATACTATGCATATTATTACACCACTCTGTTCCAGAAAAATTTTTTGAAACCTGTCACACAAATTTTCACACATTTCTTATTAACAGAGAAACATATCTCAAAAGTATAACCCACCGGGCAATGATTTTACATCAGTTAGCCAGAAAGAAAAAACTTTATGTATTGGCCAAATCACGTACAGGAAGTGAATCCAAAGGAGATTAAATCTTATGAAGATGGAAAATGCTTTTTTTTTCTGACCCTTAGTAATGTTTGTCCAAGTTCACAGTATACCAACAAACTGGAGATAAGTGAAGGACAGTGACATTCAGAAAAAAGGAATAAACTGTAAATATTCCATGGCTGGCAAGAAGTCATTTTAATTAGTGAAGTAATTCCATACTGCTTGTCAACTAATTTGATGTTGGGGACTATGACTGCTAACATTCAAATACGATATAATAAAATACTGGTTTGGGTGGTATTTTTTACAACCCTTACTTGCCTGACCAACAGTGAAAAATTCTGATACAGAAATCTGAACTCCAACTAGAATTTTCTTCTCTAATAAGAACAGTGCCCTACATCAAGTGAGCAGTTTCTCCTGCTAACAAAGAGCTTAATATATTTTGAATATTGCAGCATACCAATTTATTTTAAGTTAAAAATGCATTATGCATAACTTTTACATTCGTGCATGAAAAATATACTTGCACTTGAACATATTTTTACTTCTGCAGTTTTAGGCCAGACAAACACCAATTAGATGGGGCTTCCTAAATAAATGGGGAGTATTTTCAAATAAAGGGAATACAAGATGCTATAACAAAGACATACGTTCTCAACCAATAAACTTGTTCACGCCTATGCATTATACTGCAGTATGGCATAAATATTTTATTAGCGTTGCTGCGCTTCTTGAAAATGGTAAACCTACAAAAACATAATGTACATGAATGCTAATCAATACCAATAACACATCATTATCATACCATCCCACATTTTGTTCAAACTACCTACATTTAAAAAAAAAAAAATCTCTCTAAAAAGGGCACTGCTACTCACACACTTCCACGTGCAGATGAGGGAATAAACACAGTGCGGGTGGACCAATCGGTGGTAAAAAGTAATGCAGTTTTGAGTTTAGTACATTAATATCACCATCAGATCAATGGTCTGTAACATACTTAATGACAAAGACACTGTAACCATGTCCTTATACAGGAGATTTTGCAATACACTGGTTATCTTACACCAACACGTGGCAGTCTAATTCTTTAAAAATGACTATTGACTTCAGTGAAATTTGATGGTCAGAAATCGAATCTAAAAGCTGGCAGGTAAAATGCACAGCCAGGGCAAAATGGACTACAACAAATACAAATGTTACGTATTATGCTGCTATTCTTGGTGACTTAATGTCCTAAATCTCATTTAAACTGGAGCTCCGGGCATAGGAGAGTTAGGTCCTTACTTTCACTATGCAGTTCACAAAACACATAGCCTTTATGTTGCTCAAGATATGAAGAGATTATAAATGATAAGTAACAAAACCGAGCGGCTTCTCTTGGCAGAGGCATGCCCGAGCGCTATGGAAATGACACAAAGGGCTCCTACTGATCGTAAAGAATGCTGGCGATTAGAAGGCTTAATTGGCCTGCACAGAGCTGGGTGCTATTGAGAACAGACTGCTCCAAGCAAACTGACTGAGAATAAGTTCAAATACCTTATGCTTCATTTTATTATACAGGGGACACGTACGCACAAACACATTGGGACCAAGCATTACGGTAGGGTTTCCAGACCCAGTTTGTGTCAGAGTTTTCTGTTGCACCGCTCTCCTGTCACACGGATGAAATTCCCCAAACCCTTCTACCCACTTCAGGATACCTTTCTCACAGTTTTTCCTGACCATAGCCCTTTCTTTTCTCATAAAGCCATTGCTGCCTCATGCCTCCAAGCTACTTTCTACTCTTCCCCAAACCACTGTAAGTCCTGCAGCCTCATCTCTCAATCAATACTTTCAAACCTCTCATTTCAGAACTGCTTTGAGCATTTTTTGACTGGCTGCTAGCACATGTTGCTTCCCACCTATGCCTGCAGCTTTATCCTCTGACTTTCCCCACAAAGGAAAGCAGAATTTGTACCTCGTGCTCCCATTTTTTTTGTGTGTTTAAAAAAACCCAGAACACCTGTCGCATATATCAGAATTCTGTCTTGGCAGCAGGGAAGAAGTTCATATTTAAGGAAAAAATAAAATAAAAACATGGTAAGTCCTAGGTCACCAAATTTTGAATTCTTTTCATATACGTTTTCCAAACTGACAATTTAGTTCTGAATGTGCTGCTCTTTTGCCTTGTTGTCCTAAGCTGAACTGAAGTTCTAAAAGGTGCAGCATATACAGGGCTGTTCATACTTCAGCGGAGGACAGCATCCTTTAAACATTTTTAGACACTAAGCTAGCTCCTATCAAAGATACCTTGGTGGTCACAGTGAAAGCTGCCACATCAATGAAGTCACTTAGAAGTGACCTGATGGTGGGACAGGTAGGTTATAAAGCAAACTAGCTAAGACATTTGCTCTCTTTGACCACTTTTAGCAGCAAAATTAAGGGAGAGACGTTTGCACTCAGGCTCTGTAACACGTAAGATTCCTTCTTTCTGAGAACAGCTGGGCCAGTGGGACTTTAAAGGGAAGAGTAAACCTCTTTGAGGACAAGTGTATTTCAGGTTTATTCTCAAATATCTGCAATATCCTGCACTTTATCACTGTGGCCAGGCAGGGTTGTGTTTGGAAAATTTGTGTGAAGCTTCTTGTCACATGTATTTCCTCACACCTATGCATCCTGAAGAGTTCAACCGTGAAAGAGAAGCGGAAGGGTCAGCAAGGATACTGGGAAACCGTATATCCATTAAAGCTATAGGGAAATGTATAATTAAAGCAGTGAGACGATCACCTCAGAAGACGAATATAAGGCGGAAAGATCCGGGATTCAATTCACTTTGCAGAAGCTTAAAGCAATATGATCTTTAAGTGGCTAGATACTAACAATAACCTAGGAAGTGACCAAGGTCATTCTTTGTGCACACTGGCGGCGATGTCGAATGAAACCACTGTCCAAGGAGGTTGCCAGGGAACTTCATAAAGCCAAGTGTTGCAAAGAATCGCCATGCCAATGCACAGAACTCCTTGCTCAAAGGCAATTCTCACATCTTGAAAAGTTATTTTTGAAAGCAAAAAAAAAAGCAGTCTTAATAAATAAGCTGTAACGAATGGTGCAAATTTGAGAGAGAGATTGCCAGCAGCTGGTTTGAAATCTTGCCAAACTTGTTACGGTTTCTTACGGGATGACTTCCATGAATCTACTGTAGGGCATTCAAGCGGGAGGCCCAGTTTCCAACACAGTCATTATAGAGAAGTATGTTCCAAATGTAAGCGCTTTAAATTTCTCACCTTAAGGATCCCTAATTTGTCATAGACTTTTCATGTAAATACATTTCCTATAGTCACCCCTATTGCTGGTTTAAATAAAAGACTCTTTACTGAAACATATGCAGGTTTCAGTAAACGTAAATATCACTAAGTGCCTACAGAAATTCTTGTCCAAGAATATGCAACGCTACCGTGAAAGTGATCAGAAACAGATAAATAACCACTTCCTTTCCATTCAAATAAGCAAATATACTGTTGAAGCCTAACTGAAGTAATCAAATTCTACCCTATTCATAAATGCTCCTTTTAAAGAAATAATATGTATTTTGCCTTTTAAAATTAAACTAAATTGGTGAGCAAAATAGAGGCAATTTATTAGACATTAAAGACAAATTTTGAGTGTAATAAATATGTGGATTCATTTGAATTGTCGTCATTACTATTAATAATCTGAACATATTCTAACATCTAATCTTGAGACATCTGTGAATGGCATAATATCACATTTTAACATGTCATCAGAATTTTGCCCTGATTTGTTCTGCTACAGTTTATTTGTTCCACACAGGCAGAAATGCGGAAACAATTAAATCCTGTTTTCTTACAAGGAACAAACAAAACTGGTTAAACTGCTGGTGTTCAAAATGGGACAATTCCCTGGAGACTACAGTGCCTTCTCCCTTTTCTGTTGCACGCAGAAAATCAAAACAGGTAAAACAACCTAGGATCAATATTTTACTGCATGAAAAGTGGCACAACAAAATAAGAATTTTCTCAAACACAGGCAATGCCCTTGGCGCATAGTAAGTTCTCCTTGAAGATCCAGAATACAGAGTTGGATAAGCACCGACCTAAGCCTTACACAAATTACAGAATAAAGGGTTTCTTACACTCATCATGAGACAGGAGATAATTAGAAGGGTAAGCAGACAAAGAACTTGAATTTAACAAGATGAAGTGCATTAACAATTTAGAATGGCCGTTTATGAGAAGGATGGACAAAAGATGGTGACGACTGTTCTTTTGATTTTAAAAACCATCACCTTTTCCACCACCTTTGTTATCTCACTTCCTAGTACTGGTTGTTGATGTTTAGTGATTGTTACAATTTAACAGGACTATTTAATGGAATAAACTCGGTATGCTAGGGATTATAATAATTTTTTCCAACCTTTCTGAATAAATTGGCTGTAGGACTTTCCTCATCTCATTGCTTAGTGACTGCTGTTCATTTGAGGTACTCTAAACTGTCATTTATTGCGTTTAGAGCAGGTAGAGTAGAACCACACCAGAAGAGCAAGAAAAGCAGCACTGACATAGTGCACACATACTCCTCTGGTACGGTGGCGCAGTACCGAGGCTCAGCTATGATGAAAGATTATGTGTACACACATACGCACAGATTATTTTTTCTAAAAAAACCCAATCATCCTGAGGAATAGAGGGCACAGAATGAGGATTACACACACCAATAGGTATAAGCAAGAGCATTAGGCCACATACTAAGTAGGATGAATGCTCTCCTTTCCCACTCAGGAAATAATGCGTGGGAACTTGGCAAAAGAATGCCAAAGAGAAAGCATTTTGTGCCTTTTTCTCAAAGCCTCCTGGGGAAATACTTGCTAAAAATAGCTACAATTCAAAAACTTGAGTAATCAATATGATGCAAGAATCTACTTGATGAATGGAACTCTCAAATTCTGACAGCAATTCCTCAGGGTAAGTCCTAAAAGACAATGTCTTGTCTTTTGTGTCTTGGAAAGACAAATAAATGACTACACGCACATTTGAGGCATTGCTGTGCTGACCTATAAATGCGAGGGTAACATAATGCTGAGGAATAGGTTTTTGTGAAAGAGAAAGCCTATCTGCTTGGGCAAAAAAGATATCGAAACAAGACTTTAATATAAAAAAGTTATTACAAAAATTCTCAAAATTGAGATAAGGTCTATATCTCCTATGTCTGTAGAAGGTATCTTGTGATGCAAAAACCAGGAGATGTGACACACACGTTCAAGAGTAAATGGTCTATATGAGCCTTACATTCAGGCTCAATCTTTTTTTTTAGATAAACAACTAACTTGGATAGTTTTTTTGTTATCGCATCAGACACAGAATGACTTCGCCATTTTATACTACAATGAAATGGCTTAATTGCTTTATTATATGAAAATAGATTTGCTCTCAAAAGAAAAATATTTTCAGCATGGATGCAATAAATCCAAAGTGAACAGGTACAAAATTCAAATTAAGACTGATCTTGAAAAATACACTTTTCTATATCAACAGACAGCAGTTTTATCTTCCAAGGGAGACAAATGACCACCTTTCATCAACCTTTTGCAAAAGTACCGTTCTAACTGAGGATACTTTGAGCAACAGTCAAAATACATTCTTGAAACTGAGTACTTTGACTCTGTTTTCTTCACTGGAGAAGAACAAAACACCATGCCAAGAAGGCTACTAGTTCTAGACAGAGAGCCTGGCAGTTACAAAAATAAAAGATACTATTTTGTCTAAGCTAGAAACTGTTAAATACAAAATAGAAACTGTTAAATACAAAATGAAGTTAAAGGAATTTAAAACAAGGAGTAAAAGACTCCTGAAACATACAAGCAGAAAGAGAGAAAGTAGAAATGCTATCACTTGAGGTTATCACTTAAGACATTAATGGTAAACTAAGCAACGAAAAACAATACCTTGCCTGAATTTTGACACGATATGACAGCAAAGGCATAGTAATCAATGAGAATTAACAAAAAGCTGTATTACTTTTCATGAGGCAATTGCTTTTACAAACAAATGAAATGTAGGACAGGAACATATAGAAGTAAAAATAGAACTGTTGGGAGGGCAAGGAAATCGCTAGTTGGAAGGTAAGAATATATTTTGATGGCAGAGGAACAGCCAGAGGAGAAGTTATGAATATAGTTTGCAAATGAGCGATGTAGAAACTGACCAGAGAGAGCATTTTCAATAATGATTTTGACATAAAAGTTAGGAGCGCTCTCAGATAAACATGGGAGGCATCATCACTACAGAATATTGAAGTAATCGCATTTGCAGGTATTTGATAACATTGAAGATTGCTGTAAAAGAAACAGAGTGAAATTTAACACAAAGTTCTGAACTAACAAGCATCTTTGCTACATGGGCAAGGACTTAACAGTTGGAAAAAAGATTATAAATCCATTGTACAAAACACCAGTAAAATCTCATATAAGCAGATATACAGTTCTTATCCCTTCAAAGAAGGTGAAATCTACAACAAATGCAGGAAAACATTTTTGAAGGAGTCTTTTACAAGGATGAAAATGAAGGAGTTTGACTTAGTTAATTCATAAAAATGAAATCTGAAAGCTTCTATGCCTCCCCTTTATAAGTCTATTTGAGGAATGAATACATGATCAAGAAGAGATTGGCCTTATTTAAGTTAAAAAGCCAACAGTGGCACAAAGGCAACTGAGTGCAGACTGATCAATGAGGTAGTGAGGCTCTAAAACAAGACTGGAGACAGCTATTTTTATTTTGTCCATTTTAGACGGTATTACATATTACAACATTAAATAGTGTTAGATATTGCCTGGAAAAGGAGATAAGATTCATAGAACCAGGAGATGCCCTTTACTTTTGACCCCCTTATTTCCTAAAAACCTTTTCAAAGGTGAAACTGAACTTCAGGGACTACTAGTACACTTGCTAAAGAACCCAGAACTTGAAGGCAATTTCATATTTACATTATCCACGACAAAAGCAATGCCTGTGCTTTAGCTTCTTGCTTCTCTCTCACATCTTGCATCAAGTAATGGAACCAGCAAACTTTTACTGCAGATGATACATTAACCACAGGAACACGCATGCCTTGAAAAAGCCTTCCTGGCTTGAATTTCAGTTTTGGCTCCTGCAAACATGTAACTGCTTGCTGCTGCTATACTACCACCACATTCTACAGCACTTTGAGTTGCATGTGCACATGAAATGGAATATTAGTATTATTATACTGCTTGTCTGTAGAAGCATGATACGGTATCAGGATGTGACATTCAAGTAGCTTGCTTCAATAGCAAGCTAATATAGACTTTTGCATAAGAATACTCCTTGAATAACTAACAGATGTATTAAGAGTGGTAGAGAAAAAATGGAATTGTATGGATGCGGAAGCACCAGAAAGCCCAGCAGAAGGGATATGAGAAAAACATGGTGATGGCACACAGATTAGTAGTTCATACAGTTCACAGCACTTCACGCAGCTTCTGGGGATACCCAATCAGTAAAACAAGACAACCTAAAACGATTTACAGATAATAAAAAGAAGGTTTAGATAAGAAGTACATAGGACAGTGAGTAAATCTTACATATTCAAGAGGTGGAATCGGATGGAGAGACAAATATTCCGTTAACCGTCAGCTCCTAAAGGCACATCCAACACTGACTTAATGGCTACCAACGTAAGAAGAAACCTAGACAAATTGTGGAGGACTTGATAGCTGGTGTCCCACATCCTATACATCATTTCAAGGAATCCAGACCAGACCAGGTGGGCACACAAATATGGATGCCTGAATGCCGGACAGACTACTGAATCCATGTATCTTTGTGCTTTTCAGTATGAAGATATGAAAGTGTGACTGAAATCCTTTTTCTTTTAAAGTAACATCGCCTACCTCTCCTGTAATATCTGGCATTGAACTTTGCTACACCATCGCTGAATTATTTACCATAACTACAAGAAAGAGGCTTGTCTATCCTTGCAAGCACATTCTTGAAATTTCTGATGCTTTTATCAAAAAAAAGAACAGAGCAGTAGGTGATGTGAATTATTTATCATGTCAATAGTCAGCGAAGGAACAGAAGCAAGCCTGCCCAGGTTTGAGCTGCTGTTTAAGATCAGGTTAATGTATGAATGGCTGAAATTACAACTCACAGGGACTAAGATACTAAAAAAGAGTAGCAGTGGATAATCAAATTCTTACAAACAGAACATATGTCTATATGAAAATTCAGCACATAGACGCATAGTTTTACTCTTGAAACCATATTTCATGAAGAGACAAGAGAAATCAATTGACACCGGTAAGAAGAACTAATATCCCCAGGAAAAGAGAACGAATTAAGATGGGAAGTCAATATTGCTCCAAGAGGCCAACTCCAGCAAGACATCAAAATGATCACCAGGCTCCAAGAGCCGCGACAAGCATCGCTGACAAGACCAGAATTAGAAACAAGACAGAGCTAGCAAATTATTCTTTAGAGGTGCATTCATAGCAATTTCTAAATGAAGGAACTGGATGAAAGAAAGATGTAACTACATCGGTGTTTGGAAAAAACCCCAAACAATCAAAACCCAACCCCAAACCCCCTCATCTTGAGATACATCAGAATTCAAACCAGAGATCTGTTTTGGATAGGAACTGAAAAGGTGTGGGTAACGAAACTAATGTGAGAAGGATACACATCTTTCCTTTTCTTAAAGTAATACAAACTGAAGTTATCAGAATTTGAAAAAAACCACTTGGCATTTGAAGAAAGCACAGTAATAAATAAAAACTCTTGCTTCCAAAGCTACTTGAAAAAAACATTTCACGCAGGAACTAACAAGCTGATACAGCATAAGCACACACAGATCAGAACTCATGCAAAGCATGTGTAAGCCACGACGTCTGTACTGAAAGATGATTCTCTTTTGGAGGGATACAAATGCAGAATAGTTACAATTTGAAAAAACAATTATTTTCAAGGAAAGACTGAGAAGCTTATTTCTGACATGTTGGAAAGTTTCACTGGACTCGGGGAAAGAATGGAATTCCGTAGCTTAATAAAATACCAACTGGTTACTAAGAAAGAGAAATACGGGGAAATTTTGCACATTAGAGTTTCTTCACATGATTCTGTATATAACAAGTCTGAAAAGTAGATGATCTTATGAACTCAAGAACTCTTCTGGATGCCCTGGATTGGTATAGGTAGCCAACTTCCAGCTGCTCCAACATCCCTCTTTAGCCCTGCTATAAACAGTTCTTGGGCATGAGACAAGGAAGGGAACCAGATTTTGGCACTGCTATACTATTTAATACAGACTCCAATACTACTTGAAAAACAGATATTCAACAAAAAAAGTAAATAGAACTAAGTCAAATAGGTACCTCTACTGAAATTCAACGTTCAGCTTAAACTCGATGACACAAGTCTTTATTCTGCCTCTCCAGAGACTTGTTGATGGGTCTATTTTGGTACTAACACCACCTCACTCCTGTATTTTTCAACCTTCCTACAAAGTACATTTTCCATGTTAGAAAGGATTTTAGTAGCCTTTGCTTTTATTATTTATTATGCATTTGGGGTTTTTTGCTATCCCAAGCACATCAAGCTGCTTCCTTCTTAGTTACAATGTCTCACTTCTGAAGTTGTGGCATTTAGTGTTTTTAACTAACAACAAGCACCAGGGTTTTTAACCGAAATGTAAACTAAAAATAAGACCTGTTTAGGGCTCAATCATCCACGTGTTTTGTCAGGACAACACACTTGAAACAATGAGGAAAAAAGGCAATGATTATATGGAAAATATACTAGTATCTTAATTAGCAATTGATTCGAAAACCACTGCTGCACTGTATTGAGGAGAACCTGGGAGGATCCAGTAGACTGATGTGCATTACTAAGCAGGATTCCTCATCTTAAGGCAACCCAGCTACTTTCTACTCTGACATACATTCTCTCAGCATCTCTTTTCGCTAAATGTAATTTTTTGTAATACTGGAATGAAAAAAAGTAAGAGGAAATAAAATCCAGAAATAACCAAGAATTTTTAGCAGGATCAAATATCTAACTAAGCCCGTGTGCCTATAAATAGCTACCTGTTTTACAAGAAAAAGCAAGCAACTCTTGCAGCGCTCAGAGTGTGATTTCACCTTCCTAGATCATCCTCACAATTGAAAACATCCTTTCCACTTTTCCATGCTGCTCAACCATATCACGGCTAAACAGCTGTGCTAAAGCACTTGCTACTTACTCAAGCAAGTTTCTAAATAAAAAAAACTAGAGCATATGCAAACTTAATAAATAAAAAAGAAAAAAACTTTACTTGGGAATTTAGTGTATACGTACAAACTTCAAAATATATTCACATACTAGCCATACTGTTTTCACCCTGATGAACACCTTAAGAAGAAATAGTAGGCATCAAGATAACGAATATAAGACTTCATGCACTCAATGTACACAAAACATATACCCTATAGTTAAAACTACACCTTGCCAAATCATGTCCTGAACAGCATCTCATTATTAACTAAGAATTTCTGGTAAGCAATCTGATCTTTTTTCTACTGAAAAATACGGAATATTTCCATTGAAAAATTTGTAACAATAATTGATATGAAAGCATCTTCCCAACTCTACCAGCTCCCATCTGCTAATGTTATTACTTCGCATAGTACTTTTATATTAAAAGTCACAACTCTAGACTGAAAATATAAATCATAACTAGGTTTAGTATTAATTTGTAACTGACTGTGTGGAAAACTTGCGCCCATGTGCACATTCAACATTAAAGCTATGGTTCATGACAGAATGTGTTCAAAGCATCATTTTTCATCGGTAGCAAGGACAAGAGATGATTGAGACAGTAAAATATTTTTTGCCACAGAAATAATTCTCATCAGCCTTTGATTTTTTAAAAAATGTTTAATGTATTTTTCTAGGCTTTTCATTTCAGAAATTCTCTGCAGCTGAAACATTTACATAAATGACAAATACCATACTTTTTACATTATGAATCTTAGCTCTTTAGGTGAATTTCAACTTACGAATTATAAAGATAACAGTTCTTAATAGGAAACAGCTATAGAAAGTTACAGAAAGTGATCACCTAGCAGAATTAAACGTACTATACCACAAAGGTGTGGATGGAGCAGTGGATAGATGAGATGACCGTTTTGCCAGAATATAAAAAACTTTGGAAAAGTAGCCTGGCTTACTCATTTTAGCTGTAAGGTAGAGCCTACACACTTTTGTTATGTAAGAATTAAAAGCTATCTACCGCAACTACAAACACGTAGGGATGTAACTTACCACCACCGAGGGTTTTGTCTGATACAGTGCACCTAAGAAATGGATAGCTAGGGTAGGAACAGAGATACTTTTTCTTAAGCAGAATATAAAGTGTGTGTGGAATGAAGTAGTAAGACAGAAAAATTAAAAAATGCTCTCATCTTAGAAGTACTACAACAAGTTCCTTAGGATCCTTCATGATCAAAGATAACACTAAAAGAAACTGTACACTGACGTCTAAGAATTGAACATCAGTGAGACTGATGATCTTGCAAAGTGAAATACTTTGAACACCTCTTGTCACTGTAATGTATTCCTGGTGATAATTTAAAACCTGTTCTTGGTCTTTTATATATGCTTCGCTTGACTTTGACACACAACACTGCCAAAAGTTAAATATTGATTATGTCATTTATGTATGGGAGAAGTGAGGACTTCAACATGAAAGCTGTAATTTTCTTTTATACTAATATCATCTACCTAAGAGTAGAACAAAATCAGAAGTTTGAAGGAATGACTCAGTCATTTGCTCTGGATATATTCTTTTCAGTTATCTGAAGTTATAGATCTAAAATTTTATACTCTAAGTTTGAAAAAAGCCCCAAAAGTCAACATTAATGTAAACATAAAAAAATTTCTCCATATTTGTAAAAGGTATTTTACATTAGGTAGTGTATTGCTTTTGTATCCGAAAAGAACATTGCATTTAACTTCATGAAAATGCCAACCATAAACATAAAAAACCATAGTAAGATCTTAGAATCTGAGCAGCTACTGGAAATGACAAGAAAAACTTGCAAGCCACACTGTGTCATCCCAAACTTTTGCCCTGTGAGCATTCAGCAAATTCATCTAACCTTGTCGAGAAAGCAGTAAAACTTTAAAAAGACCAAAACTATATTGTAGAAGACAAATATATCTGTCACAATCACTATCAACTTTATGGCTGAATGACTGAAAGAGAGGACTGTTCGCGCAGTTCTCCCCCGAGTAACACTTAGATTGCCCCTATATCCGAATCCATCTACTATAAAGATGGTTTAAACGCTCTTTGAGTGGCCGTGGATTTTGCTCGAAACTCAAATGCAATTTAGAGAACAAGGAAGGTGTTCTACAGGGATTTATTAAAAGCTAACAAAAGCAAATTTGCTTAGTTTTGGGGATGTACCTAAAGACAGACAGAGCAGTCCCAATGGAAATTTGTCTTGAGAAATTCTGACCTCCCAAGAGGCTACAGTGAAAAATATAATTACTTCTTTTACCAGGAAATTAAACTTTTGAGGACTGATTGAAATATACAGGTTCAAACTTAATATTCATCATTTACTACTTTGCTAGAAACAGATTTTCAGAATACGTGGAAGATAAAGTATAAACAGCAAAGCAAATTTAAAATTAAATATTGTAGTTTCTCTACATGATCTATGTGTGTATATAAACAACATTAGGTTTTCCAAAGTATAACTACGAAAAGGTGAAGAGGTGACAAGGTATGAAAGGGTAACAGATCAATCAGGATTGTCAGTAATGTACTCTCCCATACCTTCTCTCCAGTACCCCCATGCATTAGTAACCTGCTACTTACATTCATTCAATAGAGGTGCTCCCGTCACGCAGAAGCTTGAATTTTTTTTCTGAGCCACACACACAACTTTCTGCTATTCAGCTAATTCAGTAAGAAAGATGTAAGCGTTTACGTATGTTTAGGACAAAAAAATACAACAAGAAAATGGTACAACAAAAACAAACTGGAATATGTAGCTGACAAAGAAATATAGTGCCACTAGCTCTATGGCTAGACCACCACTCCAAACAATATATATAATCAAAGAAAATGAAATTGGGTTTTTTGCTGAAACTTCTTCTCCTTTTTTTCATTTCATACACACATGTTTCTGAGCCTTGAAATTAATTTCTAAACAAGCAGATGAGAATATTGGAAAGGTACACACCTGCAGATTAAAGAAGAAAAAAATCCACCCTGGAATATCGATTGGATGCTGAAGTACAATTTATCTTTATTCTCACGACTGTGTGGATCAAGACGCTCAGTGCAAATTTAATTCATATTGCATTATTAGAAAGTCAGGATCCAGAAGGACAAACACAGCAAGTGAAGACATTTAGATATATTGAGATTCTTAAAGAATATGAATGAACCACATTTCTTGACAAATTCAGATGATGTTTGAGAACTTGAGGGTACTGAAAAGGACTGAACAAAAAGATAACGAGTAGTTTGTTTGGGTTTTTTTGAAAGTAATAAGCAAAATGAACAAAGAGTTCTCTAAGTGGCAAAGAAGTTTATACTTTAGTGCAAAATCCAACCTCTAGGAAATAGGAGCAGATGAGATCACCCTTCAGGTTTATTTTCCAGTTGGGCTTTCCTAGATCTTCCCCTATACCAGCTTGTACCACCCACTTTCGAAAGACGCCACAGGAAAGCTAGACTAGCTAGATGTTGCATGGCAATTCTGTTATAAAAGTGGTGTGGTCTCATATATTTTGAACAAAATCTGATTTTTCAGTAATACATGAAAAACAGGGCTTAATACGAAACACCAAAGCATGATCCAATTATGATAACAGCTCATCTCAACTAATTTCCCAAAGAAAAGCTTCAGAGTTTTAATCTGTTTCAAAGTTCTTGTAATTTCCTTCTGTTATCTCTGAATCTTCGAAGATAGTCTGGAGGAGTGCATTCTGCTTCCCAACAGCTAAGCTTTACTCCTTCCCATTGTGCTAACCTTCCTGAAGATACACAGGCTTCATCTAGAGCTATTTCTTAGCAGTGCTGTCTCTTTTTTATGCCTGTTACTGGTGTCCTTTGGCTTCTTTGGACACTTTTGTTTTGTCAACAGGCATAAAACTCAGTGCAGTTTCTCTGTTTTGTATTGCTCTTCTGCTCTGAGTGTTCTAATGTAATAAGCTCTGAGTTTTTATTTTTAACCCATCAGACAAGAAACAATTTTTTAGCAAAATAATGAAAGAGCTGCTGGCAAATAGAATCCACTGAACATCTTAAGAAAAGCAGACGATATAATGAAGTTCAAGTACGCTGTCCATCAGAATAATTTTGATTCTATTACACCAAAGGTGAGTACTGCATAAAACAACCCTATAGGCTAAACCAAACCATTTCTATAGGTGGTTGGCAATAAATCTTCTTTACTGACAGAAAAGAATGAGACAGCAGGGAAGAAGAACTAGCAGATGCTGGCAATCACTTTAGCAAGCAGAATAATCTTCAAGGATCATGAATTAGATGAGGAAGAATGTTATTGTTTGCCACCTGCGTCAGGTCTATTAGTATGTCAGTAGCTGGCGCCACAGAAAGATCTTTGTGATGTGAACGCACAAAGCGAATTCAGACAGAGTTTTCTTCTGCTGAAAGGAATCCTGCTGAAGGTAAACATTACAAGCCTTGCCACCGGTCAATTTACTTAGTTTTTGATGTATGCTATTTAAAGTTTGATAAAAAGAGAACATAATAGAGTTCACCTCAATGATTAAATAGTATGGTGTAATCAGTAAGAACTGAATAATAATCCCACAAGGTTGGCATTAAAACTTTCTTTCTATTCAATTTAGGCTGGTTTTTGTTTCCAAACGTCAGGCAGCAAATATCTAAGTTTGAGCAAAACCAGTTGGTTTGAAAGTGTCTTAAACCAAACAATAATAAAGTGGGGCACAGAACTGCCCCAGCCCAGGCAAGAAATTTGCACATACATTTTGTCGACAAAATACTACTTGCTTAATGATGTTACACAGTGGCAGGATTACCTATGTTCCTGGGGATATTAAAGACATTCAACACGTTAACAATTTCATATTCATGACTGATATTGCAAGAGATAACATGAACCTTCAGTAACCATAATGTGTTAGCGGACTCACATACTAAATTGTTGAACAGTACACATGGAATGAACTATACTGTCTTGCATTTATCTATTACTTAGAATGACACAACCCTTGCATGCGAATCAACCTTGTTCAGCAGAGGCAATGCATTAATCTGATAGATTATATGTCTGAGCATGGAGCTTGCAAGGCATAAATGTACTTACTTTTGGTGTCGGGCAGGATGCAGTGGAGAGCCGAGAGGTGGCCTGGGCACGAGGAGATTCTGAAGGAGTAGTACTGAGGGAGGCTGTATCACGTGGGAGCACCTGAACACCACGAGAGATGATGGAATCTGGAATCTTAAAAAGAAGAGATGGAATTAATAGTAAAAAATATACTGTATTTAAAACTTACTCAAAACCTTCCATCAAAAACACAGGAATACCCCACTCTTCAGTTGGCAAATCTCCTAATATACCATGCTGGCGGTGCTTAACGGCATGTTCTCATTATTTCAGTAACAAATAGCTAACAAATAACTGAAGTAGCACAGAACATACTACTTGTCCTGAAAAACCTATGAATCAGATATACTATGACAGGAAATAATAAGAGTAATGTTTTTCCTCTTTAGCCTGTTTCAAACCCAACAATGACCAACAGTTATTTCTATCATGAAGGGAGGCAGAGTTCCAATTGTCTAACTAGGGGACAATATCCTGAACAGAAAATCATTTATTAGCAATGACTGAACCCCTCTGAAGAAATGTCATCCAGTGAGAAAATTTCTCATAAGAAATGTCATGCAGTGAGTAAATAATCGTCATTCCATGTACTGAAGACTTTATTTCAGCTACAAAAATTCTTGATGTAAAGTTTGTGCTGCAAAAGCTACAGGACTCTCTGGAGGGAGTACAGGCAAAAGCACTAGAAAGCACCATCCAAAGCCAACACTTGGTCTGAAATGCATTCTGAAGGGAAAAATCAAAATTCAATCTTCTTATTCCCACATAACGTATTAGAAGGCCAGCTAGGAAAGCGTATCCCCACTGATGAACACAACTGGCAAACTGGTAACAATGGACAAGGGTAAGGCTGAGCTACTCAACAACTTTTTGTCTCAGTCTTCACTGGCAACCTCTCTTCCCACACCTCTTGAGCGGATGGACTGCAAGACAGCGACTGAGGGAGTAAAGCCTCGCCCACTGTAAGAGAAGATTCAGGTTCGTGACCACCTGAGGAACGTGAACATATACAAGTCTATGGGACCTGACAAGATGCATCCCAGAGTCCTGAGGGACTTGGCTGATGAAGTTGCCAAGCCACTCTCCATGATATTTGAAATAGTCATGGCAGCCAGATGAAGTCCCCGGTGACTGGAAAAAGGGAAACACTGCACCCTTTTTTAAAAATGGTAGAAAGGAGGACCCTGGGAACTATTGACCTGTCATCCATCAGCCTCACTTCTGTGCCTGGGAAGATCATGGAACAGATCCTCCTAGAAGCTATACCTAAGCACATGAAGGACAGAGAGGTGATTCGAGACAGCCAGCACGGCTTCACCAAGGGCAAGCCTTGCCTGACCAAGCTAGTGGCCTTCTGTGATGGAGTGACTACATCAGTGGATAAGGGAAGAGCTATGGATGTCATCTATCTGGCCTGCTGTAAGGCCTTTGACATGGTTCCCCACAACACCCTTCTCTCTGAATTGCAGAGATATGGATTTGATAGATGGACTGTTTGGTGGATGAGGTATTGGTTGGATGGCTGCATCCAGAGCGGAGTTGTCAGTGGCTCAATGTCCAGATGGAGATTGGTGACAAGTGGTGTCCTTCAGGGATCCATACTGGGACCAGTGCTGTTTAATATCTTCCATCAAAGACACAGACAATGGGTTCAAGTGCACCCTCAGCAAGTTCGCAGGTAACACCAAGCTGAGTGGTGCAGCTGACACAACTGAGGGATGGGATGTCATTCAGAGGCACCTGGACGAGCTTGAGAAGTGGGCTCATGTGAAGCTCATGAGGTTCAACAAGGCCGACTGCAAGGTCCTGCACCTGGGTCAGGGCAATCCACAGTATCAATACAGGCTGAGGGATGACAGGATTGAGAGAAGCCTGGTGAAGAAGGACTAGGGGGTGCTCATGGATGAAAAACTGGACATGAGCCAGCAATGTGTGCTCACAGCCCAGAAGGCCAACCGTATCCTGGGCTGCATCAAAAGAAGTGTGACCAGCAGTTGAGAGAGGTAATTCTGCCCCTCCACTCCACTCTAGGGAGAGCCCTCCTGGAGTACTGCGTTCATCTCTGGGCCCCTCAGTGCAGGAAAGACGTGGACCTGTTGGAGCAGGTCCAGAGGAGGCCACAAAAATGATCAGAGGGCTGGAGCACCTCTCCTTCGAAGAAAGGCTGAGAAAGTCGGGGTCGTTCAGCCTGGAGAAGAGAAGGCTCCAGGGAGACCTTATTGTGCCCTTTCAGTACTGAAAGGGGGACTATAAGAAAGACTCGGCCAAACTTTTAGCAGGGGCTGTTGTGATAGGACAAGGGGTAATGGTTTTAAACTAAAAGAGGGTAGACTCAGACTAGATGTACGGAAGAAATTTTTTACGATGAGGGTGGTGAAACACTGGACCAGGTTGCCCGGAGAGATGGTGGATGCTCCATCCCTGGAAACATTCAAGGTCAGGTTGTACGGGGCTCTGAGCAACCTGACCTAGTTGAAGATGTCCTTGCTCGTTGCAGGAGGGTTGGACTAGATGACCTTTAAAGGTCCCTCCCAATCCAAAAGATTCTATGATTCTATTTCTAAGCTGGAATTTTAGGGACAGATCCTTTAGCTGGTATTACTAAGCCACTTAAATAAATGGAATTACACCAACTCACAACAGTGAGAAAGTGGTCTTATTTTCAGTCATAAAAGGGAATCTATCACTATTTTATATTTTCTGTCTCTTCTGTTCAGTTTTATCACCAGTTCCACAGAGGTAGAAGAACGCATTTAACAATAAAGATTTTCTTAGCTTTAATATACTGAGTCTTAGAAAGATTGCTGCTTCTTATTACTGCAGTATTTGGGCCCAGTCATGCAGATATCACACTGGCTTTCTAATTGACTAGCCTGCTAGTCTAACATAATGATTAATTTTGTGTGTGTAAAACAGTAAGACATATAAATGATAAATACCTCAGTTAGGAGAACTGATCTCTAACATTAGTTCTACAACACTAAATGCAGCAGGTACTCCGCTACAACACATTCTCTACAAAGGCTTATTCTGATTTTGTTTCCATGTTTTTAACCTCTTCCTTTTTCAGAGAGAACACTTCTGCCAGATCAGGTTGCTCCTACTTCCCTGCAATTCACTTTTCTGTCACAAAAGACAAGAAAATGTAGAAATTCAGATCTTTCAAGATATATACGTACACGTATTTTAAGATCTTTCTCTTCAGTAAGAATTTCTTAGCTCAGCCTGATGTTCGAGTTTCATAAGAACATCCAAAAGAATCCCTGTGTTTGGGGGAAAAGGCAGCAGCAGACAATAAAAGGAAGCAAGAAACGAAGATCCAGTGACAAGCCAAACCACCATAATCGGACATTTCCAGCAAGGACCGTTTTTTTAAATAGAGATGCTGTACCCAGTCTACACCTAGGCATTTTGAGCATTCTTGCCTAGTAGGGCTTTAGGCAAATAGAGGCCACTGGAAAGCACTTCCTTCCAGGAACAAACTTGAATGCTAGCTTTTAAAATACGTTGCATCCTTAGGACCAGTGTCAGGATATTAAGACGGCTTTGTTGCTTGTCTCTGTGCAGTTAAAATGATCAATCTCAAGACTCAAGTAATTAAATACTGCTTTTTATGTAGTTTTTTCCCCCCTCAACTTCCTCGGTTCCCATCTATAAACAATGACTATGTCTAACTTAGCAACCTTGACTTAGAGATACTGGGTTATACCTAGGGGATCTTATTTCATCATAAGCGCTCATCCACGTTAGAGTTTCTCACGTTTATAATCTGTGTACAAGGTTCTGCGTGGAAACAGATCTTGTTTGCAGTGTGGCACAAACTGCCTGCTTTCTGCTTTGCTGCTGTGTTTCTAGACTGACAGTCCATTTCTGTCAGCATTTAAAAAATCCCAACTTTCCTCAGAGGATCTTTCAAGGCTAAGTGACTTGTGCTGCAATTTCTACTGTAAGTTTTGAAGTCAGCAGAGTTTCTCTTCACTACGGTCGATTATCCTGGGGATATCTTCCTCTTGAGAAACAGTGCCTAACTAGACTCTACTTGGAGTATTCTGATTTGCAAATGTCATCTTAGAGATGTACTATAGATAAACAGGGACGATGATACATTCTGATCACTGAAACAGTTTGTAGTCAGAAGCACTATTTCCCTTCTGTTATCTTTTTCTCCTGAAATCCCATCTTAAATATGTTAAACACAAAAAAAGGCTGACATCCCGAACTTTTATATTCGCACAGTTCCAATACTACCTACAACTTTTAATGCTTCCTTTTAATCTTCCAAGACCGAGGACAATACAGCAAAAAATTACATTTTGATAAAGGCATAAAATAAAGAAAGACACAATAAAAGAAAGAACAGTTTTAAGCCTTAAATTAAGACATCTTTTCTTTACCTTCCACTGATAAAAAGCTGCACACTTCTTGGTATGATTAGATACAGGTCCATTACTTCTTTCATATACTCCAAGATCCCACAATACAAATGCAGTATTGCTTTTGCAAATAATGATTCCGTTCTCCCTGACTTTACTCTGGTTACTCTAGAGTAACCAGATATTACGTGTTGTCTCATCCCCTTCAGGCAAGTAACTGTTGGGGTTTTTTTTTTTCTATCCACCATATCCATCAATCATTGCTTCTAAAGTTTTATCCAGTATCACCTTTTTTGGAACGAAAAACTCTCTCTGCAACAAAGTGACTGAGGTAATTCCAGTCTGCATTGAACTGCATGCGAAGTACTAATTTTTGCCTGTGATAAAATTAAAATTTAAGTAAGATTTCAGCCAGGTCATTAATCAGAAGAGGAAGCTGAAGATAAAGGGAAAAGATGATTACAGGCATTTCATTTAGATAAGAATTATTCCCTACTCACTACCTTTACAGAAAATACAGTTGTCATAAACCAATCCATACATAAACCTATCTAGAACACTAAGTTTCAGCTTGCTAGCTTCCACAGACACAAAACCTCACTGAGATAACTAAGTTAGTTCACAGTTACAAATTTTGTTCTCAAGAGGCATATTTCTCTAACATGATAGTGGAGTGTTGTATTGCTAAAACCAGCATTAATACTCTCTTTAAACCACTACAACCTGCTGATTTCAGAGAAGGTACTAATATGTATACTGCATAAACATAAATACATTAAAAATACAACGGATATATACTGTTCATTAAGCAAAAGAGACAACAGAATATGACTGGTATTTCTATGCATACGTTATATGTGATATGGGGAATGCCTCATTTTTCTCACCTACATTTAGTAAAATTTTTTCCTTTCAAAATTAAATTTAGGCAATCTAAGTTTCTTACCAAGGCAACTTCTTGTTAACCCTGTTAAAGAGATTGATAAACCCACAAGCAATTTTGCGTTTCCTGGAGCCTGGAAATCTGCAATAAAGAGGGGCAGGAAAACTATTGGGGCTTGGATAGATTTTTTTTTTTTTTTAAAAACTTTCAGAAAGTCACACTCTGAGTATTATGACGTCTCCCCCCAAAATTTTTCAAAATAGTTTTGAAAACAGTTTCTCTTTGCACTAGCTGGAGCAGAAAACCTGTTGTAATATACTGATCATCAGTCATTGCTTCTCCAATTTCTATCTGGTATGACCTTTTCCAGAAATACTTTTATATAGGTTGAAATATTTGTGTTTTCAGATTAGAGAAGTAAGTGTTGAGAAGAAGGGGGAAAAGGAAAAGATATGAGCTCTTTTGTCCAGGACTGGAACAAAGATTGACAGCACTGGACAGGTACTAAGACCAGTGCTGGACAGGTACTAACAAAACGACCTGTAGATGGTCATTACTATGATTGTTATAGAAGGGCAAAAACGTCTTAAAAACACAACTTCAAAAAAATCAACCACCTTCTGAAAAACTAGCCACTTTCTGCTCTGAGTTTGAAGATGTGACTTGGATTACAGAATGCATAAAACCAAATCTCAAGAATAATTTGCAAAGGGGCACAGAAGCCTGGATGACGGCCTAACGGCATGCTTCAGAGAGGCTGAATTCACTGTTCTACTGATTCTACAGTATTCTACTGAAGAATATGGTGCAAATTCAAGTTTAGTAACCTCAACTCAAAAAAATGAAATTATCCGAATAAATCTGAGCGTATGTATGTATGTATGTATGTACGCATATATCGCTTTATCATCAGCTGTGTGAACTTTAAAGCCTTCACATTCCCTAAGTGACTTTTCAAGAGACATGGTCATCATGTTTTAAATACAGAGGTGTTACGCTATTTGATTGATGGTTTAAATGACTATTTGCCTAAGGAAACAAGAAAGCGCAGCCTCTAGTCGTCAAATCTAATGACATACTTTCCCAAGAACCATTTGCTGGTTGACACGGAATGAACGGGTCAGACAGCACAAGTCTCTCTAGGCCAACTGCCTTCCTTAGGTTCTTCTAATCTAGAATTATGCATACAATAAATTACGTTTCATTCCCAATGATACTGTAGCCATTATTCTACCTTGATTCAAGCCTAGACTAAACCTTTGGGAGACGGAAAATAAAGCATAATATTTTGTTAGAGCCTGAGGTATAACCTCTGGGTTATAATAAACTAAATCCTTTCTACTATTCATTGAAATAGTTGCCTACTATTCACTAAAATCCAGTCATTTATAACTAGTCCACTGTACCCTCACACCTCAAGTCTTTTCTACTGTTTTTGAGAAATTCTACTTCTAAACAGAATACGAAAATAGGGGAGAAACTGCAAGTTATGAAAGCACACTGTGAACACCCAGCACAAACGCTGTATTATGTTGACAAGCAAACTATTGAGAGAGAAAAAAAGCAAAGCAAGGCAAGTGAAGGTGAAAGAGTTACCAAAATTTCACAGCTCTAAAATAGTAATGTTAGGAGATTATTTTAATTATATTCAATTATTGAGTATATTAGACAATAAAGCTAATGAGTAATCAGAAACACAGGCTTTATAGCAATTATTGTCTCAGCAGCCACATGATTCAAACTGGCATCACACATGAACTTTACCTTGTTTAGCCTTGTATCTTAAACAGACTATTTTCCGTAGCACATCCTCTAAAAGATAGCACTGACGTGTTTTTGTTAGAAGAAAACAAGTAACACTGTCTGTTCACACAGTAGACTAGCAGGCAGGCAGAGTATTTTTAGCTATTGTTAGTGCAAAAGCCTCTTGGAAGTGTCTCTTACCAGTTCTCCTGCACTGCCTGCTGCATGATGGCAATAACTGATGAGACCAGGGATGGGCTGTTCACCTTTTGCCATGATGACAGCTGAACTGGTGTAGGATGGATGCTTCTAATGCACAACACATAACAGCTATGAATATAGTGACAGGAAAACATGAAACTATACAAGCAAATGACTGAACGGAAATGAGGTGAAAACAAGTGTTACACTGAAATGCCAAGCTCATGTGAATACAGCCAGTTTAGGTCTCAGGTATTTTCTGCCTTTAAAAATTGCACATTTTATTACCTTTGCTTATATCAAAAGAAATTAATCAATGTAAAATTTTCATTAATAAAAACTGACACTCACAAGTGATAATTACCTTAATTCATCCCTGTAAAGATATATGTAATCAGGTTTTTCTGTACATGAGTAGATGATCTCCAGCTGCAGCTGTCTTAGAAATGTCAAGATGTCTCAGACCTGAATTCACATTTCTGGAGTTAGAATGTTGCTGCTTTGGTTTAGAAATTGTTTAATATAATTTCGAGTTACTTAGAGTTTCAATTCCCATAACAGGAATTAAAAGTACAATTTGTGGAGTAAACATAGAATAAAGCAGTGTGGAAAAAAACCTTTCCAAACGCACAGGAATACATTGTCCTTCTATTTGAAAACTGAAGACATAAACTAGAGGTAAATATTTACATATTGCTTCAAATACTATGATATTTCTTTGGAAAACACTTACAATTTGAGCTGATATAATTTGCAAGTGTTATCTAATTTTCTCCTTTTGTAGTCTCGAATTTATTGTTTTGGTTTGAGTAACGTTGACCTACAATTACTGGTTAAAGTAAGGCTATAAAGACAATGAGATGACATCTAGTTTTGCGGCCGAATTTCACATCTCTTATGTGGGCATGCACACTGGAATACGGTAGTCTGGAGAGCTTTTTACTTAACCGGCTACCTATCTGTCATACTTTTTATCAATGTTTTCAGAAACCAACATTTTCTTTTCAAAATAGATATTATGGCTTAGAAAATTTTGTTGTTTCTTTAAACCGTGACACATGGTACCTATAGGTCTTCGCATGTTCAGACGTCTGAATACTTTGAATTAAAAAAAAAAAAAACAACCCACTAAAAATAGTCCGTTACATCACAATGGTATCATAAAAATGCAGTCATCGTCAAGATAATAAGCAATATATCTCCCACTGAAATTTGAGATCACCTACTGAAACAGGATTCATATATTTTTATGAAGTTATATTTTCAGAAAGCGTACCTAAAATACATCTGTTCGACCACACAGATATCAATGTATGGTCTTAACATGCAAATGAATATTGGTGGAAAGTACCTGAGATAGAAACTAAAGGGTCTCCTTAGGAAACAAGTCAGACTCACCTTAGCTGCAATGGCTGCTGCCGTTATATGTGAAGAAGAACTGTCCTCTGTTGAGGCAACTCCACTATCCTTCTTTTCTTCCTCCTCTTCCTCACACTGTACTCCTTTGTCTTCTGTCTGCTTGTGAGGGCTGGTGGTTGGAGGAGGAGAAAGAGGAGGTGGTGGTGAAGGTAGATCTTCAAGCTCATCGTGCACCTCCTTTACTTTTACAATGGCATCCCGCAAAAGATCAATAGCGTGAGGTAGGGCTGGCAGTATAAACTGAAAGCATTCCTATGCACAACAAGAAGAGAAATGACTATGAAAAGTTACCTGCCAAAGTAAACAGGGGTTTTTCAGATTTATTCTTAAAAGATGCTCAGGGTTTAGATGTATTTTTTCACCCGACCATAAATAAAACCTTAAATGCCCTATGCAATTGCTTATGGAGGGTAAAAACCCCACAAACTCAGAACCAGAACTGGGGACTATACTATGCGTTTTTGCCTTTTAAAATGCAAATATAGTAAGTTGTACAACGGGGCAACTGTAATTAAGCTAATATTGGACTAAAACTACAGAAAACAAGGGTTAAATTTTCAGGAATACATAATACAAAACCCAGTTCACAGCAGTTGGCAGAATGCTACAAAAATGCAGAATAAAAACATTAACTCTATCCCTGCAGGGATATTAGCTTCAAATCATTCCTGTTATGTTCCCTCACAATTAGAGAACAATTCATAGGGGTTTCCATAATTACGCTTTTATATAATTATATCTTTTTTTATTCATGGACTTATCCTATATACTGGAAGAATGACAAACTACACTGATGTCATTATAATTTTATGTAACGCAGAAAAAAATGTTCATAAATAATCTATTTTTCAAACCTCTCTGTGATCTCCAAACCAATTAGAAAGTTTATTTTATACGGCTAGAGAAAGCAAAAATGCGCACATCGTGTTCTTGTTCCATAATAGGCATACACACATACAGCTACCTCTGCTGCTAAAATATGCTAGTATTCCATCAAATCAAAGAGAAACCTCAGGACGTCACGGAGTACAGCCTCCTGCTCAGACCAGGGTCAATATGAAATTCAGACAGGATTCTTAGCGCTTTGTTCAGTGAAGTCTTGAAAAAAATCCAAGAACAGAGACTTCACAACCCTTCTTGACAACCTACGCTAATGCTTAATTACCGTCAAAGAGATTTTTTTGTTTCTTTTTTTTTTATTCAGTCAGAAGCTACCTTCTTCAGTTTACGACTAGCGTCCCCCGTCCTCCAACCCAGGCACCTCAGTAAATGGTTTTCTTCATGTCATTTGAGCAGACTGCATATAAAGATTAAATTATTGGAAAATGACAGCAGGGTCATGAGAATGAATTGCCATGGCAGTGCAGTTAAGGAACATAGAAGTTGACAGAGAAAGCTGACATTATTCCTTATGTTGCACTTCATTTTCGGGTTGTTTTCAAGCATCGGTAAGATTTTAAAAAATGAATTCCAACATTTTAGAGTATCCAGAAAATAAATAATGGTAAACATTTTGTAAATAGATACTGCAACAAATATTTTAAATAAATAAAAATGACTATGTAACCAAAACAAAGAGTAAAACATCCATCAGAAATTACTAGTTTATATAAGCCACTTTGTAAGTCAAAAACATGACTCACAAGCACTGTATTTCCTCAAAGCTTCTAAATAAAAACCCATCTTTCAGTCACTCTTTTAAGAGTAATGAAAAGTCAAACTACTTCATAGATTTAAAAATTCTTCAAACATTCCATTTGGCACTCTGAAGAACTACAGTAAACTGGATGAGCTTAAGATGCTGTACATAATGAGTATATATTATAATATATTTGTAACCATAATAAAGAATTATAAGTTTGAATGTAACCGCAAATCTCAGGGCTATTGTGCCTCCATGGTATTATTTTTAAAATGGTTTAAAATACTGAAGCATACAACCATCACTACTTCAGTGAAAAAGCAGACCTCAAGTGGTAAAAAAGGACAGCAATTTGTGAACTGACCAATAATCATGAAAAGGTACATTAATGATTAACTCATTCGAGAAGCATGCTCTCCACTTCTACTACTGAAATAAAGTCTAGTTGGCTTGACCGTTGATGAAGAGGTTCCCAGTAAGTACTCTGAAAGCTAATGCTATTTGTAAAACTCATGGGTTTAGGCAATTGTTAGTACAATTATGAAAATTGCCATAGGCACAATGATTCCAATGATCATCCCATAATTTCACACTTTGCCCTCTCTCATAACAGTAAATACCTTTTGCAAGGCTAAAAGAAAACAGACCAGAACAACACGAAAATGGAAGTATTCTACAGATCTTGATTCAGTGGCACGTGCCACACAAATGCTGTCTGGAGAAAAGACGTCTGGCACGCACTGTGTCCATTTTTGAGATGAAGCATTTACACTGCTGCCATCTCCTATTAATATTTTATTAATGAAATATGTATACTGCTGCAATTTCATAGTTTTATATAAGCATCTTAAATGATCCTATTAATACGATGATGTGGCAGGTGCACAGATGGAAAGGAAATTAGCAAGTCATAAAAGAGAGAAATGAGAGAAACTCCTGGTAACAACCCATCCTATTTGGTTCTTGAGATCCAGCCTGTTATGGAACAATTTTCTCTACTATTCATCTTAAAAATCTTTGCTGAAATCTGATACTTTAAAGATGTTTCATATCAAAATAAATTGTGACAGAACACAGTATCGTCATGACAGGAACAAATAAATCATTGGTTTATAAAAAAGCTTGCTTGTATAATGGAATCATCTGACATTTTTTTCTTTTCCAGCAGAATTACCTTTTTTATTACTTATTTTACATTGAACTACTGTTAAATTGCTTATTAACATTTCTTTCATTTCTTTTCCTCATCCTCTTTCTACAATTTACCTATCTTCACAGTCTGAGTGCCTCAGGGCAGAAAACAGTAATTTTTTCTGTACCTAGCGTGTTAGGAGCGCTATTGAACACAACAAAAACCATTAGAGATTGTAGGCTATTTCATCTCTTTCAAAATTCAACAAAAGAAGTATAGACTTCTGAAAAAATCTCGCTGGTGCACCAGTTCTCTAAGATGTGAGGCCTACTGCCATGTTAAATACACGTATATACATATGACCTCCCACTCCTAACCGGAAGACTTTCGAGTAGGTATACTCCTGCCCCACCATCCTCTGATGCTTGTTGCATGTTTTGAAGGCTTTTAAATTTCTTTTCAATTACAGAGTCTCATTAGATTTCCTAAAAAGGGCCTAAGGAATGGTAGAATCATAGACGGCCTTACTGAGTCCTTGAACTGAAACATGTAGACAATGTGCCTGAAAACCTGTGATGGCTATGTAAGATAATCGTATTCAAACCATTTCCTCTTCAACTTCCAGGTGACAGCCCACATAAACATTCTCTATTTATCTCCAGTCACAAGTCTTTCAAGCAACAGTGACTTCAGGGCTGTGCTGCAAAACACATTAGTACTGTCTCCTCTGTGACTCGGTAGTACTGGTTCAGCAGATGTTGATAAACTTCCAGGTATGCATTTGTTAGAGGCCAGAGGTAAAGAAATTTTTTAACAAGGCCACTGATACAGCCTGAGTCCTGGAGAAATACATTCTCATGACTGATGGCCGATCTACCTTAGCAGTTTTGTATCAGGTTGTATAGCCCACCATTCAGCTTAGTGGTATTTGTGTGGAGACGGCTCCTTTTCCTGGATCTATATCAGCCAACTAAACCGAAAGAAAGAGCACTGAGAAGATCTAGCCTTACTAAAAAAACCCAAAAAAATCTCCTTATGTTTGTGTTTCTCTCAGCTCTACAGTCAGAAAATAAGCATGAATAAAAACATAAAGCTTAAGCTCCCTATCCAAACTGAGCAAAATGCAGGAAGAAAACAAACTGTATAAAGGGTGTAAAGTCTGATTAAAAGATTTTAAAAATCCTCAAGCTCTTAAAAATTATGTTCCTTTTTTTCCCTCTTGCTGTCCAGAATTGGGAATATCCTTCATACTCCTGCAAGTTCTACCATACACTAGGCCTTCCTCTTACTTCTGTGTGAAAAAGAACACTTTCTTGGAAGCTGTAGAGAACTCGGGGATCGGGTATGGGCTGGCTAGAGAAGAAAGAGGAAGAGTAAGAGACAACTAGACTCTTCATTAGCACTGCCTGCTACGGTGAGCGCTCTCTGGCACTATATGTAATACCGTCCTGGTCACACAGTACCTTCAATCAGATCGGAATTGTATCATCCCTGACTGAGAGTGATGGTGTGTTCACTTATATGAATATGCATTTCAATTCACTTCTGTAAAACTTGTTGTAGTGCGTATTTTCTACCATTTAGAACAATGAGAGGTGCTCATCCTCAGCAGCAGATCAGTAAGAACGTTTCTTACCTGTGAGCCTTTCTTGCTACCTGGCAGATTAATTATGAGAGTTTTCCCTCTGATTCCACACACTGGTCTGAAAAGAAAGAAACCCAGAGTGAAATTCTTGCATGCAAATTTCTCCACTGTCAAAACAAGAACAGAGCATTTAAGATAAATTCTATCATTTATCAGAATTTGTAAAGTCAATTTCCAACATCTAAAAATATTGGTTGATCATGTTCTCATAAAACCGCTCAGGAGAAGCTGAGCTGAAAAAGCATCAAAAAAGGCTGACAGAGTCTCATGTTTAATTGATAGTATAAACACTGGGTAGATTTACATCTTTTTTTAGATCTGTGTAGCTCCCTTAATTCTATTGTTTACTTGCATTCAATACATTCTTTGATATAGTTCCTACTTGCGCATACACATGGTTCCTTTGTGATGTAACTGATGGTGCAAACACTATTTCCCTTGCCAGGTAAAAATACTAAGTCATGCCAGTTGCATTAATTCAAATACGTCATCTTTTTTTTTTGCTTTAAAGGTGTAACGTAAGAAAAGCACAGACGGAAGCAATTCTCAGGTGAAAATGGCACTTAGGCAATTCATATCTAATTCTTCCTAACAGTCACCCTTAGAAAAAGAAAAAAACAATTATCAAAGATGGAAGATTTTATTTCATTTTTTGTCTTCAGGGAATTCCTTTGGTCTTGATGCAGGGCTGAACTCAGACACCCAAGTGCTGAATGCTTTCTGTTGCGTAGAGCTTGCCTCTTCCCCCTTTTAGCTAAGTATTTTTCAAGAAAAAAAAAAAATTCTGGATTTTGTCTTGAGGTTGTAAAGAGTGCCTCCTACTTTTCTCCACTGTTTACGAAAACAGTGATGAAAAACCCAGGTCTGGGATAGATGGATAAGAAAAAAGTAAAAGGACAAAACCAAACCACAAAGTTACGGCGGCTACAGTTGAGAGAAACTGCATAACACTCTCTTTATCAAACAAAAACAGGAGCCATAACTGAAGACAGAATAGAAAAGAAAATAATTTCTTGATAAGACATTACCAACGATTTTGAGGCAAAGAACTTGGTTTGTGGGGTAGCCAACTTCCCTGGATTTCTTCTTATACAAACAATTCTCCATGATTATGTCATTTATTGGTAGCATGGCATTTTCTAGCCACGTAGGAAGTATTCTAGTGACAGCTGTCTTAATGCTCACAGAGCAATAAATATCACAGAGATGGGTTTTATGCCATAAAATGAACTCCTGATATCACGGTCAAGCCAGCCTGAAGAGAAGTCTTATTTTCAACTGGCAGCTTGAATGCTGCCTGACTCCTACCCTCTGCGGTCCCATATTCACTTCTTGCACGCTACATACCCTCAGTAAGAAAGAATTCCAGGTAGCTGAGGAATGCTCTACTGCAACACACAGATGGAGAGCCTCAGTTAAAGAAAAGTGCTCACTTACTCTTGTTGCAGTAGTCAAGCTTACAGAGTACAAACTCAACCCAGCAAATCCCGTAGGTAGAATACAATTTATGACAGATAATTATAAAAATAAAGTAAACAGGAATTACCCACAGAGGAATTAAAACGGGGTGAAATTTGTTTGGCAGATAGCTCTTTTAATAATCTTCTTCTTGGCTATTTTATGCTGCTTTAAATAATTTTGAACATCGTAAGGTGCATGACCAGTAGAACAAGTAATAACATAAAATGACTAAACCAGCAGCCATTCTCCTGAAAGCTAGAAGTTTTGGCTGCCAATAACCACATCCAGTGGCTGAAGACAGAAACGGAGCTGCGAAAAATTTCTCAAGAGCGCATGCAAAAGTAAGTAAAAGTACCTAAGAACCGCATGGCTTGCAGAAAATATTGTGTGCACTCACAACATAAAAGCACATAAAATGTGCATGCGTTCTGGGTAATTTCAGAGGTAAATTAATTATATTCCTCCAAATGTACAACAGTTGAAGGAGATGCTGTGGATGTTACCCTCAGCCTCGCGACGCAGCGGACAGAAATTTTAAGAAAAAACGAAGACGTTTGAGAAAGAAGAATACAAATGGAAGCAAGGGAGTGGAAGGAAAAACAGGATGCGAGAGAAAGAAAAAAATGGATGTTAGAGGAAAGAAATAGAGGTCTGATGCAGAAGCAGGAATGGAGAACATGATTTCTTTGGGAAAAAACATGATCTCCCTGGGAAGCAATTACGCTGGTAAAGGCAGAATAGATGGGCAAGGAGACAGAGGGTGCTTTAAAAAGTCACAGCAGAGACTGGCACTGCATGGGTAGTTGACAGTTAAGGAACTGGGTGAAGGGAAGAGATGAATCTGACACAAGGCCAGTTTTGGAAGGTCACAGAGGCGAAAAGCAAACACTTTCAGCAAACACATAAAAAGGTCTATGACGCTCTAAGATACTCCCTGCTGGACGCGGGGACCGAATCCAAACTATGAGAGTCTCACTGCCCCTCACTGCCCCGTAAGTATGTGTGAATCCAGTCTACAAAGTAACCCACCACCTCCTAACGCTGACCCATAGTCATGAAGATAGACTATAACTTACAACAATTTCTAAAAGTTCATGTGATAAAATTAAACACGATTGACCTAACATTTCCAAACTTGTAGGTGATTTATAGACGTGGCAGCTTAATGTTGCGTAACAGAACTTCTGCTTTTGTTTTTTCGAAAAGTCAAATAAATTACACACAAAATTATCCATCAGACCTTCATTTCAAAATGAAGTCAAAGGGATGTAAGCTGACATTTAATTTTAAGTACTGACATTTAATGTTAAGTACTTTGAAAAATTAGGATCTAAATTTCTCAAACTGTGTACCTAAAACTAGTGTATGAGTCTGCATTCAGAGAAGATTCTGAACAAAGAGCACCAAAACCGATACAGGATCACACATAGGACAATGAAAACAAAGAAAAGCAAATTTCCTTCCGCTATCTTAAGCATTTGCAGAGGAATTCTACAAAAAAATGCAATCGGAACACACACATGCATTCATGCAGAACTGAGATTGCAGAAGAAACCATAATGGTGTAATTTTTGTGTACTTTATGATCTCAACAGTGTTATAAAAATAATAGACTTTTGCATGCTGATTACTCTCAGGGCTGGAGCAAAGGTTTTCACTGGGAAATTTTTTAAGGCCTAATATGATTGCATGCACTATCTTTGTGAGGTTACCTCCTATCATTGTCATCAGTTACTACTGAAAGTAGCTGTAGTTTAAGGGACATAGGAAACAGTCTGGTTGCAATCCAGCATTTTGGTTCCACTACCATTACAACATCCTTCCAGCCATCCAGATCACATCACGTCCTAAATCAAACTTGGTAGTGTAACCTAAGTGGCTATCCTTTTCTTGATCAGCAACAGAACAGCTAAATCAACCTCTCCTCTCCTTGTGGTAGCATTCTGTTATCCTCTCCCTTCAGAAAAACACACACTATGATATAAAAAAATTATTTCACATAAAAAATGAAAATACTTGCTAATCTGGACAGAATGTGAAGGTGCTAGCTTGGTAACGTCGCCCTTTCAGACATGCGATATGTAATATGAAAAGTTTTAAAATACCTTGTCGAATCACTAAATCTCACCTAAATGTCCTTTAAAAATGAAAATATCTGAATACAAAGTTGCAGATTTGAAAGTTCCTTCTTTTATTTCATATATAATTATTTTCTTGTTATACCCTCATTATACAACGCAAAATCAAAAACCTGAAACAGCCATTGTTGCCTCGAAATAACGTGCAAGCACAAACTAACTTATGAAAGGTATTGATACTACTATCATAGGCAAAATGAGGTAAATTGAAGAAATAAAATAAAAATCAACTCCAGAAAGAAATACAGGATACTAAGAGATATCACTGATACAAAAGAAACACCAACAGGCAGAGGAACAGTTACTAATTATTTCGCAGGAAATATCAAACTGTAGGAGTTCAAGTACTGTATCTGAAAGCACGGGATAAAACACCATTTAACTTACTCAGAGAACTTTTGCTGATACTGGAATAAAAGCAATACCAAACCAATATATTTGTATTTATCAAAGGTTTTTTTGCTAAACAAAGCATCTCAGTACTTGATGAACAACACGTAGAAGAATTCTTCACTCATCGCCGAAATGCCACTGCTCTAGGATTAAAAGACAGCTGTTTAACAGCATGCATCAATACTACAAATAACCTGGCACAGAAAACACAGGAGGATATGGTGTCTAATGGAGGCAACAATAGGAATTAAATGAGAGAATGCAATCACGATTCTTGGAATTTGGCCACTTCTCTGAAGTTAAGACTTCTGGTCTTGGTAACAATGGCAATCTTCAGTTCTTTGTGTACAGTCATTTCATGACTGTGTATTTCTAAGGAAATAGCTCACCGCGTATTTTCAAGGAAATAGTCTTACCTAGAAAGCATGCCCAGAGGAGTAACATTAAGTGATCCCATCAGCATTGCCAGGGCCATCCCTGGGGCTTCTCGCTCTATTACTTCTTTAGTGGCCTGCAATCAAAGATTAAAGAGCAAAGTGAGTGAGCAGGTACAACGACAAGAAAAATACGAAACCAGCTAAAATTTGGGTACGAATATGTCCCTTTTCTGTTTCTGCCAAGAGACGTCCTCGCTAAATTCTCAACATTGAAATATGTTAAAGAATTTTCTCTTGGTTGTGTAATACAGGGAAAGACAAGGGGTTGGGAAGAAGCACTGTTAGCTGTACCGTAAAGACTCCTATAGAAAATGTTAAAAGTCAGAACCCTATATATATAGAAAATGTTAACGTCACCACATAAATAACAACAACTCCCTCTAATAGAAAGGAAAGAATGTTTGGGAATAAGCAAAGACCAAATGTAACTGCTTTCTCTTCCTCATCAATCTCATGTGCATTTTCCCGTTGAGATTTTCCCAGGCATGAGAAGGGTGAATCGGTCTGTGCAGAAGACAGAAAAAAAACATTTGCGAAGGGAAGCCCATGTAGCAGGCACGCAAGAAAATAGTAAAATGGTAATGATAATGGCCAGAGGCTGAGACCTTCCCTTTCGATCACGTCAGCAAAACAGCAGTTCCAAACAGGCTGGTGGCTTTTATTCACAAGCGGTCCATATGCAGTGGGCATTGAGAAGCCTGGAAGCAGTCTGAAAATTCTTGTCTCTTTTTAGTCCTTTTTCCACACAGGGAATCGGACGCAAAGCTACTTCTTCTGGGACGTGCGCAACCTTCCGTCCTTGCTTCCTAACAAAAATTTTCTCAAATGCATAATCTGCCCAGTCTCCCAACCTCTAACTTCAGTTAGGACGTGACATCTCCAAGGCAGGCTACAGTCCTGCCCTCTCTTCACCTCCCTCACAGTAGTTGCTGTTCAGTGGATCATGTTGTTTCATGTTCTGAAACAAGATTCTAAGTTATTTGGCACAACTAAAATGTTAGCAATGCTCATAAAGCTGTGAAATCCGTTGTAAAACATCCAGCCAAACTACAATGCTTGAATGGTACAGCTATCAAAATAGAAATAGAAAAGCCTATCTTATAAATATAAGGACACTCTGAATAAGCTAAATTTTCTTGGTAGTTTGATATAGTAAAAGAATAAAATGTAAGAAAGCCAGACAAATTATTTTGTGGGAAAGATTAAATTATAAATGTCATCCTTGTACTTTTGTAAGCTCATAGTTTACAAGTAGGAAACAAAGTCGTAGAGAAGGAAAATGATAGAATTAACCCAACGGCATCCCTGGGAGAAGGATCTGGGAATCCTATACTAGCTATACAGCTAAAACATGTACAGGAAGCAATAAACAAAACAGGAAAAAAAAAATCCCGGAATGGTACAGATATTCAAGTGGCCACATTCTCAAACATTGACACTAACATTTAACGTGGTTCAGAGGAATATGTCAGTATCTGAAGACAGCAGACACAGCTAGCAAGTAAACCTTCAGATCTTTTATTAAAAAGCAAACTCGGCATGTGCTTGGTTGTGGGAAGCAGGAAGTTCAGTTATACATAACCAAGCAATTTTAATTCAGTAGCAGATACCACAGTCTCTTTTATTTCAAGCATCGCGCGTTGGTTTTAGCATCTGCCATCCTCTACTCAGAAACAGAAAAGGTGTATAAATACAATCCAGTGCCTGTATTTCTACACAGCGGAAATGAGAAGAAGCGGGCCAGCAACGATGTAGACAAAACTAAAACATCTCCACTGAGGGAGATTGCCTAAAGATACCTGCTGAGTTCCCAAATTATCAGTCACATCAAAAATTCTTAAGACTACGCATAGACCTGACGATTTTTACAGGATAGAAGCAAAAGGCATTGCAACGGTAAAGGGACACTTTGCTGACAATGAAAAAGTCGGTGAAACATGGAATTCTCCGTGTGTGCGTACACAGTAAGTCTATACCTATGCCTTTTATTTTCAACTAATACCATGCTTCAAAGCTATTCGAAACTGCTTTTAAATATAAAGTGCATTTTGAGATTTCTTTTTTACCCTTAAGCACAGTGACACTTTGAAGCTATCATTAGTTAAAACTCTAAACAGGCTTCGAAGGTAGTACAAGATGCAAGAGTGTTCCATAAACAATGATCCAGCAGCTCGGGGAGTCCTTCAATGAAATTCAAGTCCATTCTCCAACTTCACAAGAAAAATGACCTTCGCAAAATGTCACTGCTAGCAGGCAATGTGATTATTAAAAATGTATAGACTAAGCAACAAAATCTGAAAGGGCAGGAAGTCCAAACAGCAGCAGAGCCCTCAACAGAAGTTTCTAAAAATACGTTTCAAAATATATATGCTTATATTTATTACTGCAGGCAGACTCCTACAAGCAGGGCAATGCTTCCTGTTGTCATATTTGCAGCCTGACTGGATGGATGTGACCAAAAAAGGCTGCTGCTAAGTAAATAACTTTTACAGCGACACCTGCTCTTGAAATCAGCCACTGGAAAGTCCATTCTTGGGATGTCCTCAAATAACGCGACTTAAAACGTGCAGCGCACAGGAATTGAAATCACCATCACACTGGGAAGCACGCTCTTAATTAGCTATACCGATATGACTGAAATTAGCTGTGCTGGAAGGCTTTGCAGATACTTCGTGCCTATCTGTATCAACTCTTTGTTTCATGTAAGAATGTACCAAAGCACTGGTGGCCAGGTTTTTCTAACACTTGTTTCAGGTTTGAAGGAAGGGTGGAAGAGAGATGCCAAAACTAGATTTTCATCTGTGTCTCGCTCAGGAGTTAACTGTCTGGTACCAACATCCACCTGCATGCAAACTATTAAAGAATTCGTGACTCAGCATCTTCACGTTTTACGAGTAGTCTAGCAAGGCTGCATTAAGATTGTTAAATTTTGTTTCACCGGAAGTTTTTTCTTGGTAGTCTCACCATCAGCTGGCTTTTGCCTGCTGCAGGGGGCCATAGTGTTGGCGCAAAATGAATCACAAATCAAGGCTGTTGCCCCTGGCTCTCTTACAACAGCAGTGACGACACTACTATGTGGGCAGAACCAGGAAAAAATGATGAGTTTACATTCAGAGCTGTCACGCTGATGCCTTCATCAGGACTGAAGCTATACACTGATTTCTCAGAGGCTGGTAACTACACAAAAAGTAGGTGGCAAATATTGGACTAAATTTGCATAAAATACTGAAATGATGGCAAGGAAGTGTCCCCAGTTTCTCCCGCGTAAGGTGGTAGTGCAAAGAAGACAGATGAACACAAGACGGAGGTGGAAGAGAGGGGTTCCACAGCCCTGGAAGCATTTGTAGGTAAAGCAAGAGTTCAGGAGAGACAGAGAAATGCAGGAAGGCCAGTATGGAAGTTGCAAAGAAAGGCGAGGTTTGTAGTTTAGACGGGAAAAGGGAATATGGGAAGAAGGAAGCCTAGGTGGAAAGGCAGAACTGCAGAGAGGAAGTCCAAGCAGCAGGATTGTCAGAAGGGCAGGGATGAGTAGGGCGAGGCCGAGTGAATGAAGTGAGTGGGATGGAAATAAGACTGCACAAGGTGGCTTGGACAGACAGTACATGAGCGAAAAATGCAGGAGAAACAAAAAGGAAGACAGGACGTGATAGAAGTGTCAGTCTGCGGGGAACCGGGGAGAGAGACAACGGAATTTAAATAAACGGTAGTTTCTACTGCAGAGAGGAGAAGTAGAGACTAACAATTAAATAATTATTTTGCAGAACTACTCAGGACTTACTAACAAAGTCTCTGAGAGCAGTCCTTATATTTCATTGCCGTATGAATAACCACAATTTATTTTAGAACACATTTTTGACTGTTTTCGAAGTGCCTTTTTATTGGATCTAGGGCATTACATTCCCAAACCAACTGACACATTTTTAGGTACCTTTGACGTAGTTGTGGTTGCTAAACAGATGGCTCGTTGCCAATGGGTTTCACAGAGTTCTCTGCTGCTTCACTACCTTTCTTTGCCTCCACATAAATTAAGTTAGTTCAGTTCCTAACCTGTGGAAGCCCTCCCAGGCAGCTTCTGGAGGATACACCGACCGCAGACTGATTTAATGAAAAGATCTAGGACTACTATTCTTGCAATGTTCAGAAACTCCTTATCTTTGTCTTGCAGGTATTAAACATAGGAAAGTTTGACCTCAACAGTAAGTAATGATCTGAGACACTTCACATACTCTTCAGCAGTTTTGGGACGGTAATAACAGTTTTGTCTTTTCAACTAAAATGAAAATAGGAGACGGAGAAGCCATAACAAATTTGATTGAATCAAGATGACCGAGACTGTCTCTCTTGAAAATATTATTTCTCTTGAAAAAGTTAAAATCCATTACTCTGCATAGCATATCACAAAGCTATTTATGCAAATTAATGAACAAATTTGCAGATAATTTATGCTTAACAGACTACGGAATTAGCATAGGTAACATTTTATTACCTATTTGAGCTTTCCATTGAAAGTGGAAGTCTTAGAAGGGCCTAAGGAAATACCTGTATACCCTCTGCAACAGAGCTCACAGACCACAGTCAAACTCCAGAAGACTGGACAAAGAACTATGGAGGCAGATCAGTCAAATATGCAACAAAAATGTCAGTCACGTCTGTCATCCAGTTGTGTAAGAAGGAACAAAAACTGCATCTCTCACCTTGGAGATGAGATACTTTCTTCAAGGTTATTCAGTGTACCTCTCTGCTGGAGATAACACGTGTGCCTGTGATTTCTGTTCTCAAGTCAGCTATTTCAGCTGTTCTCTTCTTCACGACTCTTCTTTTGCAGGGGAGAAAATAGAGCTTACACGGAGCTAGACTGATTAGAGCTTCTTGCCTAAAAACCACTTATCTATTTCTTCTCTTAGTACAATAAGAAATACCGGTTGCGGCAGTTGGTTTCTTTCAATACACTGAAAAGTTTTTGGAGAAGGATCAGTTCTGAGTCACTCATTCTCACCAACACGCTGTCTTTCCTTGAATTCATCTTATTCCCTACCCCCAATAACCTGTGTGATGATATTCTGTGTCTTTTTTATGGATAGAAGGCTTGACAGGAACCATGCTCTCTGATGTGCTCCAAAATAAAATTCCTTTGGCTAATTGCTCAGTTAATTTGACGAAGGGATAAAACTGATCACATGCTATTGCTGCAAAGCAATCAAAGTCAAGCAGGTTTGTAAAAGTCTCTCAAGTTGTCATCAAAGTTAGTAACTTTCTGACAATATAGGGGTCCTAACACAACATTGGGGTGCTGCAGCCAGAGATACACGAGGCAAGGGCTGCCCTCTCACATGAATGCAATTACGATTACCAATGACTTCTTGATGTCAAATTAGTTGGCACAGATCCACGTAAGTCAAGAATAGCCTGCATCCAGAGGGCAACGAATAGCTGCTTCTGGACAGGGTGAATCCCAGAAGGAGACGTTTGCTGTCATTCTGGAGCTTTTGACAGATTCACACCCGCACCAAGGAACCTGGTCACATGCACCTTAAAAACTAATAGCCTGACGGTCACCATTTCCTCAACAGTAAGTTATCCATGAGCGCTAATGATGTGGGCCTATAAAACCCCACCAACTGTTTTATAGTCCCAGAGTAGTGGAGAATAACTGATGTAAGGCGAAAGTAAGCACCAACGGCTATGTTTGGGCTCACAGGATGGACTGGTGGTGGCTAGGTAGGCACCAGGCCAGTGCTGCCCCTGATGCGTGTGTTTGTTCCTTCTCACGAAGTGACCGTCCAGGCTTCTGTCAATTTTAGTGTGCGGCAAGAAACTCAGCCAGAGTCTGGCGAATCTCCGTGTTAGTGTTCGTTGGGTCTTTTTGATGTTAAATGCTTCTGTGCATGTCAGACACACAGAGAAACATCTTGAGAGCTCTCTCAAGCTTTTATAGAATTATTTTATATAAAATAAAACAAAACATGTTTAAACATATTAGGGTGGCTTATTCTACTGCCTTTCCCGCTTATCAATGGTGAGCTCGTTATATATTCCTCCAATAACTGACGTGATTACATGTTCTTTTTCCTCCTCTTCTCCCAAATCAAACCTACAAACAGCCAAATGTGGATGAAACCCTGATTAATGCAGCCAACTGAAAATGAACCCTACAAAGTGGTGTATCTGCACGCACCAATAACACATTTCCACTGACAAAAATTCTGCAGCACGCAAGTGCTGATCTGAAGTTTGCTTGCACCCTCAGCACATTTGCAGTGACTCTGTTGACACCAAGATCCAAAACATCACAGAATGATCCTACAGAATTTATCTGTGCGAGCAACAAAATGTCACAGCAATAACTGCTGTTAGATTAGAATAAATACAGACTCCCTTCTCTCTGTTTCTCCCCATATCCATTATTCCCTCTGCCTGCAACTTGCCCCCTCGAAACTCCCTCACTCTCTTCACTGGGATCCATCGAACCATTTACCGTAACCTAATGCCTATGGCACGAAACTCAGAGGCTAGGAGCTGATTCAATGTCCTTCTTGTTTATAAACCGGTATTAGCAAATGATTCTACCAGCACAATTAGACTGTGTATATGAGCACAAAAAGCAACTGGCTGGTAGCGATACCCAATGACAATAATACCCAATGACTTAGGCATGACCAAGCCATTAATATATTTGATTTTTAATAGCTGGACTCCAATGATAGCTATTTTTGTAAACAAAGAATTACCTAAGTGCATGTTAGTTAATAAAGATTTCAGTATTTATTGTAACTTTCCTTAAAAGACCTTGTTTTCTTCAACTGAAATAAAACTTGTCAAAAGACTGACTTCATAACATAACCCTCAGTTTCATTTTTACTTACAGCTTGCAAAACATTTTGGGGAAGATACTTCACATTTTGACACACAATAAAGAGGCTGAAAATTTCAACGAATATACTAAAGAAAGCAACATTGTGGAATTTGTAACTTGTTCCTGCACCTCAGTAGGTTTCTATCTAAGTTTTGAGCTACACCTGGTAGCATTTGATTTACATAAACTTCACAAATCAGTGATTTGACAATAGACATGTTAATGAAATCGGTGCATCTGGGCAACCAAATCGTGCGCATCTTCTAAATATCACTTCAAATACATATTGTTAATAATAATATTTTTTAAAATCCTGATCGCTAAACAAAATTTTAAGATAGTGAATATGTACAAAGTATTTATGCCATACAAACTGATCTTAACTTTATGATACTGCCAACCCCCATACATTGTCAAGAAACCGAAAGAACCATCATTTTTAGAAACACCTAATAAAACAAAGAAAACCCTTACTAAATACTTTTCTGCACTACGAGGAATGTATTTAGGCTCTATGAAGACGCACACAGCCCATCAGATGCGGTATGTTAACGGCTGCATAAGGGTACGCGTTAAGCCAGTGTCAAAAGGCAGCGTATTTGCAAAGGGGGAGAGGTTAGGATTAGCTTGTTAAATCAACAGCCGGAAACAAGCCACTGGACTTGCTTGCAAAGAGGGATCAGGCGCCTACTTCCTTTTTCAGCCCTTTTTTTTCATGTGCGAACTGCTCTGCTTCCCACTTCCAATGCCACTTCATGTAAGGATGAATCCCTTGCTGTCCAATAAAAGTAGCACAGCTGAAGCCTTGCCGGTAAAGGTAGTGACACCATTCTGCTATTACGAAAACGCTGTTACAATTTTATATATTAATCATTATTATTCTTTTAAGTTTTCCCTCAGTTACTTCAAACTGCTTTACGTTTAATATAAAACCTAAAAATCTACACAATCCATCGCAACGTTTGCAAAATTCTGTAAAATTGAAGAAGTGGAACAAAACCTGAGAAGTGACAAATGTTGTTCTCTGCAAATCACAGAATCGTACAGCAGAAATGAGAGCAATGAGTATCAATATCTACAATATCTCAATAAGAATTCTACAATTAACGCAACTGATAATGTAATGAGCTTTAACAAGCAGTGTAATAACTATAACTATAATAAAAAAAAATACCCGGTATAGTGCTTCTGGTTACGTGTACTATCTTCTAGACAATATATCTATAGCAAAGGGGAGTACAGTTAGCTTCATTTAATATAAAGCTAGTGCCTAACTTGAATTCTTTCTATGTAAGCAGGGGGAAAAAATGTATATTACGCAACGAAGTCTGGAACTACAAAAGAAAAACAAACCTGTCACTTCAGCTTATTGTGATACTAGTATCACAGGAAAAGACTCTCCTCTTTACAGATCTTCTTCAGTACATACAAAGAACGAGGCCACCAAGCAGAAATGGATGCTGCTTTCTCACAAGAACTTGCCCAGTCTTTTGGACAGTGAAAGAACCAGAAGCTCTTACTTGCAGTCTCACTTCTCTAAATAAAGAGTTTGCAATGCTTTAGCTTCAACGCATTTGCTACTGAGACTGAGATATGGAACGCTTGTCTTTGGAGAATGTTATCTGTTGTTTCCTATCGTTTGCTACCTTCTGCTAAGAACAAATATCGCACATGAAATATTTGTACTTCTGAAACTCCAGTCAGTTTATGTGACAGGTAAAGTAGCTCCTCCAAACAATTTCAGATCCGAAAACATCAACGTTGAAGATTTATTAAAAAATCTTCCCTAAAATACACCTTCTACACTACAAAGGATGGACTACTGCGCAATAGTTTTTCAAAAATATACCACGGCAATGCAAGAATTACAAAAAAGACCTTACTTTCTCTTAAGATTCCTTTACATGGTGTCATTACTCCCCAAGTAAACGACAAAGCACATCTAATAACAACAGCTTTAAAGTACTTCTGCCACAACGTAAAAACTCACAGAAAGGATCCTTCAGTGAGATCCAGTGATGCAATTCACGTGCTCGGAGTCTGAACAGTTGTCGATTTAGGTACACGTGAATAAAGCACTCATTGGAACTGAATAACTGAACGGATTTTGAAAGCCAAAGTGACCTACTGTGCATTCTGTCAAACAAATTTCTTATATAGGATTATTTAACTCCTGGCACAAATCACATTTTTTTTTCTTCAAGATTCCACGGAAACAACTGGATGAAAACGTTTCTCAAAGGGAAGATGGGAAGTACTTTGTTGAGAGTGCTGCAGCACAGAGCAGCGAAACTGAAGACAGCAGAATTCCTAATCTACACTGAACGAGGAATATTAAATATATCAAGTTTATCTTTTCCTCCAGAATTTGATTTTACTATTTAATTAATGGTTTACAATACTTAACAATAATAATAGTTAACAATATAACAAAAGCCAGTATAAAATGTTCTCCCCTTATTCCACTGTTCCTAAATCTTTTCTATACACATTTCTTTATATACATGTATGTATCCAAAACACCAGTTTCTTCCAGTTTTAGAAGACGTTACAGTATTGTACAGTAGCTAAAACCAGTTCAATCATTTGCTGACACTACTCAGCTGTAACCGTGTAATGCTTTCACATTAATGAGACTTTGCATTGCACAGACAAATGCTGTCGGTTTACTTCCTAACTGCCCGACTCCTAACTTCGGAACCCTGAAGTCCTTATAACGTAGGCACCTTTTCAGTAATATATATATAGCAACATAGGTATATAAGCAGCTCCCCTCGCACACGCTTCTGCTGTGCTTGAAGCAGCAGACCATGTTGTGCAGGAAAATCTTTTTTGCTTTTCAATTAAATTCACTCTGTGTCCAAACTTTTTCAGCAGACTGATTTCTACACTAGCAGTGGGTAAGAGGATCATTGAGAAACGTGGTAGCTTTTAAGAACTAGTAAGGCAGAGGAGATTGTTAGATGGGCACAGGGAAGAAGTTAGTTCTTCCTCTGTGTACTGTACACTGTGACTCTTGCAATAAATGCTAAGCAGCTCACTACCACAGCAACGTGTCCACATTCAGAGAACAGCAACTACAAACACCATAGCTCTAGGCAGATTAACTTCAGTAAAAAAATCAGATGGCGGTATTTCTTTATAATGTATACGGATAACGAAAAACAACAATTCAGAGTAACATAGAAATCACGTGTACCTAAGGTTAGCTGCCCAATACTATGTGTCTGATTAATCAAGTTAAACAAAAAAATTCTCATTTTAAAAAAGCTAACAAGGAAAAGAAAGACAGACACAAAATATTTCTGGGGAAAATATGTGACAAACTATTAATTGAGGAAAACCCACAGGTTCCAGCTAGGTTAGTAAATCCATCTTTTTTGTGCTTAAAAAAGTAAAAAGAAAACTCCGGTGTTACAGACTCCCTGCCTGCCTGCGAAGAGCGCCGAGGAGTTAACAGCAGCTTCTCATTAACATGCTGCAGGAAACAAAATCCCTACCAGACAAAGACACCTAAAAGAACTTTGTGCCTGTCTCTGTTCTTCTCATCCCAGGAACCTGCTGAACAGCAGAAATCAGTAAAACTTGCATGAATTGTAGAAGAGTTTGAGAGAGACCATAGTTTTAGGCCTTGCAGTTCATGGATTAATTCCGTACACCACTGGATACATAAGCACTATTCGGTTTGAAAGAAAGAACCGGTCACTACCTAGAAAGAAGTGCCAATAACTCAACCATTTTTCACTCTCAAAAAAGGAGCTATAACCCTGTAACTCAGACAAAAAAATGGTGCAATGTGTACGGTTCATTCAGCTTTGAAATCTGCAAAATCCACCTCTTCAGTGATGTATATGATTGCAACACCACACAAAATAAAGCTTATTTCATATCTACAGTCTACCTGCAAAAAGATTAAAAGAAAAAGCCTAATTAAGGTGCACAAATATTTCCTGAAAGCAATCAGTGAGGGTGGAAAAGATTATTTAGTGTTGCTATGATGTATTATGAGAGAAGTAAAGAACTAAACAAACAAACGTTTAGGTGCAGCCTCAGATAAAATTTCTGAACCATAACATCTATCTGACTTCATCAAACGCCCAAGTGAAGTGAAAGAAGCTCCAGCAAACTCAAAATCTAAAACCTGGCAGGGCAGAACAACAGAAAAATGTACTGGGGGAAAATTCTGCGACAGTCATTGAAGGATAGATGACTGGGGCTTCGTCCACGTAAAAACTCAGTGAATATATCGGTTTAATTCACTAAGGAAACGCACTAACTTTAAGCCATGGATCTTAGCAAAGAATCAGTTAAAAACTGCGTCATAACCATGAAAAGATCTTTTCCTAGCCTGCACCCTACAAGACGTTTTAAGAAAAGCGAACCCAGAGGATGGAGCGTTTAAATCTTTCCAAATACATTCAACAGAACAGAAGGAAAAATCATGGGTTACAAACTGCGATGCTCAGAAGTAATCACGTAAACCCAGTATTGTTTTGCTCCTTAGATCTGCTTTGAGTATCTGTCTCCTCATTTTTCCAACAAAAGCTATTTACTCACTAAGTAAAGAGGTAACAGTAGAGAGACACCGGAACTTACTCGGTATCAATACACCTTCAGCAAACCGTTCGATGAGTTGTGACAGCGAAAGCCTCCACCACCGACGACAATGCATGAACCAAAAGGCATACATGTTCTTTAGCATAATGCTTATCTGAAGCATTCTTGTCTAAAACCGAACAAATATTTTTTTCAAACTGGATACAGAAGCCACACACAGACATAACAAAATCTGACCTGTGAGTTGATACGACTCGCTGTCAGACGCATTATTCTTAAAAGAATGGAAAACTTCAACTGAAACCGCAAGCAGTGATGAAGTGGATCAAGGCAGTGGAACACCTTCTGGAAATCCCAAGGGTAACAAAATAATTATATACCTATCTTTCTTTTTCAGAGCAAAAGATCTGTATTAGTTCGGAATTTGTTTTCTTTTCCTAAATAAATGAAGAAGTTAGCTGCTTAGATGCTACAATGCTCACTCTCATCAGAAAGGATACCTTCAGAAAACTGAGAAGAACAAAGAAAGCAAACTAAAAATTTTAACGGAATTCAAATACTGCATTGAAGTAAGCAGAGCGTATATGAAAAACATTCTCCTGACAAATAATCTGTAGAATTTCGACACAGTAGTTCAGCAAATGACTACCAGAAACGTAACAAGGTTTTTTTATCAGCGATAATAAGGAAGGAAGAAGTCTAAGAAGACAAAATAAAACTGAGATACAATTAGGCTGATAACAGGAAATGTAGTTATCTATACGCCGGAAAGACTTTTAACTCTTCATGAGTGTTCCAGCAGCTAATTTTGTTGTTGAAAAGCGCACAGGATAGATTAAAGAATACTTAACAAAAACAAACAAACAAATACTTTCAAAAAGAGACAAAATAATGTATTTCATTGTGGCAGGGATTTGAGCGACACGATGTTATCCCCAGGGCTTTGCGTGCAAATTTTTCATTCTTTCTTTAACCAAATTTTGACTCATTTTATAACACAAAAACTACAATGCATTCGTTCAACTTAACACCGATTTTTTTTAAATGGATTAAAATATTTGTACCATAACTTGATTACTGCGGATGGAAAACTGATTTACCTCGATATTTTACAGTGAAGCTGCCTGAGACAGCACTGCATCCGTTCTCTGGTAGGTATAATTTTCAAGCAAGAAAATTACACACACTCAAGAAAAAGCATTGTGTTTATTTTTCTCCAGTTTCTGACGCTTTTCCACATTTTGTTTAAAGTTTATATAACCTGAACAGTATTTGAAAATGAGCCATTTTTCCGAGGTAGTACTATTTTTTAAAAAATATATTAAAACTAACTAAAACGATACACAGAAAAATGACTTATGGTTCTTGGGATAAGGAGTGAGTTCTAGCAGTGCCCTGCAGCCCCGCAGTGCTGGAGGGAATATTCCTCCTCCCTTCCAGCATCTGATGTCACTTCTTAAACAACAGTCTAGGGAAGCAGCAAAGTAACACCGGGAGGTAAAGCTTGGAGAAAGAGAATTGCCACTGAGATGTGTTCTTGTCACCAGACCCCTGAACAGTGCGAAGCTGGTGGGAAGTGAGAGACTGCCAGCCTACTGTCTTTAAAAGTTTGCAAAGTTGTGAAAAAAATATGCCTGGAGAAGCAAGGGAGGGTTCGAAAGGCTGAAAAGAGAGAGGACAGAAGAGCCTAGGAGACTGCAAAGGTGGACATTTGTGTCCTCTGGTTTCTCGGAGAAGGACACAAGTACACCAAATTTCTAGAGGCTAATGCGAAAACTAGAAGGTTCCCATCGATGCTTGCTCGGAGCACTGTCTGCCGTACTGGGAGCCATCCTCCACGGGGGCAAGCCGTGTCGGGAGCATGGGAGCAAGCTGCTCTCCCGCAGTGTCTCCCTGATTCCAGCTGGTCTCACACAGGCGAAAGAGGCTACTAACTCAAGGGATGCTGCCCTGCCTCCACGGTTAGATGTAATTTTGTGTATTTAGGATATCTCTGAAGACAGCAAAAGCAGCAATGCTAAATCTGGAGAGATTAAAAGCTAAAGTTAAAAGAATATTATGATTATTGTAAGCATAGGAAGACTTTATTATGAAATTATTACAGTTAATTATGACTGAATATTGTCTCTGGTTCCTACTTAGTACTAAATTCAAAAGCATAATGGAAACCACAAACACTCATAATAAGTAGAAACTGTGGCAGAACTAGGAAAAGAGAGGCCAAGTGATTTGACTTAAAGAGGCGGGAGACCCTGCTTCTTACTCTACCCTATGACAATGATTTATTCCCTTATTACAGACCTTACAGATGTAGTCATGTCCTTGTTCTTAATCTGCGAGAGAGTGACAAAAGGTTTCTGTAAATTGGCAACTGACCATTCTCCCAGTATAGGAAGAGTAGGAAGCAGCAACCACGACACGCTGCAGTTTGGTGATACTGTACTGGTCCAATGGCTTTTTTAGATCAGCTGCAACCTTGTGTTTTAAATTGGGAGCTGTAAAATTTCTCATTCAGCTCCTTTGATCCACCGTGTTTACTGAATATAGCTCTATGGTCAAACGTTAATCTTTCTGAGCCTCAGTAACAGATTGATTTTTTCCCCTGTTATTACCTACCTTCTGTGGATTCTGAGAATTACTGTAGGTAATATTAGTGCTGTGTTTTAGTACTTAATTACTACCAAATTTAATACTGAATACAGTATTACTGAAAGGTAATACATCTATCAAATGAAGTGATGGAAGCAAGACTAAATACAATTCAGTTTGGTTTTTTGTTTTTTGGTTTTTTTTGTAAGGAGGGAAAGGGTTTTGAGCAGTTCTGCGAAAAAGCTGGACGATGGTACTGAGATCAGTTTTTGGCTGGTATGTTGAACTGAATCAGATCATGAAGGAGCCAGACAATTTTCTTCCCCCCATTCTTTACACTTCTTCTTAATTTTTTCAGACTGGTGCATACTTAGAAATAAAATCTAGGCAGGTGGGCAGGACAATATGGTAGAAATGCCAGGCATAAAAGCAAGTGGACAGGACAGCAAAAGAGCAAGTATCAGTGAGTAAGCAGGCTCAAAGAGCAGCAAGGGGACACTATAATCGAGAAGCAGGTGAAAAGGCAGGAGGAAAATGCCAGACATTCAGCAAGTCGATGAAGCAGTACCAAACAGACAAGCAGGTGTGCCAAGCAGCAGAAGAGCAATTCCGTGAAGTCAGCAGATGCACTCAGCAGGAAGGTGATGCCAGGCACTCGGAGCGGCAGACAGGGAAGGCCAATGCCCATGTGCAATCAGATCGAAAGGACAATAGGAGGCGATGCGTGCCGTTCAACAGATGGACAGGGCACTAGGTACTCAGCGTCGAGCAATTAGCTGGTCAAGGGGTAATGCCAGACAGTCAGGCAAAGGACCAAGACTTGTGGAGGACAACGCCACACAGCCAGCAGGTAGGGAGAACACAAGAGTAGTGAATGCCAGGCAGTCCCCAGACAAGCAAGGCAGCAAAAGACCAAAGCCCACGAATAATCAGATGCGACTGTCAGCAAGAAGAAAACGTAAGCCTGCTAACCAATTGATGGGGCAGCAGGGTGGCGGTGCTTTTTCAGTTACTTAGGATACCATGAGTGGAACAGTCCCAAGAATCTAGATGCTCACCCTCTGGTAATATCATTAGATCAGAGTGAACCATGAAAATCCACAGGAGAATAGCACACAGATGGAAACAGCAGATGAGTCTGACCCTAGCGCTTGGGGAGGCCATGGGACCTTCCTATAAAACAAAAATATGAGAATCCACAAGAAAATCAAACAAATGGGAAAAATGTGTCTAAAACCTGTTTCTGATGATGATTGAAAAAGCAAAAAAATACTAGCAAAGAATTAGTTTGGAAATGATCGGGTGGGATTGAAGATGTTGCTTACCCCTCTCTGGAGCCCACATAATGGGAATGTTGGGAATTTCTGCAGCAGAAAAACAGAAGAGAAAAGGGATTTCTGACTCCCAGTTCAAGGAAAGCATGTCAGTTTAGGACTGGGTAACTTCTTTGGGCAAAAAACAAGAATTCAGCTGAATCTTTGCCCATCCCCAGATACATGCCTTTACTGAGGTTTGCAAAAAATTTAAGAAGCCCCACATCACTTTCATCTCATGACACCCCACCCTTATTCCCCGAAACCACACTTACCTCTAGCACAAGGTGTAAAAGAAGGGGAAGGGGGTGGTCTTGTGAGCTCATTCCCATATCCACTGCAAAATAACTTGTGAAGATGAACAGGAGTACCCACTAGCCAGTGCTGGCCATTTGTGATATAAATCGATGAAGTCATTAACTGTTACTCATCACTAGTGTAGGTTGGTGGTTGAACCTGGCATAGATATGCCCACACTCTAATGAAAATAATTAGTCTTACGAGTCTTGTGGGGTAACCCTCTTCTATGGGGATGAAACTTATTAACACCTTTTAGCACTGTTATTTGACATGGTTGGTTTTTTAACCAAATTAAACCATGTTTCAGAAATCTTAGCTGCTGCTCTAAACACATAATGAACTCTGGAATGTAAGAACTGAGAAAATCCCAGCAGTAATAACATTCAGTAATTTAACTTATCTGTCATTTCAGTCATGAGTCTTTCTATTCATTAAGTATCTTCCTAGTAACTAAAAGTCAACAAACCAGGCATCAATTTTCACTATTTCTGTCCTCTTAGAAGTTTGCATTGTGTGTGTACTTATCTGCCTGCACATTAACTTCTTACGGTAACACTCAAAACCTACATCTCGCTTTGATAAGGCAATAACATGCGACAAGAAGCCAACTCTTCCCTCTCCTGCAAACCGTAGAAAACCTTAGACACAATAAAGGAATCATTAGTTCTGCTATGCACTGCTGAATTAGGTTTTGGAAAGGTCAGAGAGACAGAATCCATATGAATATGCCATGAACTCAGATGCAATAAAGCTTTTAAGGCATACAGTAGCAGTAACAGGCTAAGCTGACGGAACATTATTTATACTGATCCTCTGAGTATCAGCCACTCGTTCTCCTTCCAGCTGAGCAAGGCACAGGAATAATAGAGGCTAATATAGCTTCAAATTTAGAAATTGGGGTCATAGAACAGGAGTTTCTGCCATATCCAAACTTTCCTGTATCAAACACTACTCTTTGAGCTTAGAACAGAATGACAGGAAATTTAGGCAGAGAAGACAAAGAGATCTCCATCATATGATTAGTGATGGCATAAACCAGCCAAGAACAGCACGCACTGACTGAACCAGAGCAGATACTAACACTACAGAGTACAAGGTACTTAGAGCATGCACTGGCAGTTTAGCAAATTCTGCGATTTTGTGGCCGGCAGCAGCAAGAGTTGGCTGCACCACATCAAGAACAAAATTGCTAGCACCTTCTCTCCAAAAGGAGATCTTTCAAGGCTCCATGAAAATGAACTATGACAAACGGATCTCAGCGAACTGTAAGAAAAAGTTTATTTCTGGAAGAAAAGATGGACTTTCAAAATCTAATGAAAGTTTAAGTATCGATAATAAATAATCCACAGTAGATTAGACACCTCACTATTAATTTGGGTATTCTCATTACAAAATAATTGGGAAAATGAATACGTGCACGAAGTCACAAGAAGCTATAATATCTGAGAAAGGTCTAAATTAAGGTTAAAAAGTAATTATTTTCCTGTCCATACTCGGTAAGACTTTCACGCCCAAGTGGGACAATCGTCATTTTGGTTTTCTATTCCAGTACTTATACTGAGTTAGCATTTTGCTAAAGCTTCGCTGCTCCACGTGGTAGCAATTAGCAGAAGCAGGCAAAGGACCAGTTATGATACTAAGAATTAGTGCGGAAGCCAGCTGCTTTCCGAGGCTCTTCTAGTTTCTTTCCACTTAGTGGCTCGAAGAGCTCCTACACAGCAGGCAAGGAGCAAATGAGGAATTCTCTACTCTTTAAAAAGCATTAGTTTTAACGATCAACTATTTTAATAGTGAGTCATTTCGCGGTATGGTGTGCTTATGTCAAAAGGACTAACTCACTCAATTTTTGATATATCTTAAATCCAAACTAGTATAGCCCTCTAGTTACTATTTCTTTAAACTGCCTCCAAAGAGTATTCCTAACGTTGTCTATACAGTTTTTTTGTTAATTTTCTCCCTATTAAGCTTTTATGAAACTCTTTGTAATAGAACATGACCGGAAAAACCCGACATGTTAAGAGCAAGAATTGCATAATTACAGGCCTGACAATGTTTTCAAGATTATTTTGCCTTAACCTGACATTTCGTGTTGTTCAGGTCCCTATCATCTGCTGTGAAGAGATGTTTTAATGAAAACTATTTTTAGAAATGTCTCAAAGGAAAAAAATTCCAAAAGTTCCAAACTGAAAATTTCATTATGCAGAAGTCCTACGGCAGGCATATATTTCTCCCCCAGTTACAGAAAAAGGACCGCAAGATCTACCCACTGTTGCGGCTACACTGCTAACAGGAGCCAAGCCAGTTAATTTAAACCAACAGAGAGATGTCCACGTAAGCTGTGGTCCCTACAGTGAAAACAAGGCTAAAAGGCATCAGTAGTGCCAAGAGGAGGAGAAACCTTCCCTTTACCCCGATAAAAAGTAAATCATAGTCATATTGTTCTTTTGGGTATACTTTGGAAAGCAGTTGGGATCACTGGGATATGAGCCATTTGTCCACCCACAGGGTACGCTGAGTCTTCTTCCAACTTCCATTCAGAAATTACCTTGGAATAAAAAACTTCATTGCAAAATTTAAGATAAAAAAAGCGAGATTTCCTGGCTCGTTGCTGTGGCTTTGCTTCTCATTCTCTGAGACATTCAAATTCCTTACTGCTTTTTACTACTGTTTTCTTCTTTTCAACAGAGCTTGGAAATACTTCGTATGTGTTTGAAAGACAGAAAACCATCTATTTGCTATTTGAGAGTATTCAGGAAAGCTAAAATAAAGCAAAGACAAGTTGATCCTCAAACAGGAAAAAATACCCAACTGCTTAACAGGAATTCTATTAGTATTATCTTTAGGATATGAAGGTCAGATTACTTTGTACAGAAGGTTAACACGTTAGTTAAATAATTTAAAAGATATTTGCCCCAGGGCCCCCACCCAACATTATTAGCGGTTTGCACTTTCAAAAAAGGAAAAGAGAAGCAATTAATGTAATCCTTTTGGATGCAGGAAACAAAATTGCATATTCATTAATTTCAGGATCCATTTGATTCAAACTATCTTCTCATTTAACACACACAGAACATAAGGCTAGAATGTAGTCCGGCCTTCTGCGCAGGATAACTCAAACATCATGCATGACTGCTGTAAGAATTCCAAGATAACTTGCGTTTTATAAGACACCTCTTCCACAACCAATCACTTTTGATTTGACAGGATTAAAACGGAGAACATAGCTCTTCTTTAGGGAATTTGTTTGTGTGATCAATGGCTCATTGTTAAACAAACCAACCAACCCAAACACATAAAAATCTTTCATTATGACGATTTTCTTAGCAGGCTTTTCTGGCTTGAGCTTTCTATCACCAGCTATTGTTACAATTCTCTTTAGCAGACTAAGAAAGACATTGGCACCTTACATTATTACTTCCCAAAGAAAGCATAGGTAAAAATCACGTTATTTCCCGGTATTCTTTAACAATAAACTAAATAGACTGAGTTGTGTAACTCTCACAGAAAGCATCTCTCCTAGCCATCATATATTTTTGTGACCTTTTTCTATATCCACTGTGACATTTGAAAGTTTTTAAAAAGCGAAGGTCAGAAAAATATGTAGTTTTCCATTTTAGACACATCAATCCCATATACAGAGATAAAAGTATCCTCTGTGTTCCTATTCCTTTTCTTCCCTCCATCTCTGTACTTGTCTATGTCAGGGAATCTAGGCAGAACCAAGTTGAGAGACATACACTCGTTCAATCCAGTATCTCAGCTGGATATACGGACAAGGAGACACATTCAAAACTGATGCTTATGTAGCAGAATATCAAGAATTTACCAAGCCCTCTTTCTTTAGCAAAACCAGCATTTTTCACCAATGCTCTCTCTGGATATATTTCCTCCTTCCTTTGGGTTTTTATTTTGGTTGGGGGCTTGGGGTAGGGTGAGGGGCTTCTTTTCTTTTCTTGCGTAATCTCTGATACTTGAGTAAATGGAGCTGAAATGGGATCTGGCTTCCTTCCCTCTCACATTTCTCACTTTAGCTGTCCTGGCAGCTCGCAGGTGTTTCCATGCAGTGACTGCAGTCGATGATAGCGCAAACAGGCTCTTCAGTGATGCTGGCGTGTTACCAAGCTTTCCTGAGAAACTCAAACAGGAGAGGAGAAAGCGCACTTTTTAGCACTTCATAAGTCAGCCAAATCAGTTTGGAATTTCCCGAGACACCGGTACTTCTGTAACCTGATGGTGCACTGCGTAGTGCAAATAATCTCTATAGTGCTGCTTCTTGAAGAAACTGGTAATATAGTGAAGAGTGTTCTGCAACTGAATATACCGATTCTGCTATGTTAATATCTTCCAAATATGAGATTTAAAATCAAATTATTTGAATAATCAAATTGAATTACTAAGGCACAGAAATATATTTGGATTTTTATAGCACCAAATACAGCACTTCAAATAATAAATTTTATTGAAAAAATTAAAGTGGATTGGATAAAGACCTAATCATATAAGCTAGGAACTGTCTGGAGGACTAAGATAAAGGGAATGGCACCTTACAGAGTTGCTGATAAACTTCTAACAGAGTAGCACAGAATTTGGAAGGGGTCTGGCACAGAGCAGCCTAATCCATTTAAGCATATTTATTGCCTAGATGCACCTGGCAAGGTTTCACAATTCAGACCCTTTAGAAGCAAGCTGGGTCGGAAACATAATTTTCTAAGAAATAGGGAGAACAATAGCTCTCAAAAGGTCTGACGTTAAGTTACAGGATCAGACTTCATATGTACACAGCACACTTGATTATACAATAGGTCTACACAGAAATCAAACCTAACAGTGAGTGAGACTTCCATGAAGAGATAAGAAAAACAAGAGTCTTAAGATAGACTACAAAAATAAATGCTACAAAACTTTATTAAATTGGAGGGTACCTTGAATATTGAAGATTGAAAAACTGAAACAATAGCCTGGGTAATAAGAGGTTGTATGATTTCGTAGTATTCCTACCACAAAATGACTTAATGTCCCAAGTGAGATCAAGACTTCATTCCTCCTCACTATGGAGCCATCCTGAAGTGACAGTTTGTAAAAAGAAAATTAGTTTCTTTTGGCCGAGTGACAACACTAATATGTTTTTGTTATGGCACTAAGAAAAGTTGGATACTGCTGAAGAAGAACAGAAGTACTCCTGTACACACGAACAATACCAGAAATCCTGCTGGTCTGCAAAGGCACTATTTGAACTAGGGAGGATGAAAACCCCTTATTATTGTTTCCAGTTATTATAGATCTTATTTCTAGTTTAAATTATCACCTATTAAATGGAAGTTGTTATCTGAAATGTCTCAGTGGATTTGGGTTAATCTGGGGGGAACGCGCGTTGCTGCGGGAGTACATAACAAGCGCCTCATTTCATTAACAAAGTTGAAGGAAAAGCAAACAGACAGAACACACGAAAATCACAAAAACAGGGACATGGGGCATTTTCAACACTATTTGGGACAGACAAACAGTAGGATACGGACACTGAAATAGTCTGTAGCAATAAACCAGAATCTGAAGAAAAATTGACACTAAATTCTAAGGAGAAGCTTGGGAAACAGCAACAGTGAAAGATTCCTTACAGAAGTGGGAAAAGCCAGGTGACAGAAAATTTGCAATATACAAAGACAATATCACAGCAGAATAGAGACTTTCTTCTCTCCAGACATGGTTTTTGTGTGGCTAGGTTTGAATTCTTTTGCTCATGCTTAGCGTGCTTTTTTTCAGAAAAACGCTGACAAATAGGAGGGAGTTACAGAGAACAACAATTCCTTTTCATGGGTTAGCGAACTTCAGTGAAAGAGTAAACATGCATGTATTGTCAGATTAAATGAAAGCAAGTACGTGTCTCAATATATTCAAAAAGAGTCCATAAATAACGAAGAATATAATCAGCAAGAAGCAAAGGGAGCATTCATAATTTTTCCAGAGCACTGGAAAAAGAGGAAGACTGTAAGGAAACATCTGTCTGGTTCTGCATTATGGAAAAGAGCTTTTCTACGCTTCTTCTAAAGTCTTAGCTTAAAATTTTGGGCTGCCAATTATCTGCAGCATGGCTGAACTACTTGTGAATGCACACAGCAGCACAGCTCAAGCACGTCCAGCATCAGTCGAGGCACAATAAGTTGACTTCTACTGCTGTTATCTAAGCACACAAAACTAGTCTCATAGAGGGGCAAAAAGGACTTGCAAGCCACGCTAGAGATGAGAACAGCTAGAAGACTCTGTTAAGGGCAGTCAAGTGAAGTTTTTGGATGTACAATTTTGTAAAAGAATAAATGTAAAAATAGAGAAGACAGAAGATAGAAAACTGTGCAGAGCAGCTACATACATGATATTTCTCCTCTCTCCCTTGTATTGACCGACAGCATAGAGAGAATACATTTCTATATCAAAAGATACCTAGCGATTGATAAAAATGTTGCCACATCATTTAAATATCCACACAAATGTTAATGTATATTATCATTAACATCCTGTAAGATCTGCAACTGTCTACCACTCAAGTATTGTGATTGCAAGGAAAAAATGTTTGCTTCGGGAAATATAAAACAAAGGTTCCCTAAATAACTTAAATTTAGCTCTGTGTAAAGCCCTGATCTCTGTCCAGCAATAAACACCTCTTAAATGAACAAGCAGACTGTATGAGCATTTCCAGTACAGATTGAAACACTACCTCCGCAAATTATAGGCAAAATAAGGTAGTAAAAAAAAAAGTGGTTCTATATACAAAATTAAGCCTACGCTTTCACTTTAGTCCAAATGTGAACTATCATCAACTGCCTTAACAGATGAAGAATTACAGCATTCACCAATAACATCTACAAGACAGTTTCCTTCAAATTCAGCCATCCATCGGGTGAATTTTGCTTTTTAAATATCCACATGCATTTAATCACTTCTGGTCACACAGGCAAGAAGGAGAAGGATATTCACACTGCTTAGTTCAAATGACCCTTACCCCTCAAAATGTGAATCACAGTAACTAATTCAAAAGCTTCTCCCCACCCACTGACTAGACCAAGGCTATAAATCTAGGGAACAGAGATAGGTAAGGAAAATAAGATATTGTGAATACCTCTAAATCACCTATTCCGTTATAAGAAAAAAAGTCATTAAACACAATTGAAACAACTGCAATAACCTCGTATGATTCCTATAGAGTGTTCAAAAGGCAAAGTAAGTGGAAAACTAAGTAATTTTTTTTAAATTTATTAATAAATTTCTGAAGTTATTTTTAATAGATACATCATGCTAGGCAATTTCAATTCAATCAATAGTTACAAAATTCAGTTAACATTAATTCTTTGGGCTGTAAATACTCTCAGGATCTGGCTTTATCTTGTACAGTACAATAGCAATTACGTATCTATGCCCAGAAAAGAAAGCGGAAAAACGTGTTTTCTAATCGAAAGTACAGGAGGATTGAGGAGAAGCAGGACTGAATAATTCCAGCTCAAATATGACCTGAGGGACTCCTCTCCCTTCTCCCAGGAAACACGCTAAAATGTCTTCCAGCATCAGATTCAGTTATTACCAGTTTTAAAATCATGTCTTAAAGATGACATCTCAACAGCACAATGTCACGATCGCATCATTTCATTACCAGTGCAGTAATGAGAGGAGAGCACGCTGGATGAACACCATACAAAGAAGAGATTAAAACCACTTCCTACATCAATGCAAGTTTCAAAGGGCTTGCTATTGCACATTTCACGTTGGCGTAATGAAAATGAATTTTTCCATTTTGAATTGGCTCTCTTATCGACCCAAAAGATATAAAATATGGGACCTAAGCTTATGCTTCTTCATATGTTTCTATTACGGCACATACTGGCAAACTAATTTTCTTCCTTTAAAAAACATTTGTTTGAATGAATGATCTAATAAACCCTATCATAAGAACAAACCTTATCATTGCCGCTTTGCAATAAAAACTAGGATTCAATCTCTCCACTGTGATTTAAGTTTAATCTTGCAAGTTAATCCAACTTAAATGAGTCATAAGTGAGTAAATACTGTCCTATATATATTCATTTTAAGTATGGGAATAATACAACGGTCAGAACACTTGACTCTACTATAACCAACTGAAGTCTTGCATACCTATTAAGTCTAAAACCAATGCATTTTGTCATCAGTACAAGTTCTTAATGATTTTTATATTAATGTGTTTTTATTATATAGTCTACAGGCGCTTCAACAACTCAGATAATTTTTTAAATGGCTCACTGCAACACCAAACCCAATCAAACGAATCATCACCACCTGTCTTAAATAATTGGTTTGAGGAACAGCAATGAAGCAATGTAAAGGTAATACTATGTGTTTGTGAGCAGAGTTCTCATTTGTTTATTTCTTGTGCCAAATACCACTTGAGAATCTGTGGCTAATTTTTGGCACTGGCTGCAATGCTTCCTCTGGCACTACTGCCTAGGCTCGATTCTGCATAAAGATAAAAAATCAGGAAAACTGAAGCAGAAGTTCAGCCCTCCTTTTACACAGTGCTGGGAATACAACCTTCAAAACCATTAAGTTAGTTTGCAAATAAGAGACTAAGTCAACCAACACACTTTTAACTCTTGCGTTCCTTTAGCAAAGTGAATCACCTGCAAATTCAGTTTCACTAGCTAGCACGCTGTGGTCATCTTATACTGTTCCCACCTTCTGATACACAGACCCTTAGGTTTTAGTTACTTAAAGTTTCTAGTATATAATCTAAAACATCAGAGGTAACATACAGGAGCATTTTCTTTACATGTTTGTTTAGTTATACAAATGTTATACAACAAATAAAAAATAGTTTTAGATTTCTAATGAAAAAGGTTGAACTGCAGCCATGGTTGCCAGAACACATTTGTAAGTAAAAAGCATTGTAGACATGGTCTAATGAACTCCAATCAACTCTAAGTTGAAAGTCTAAGCAACCGAAAACTTACACGAGCACTTAAGAGAAATCTAAATACATTAAATTATGGAAATAATAACTTCGGGCACTCAATACTTCAACAGCGATCACGTCGTCATTTCATATTACAGCTCACGGCCGTGAAGTTGCTAGGTTAAGTTTCCTGGGTTTTTTTTTTCCTTACCGTAGCTCCTTATTATGGAATGTAACCAGATTTCCTGTGCAATATTTACTGCTGCAGGTCACCTCCATCTCTCTGCCTGTTTAGGTTTTTTTTAACAATGTGGTGTCAAGAGAAGCAATAGTAGCTTTGCTACCATAGAATTTCCCCCCTACTTTCTGCCTCTCACACTCTAACCTCTAATGCGGTAGCTGTCAAGGCAGTAGCCTGCACGGGAGAATCAAGCGATCTCTCTTCTCCCACTTTTCCTTGTGCAGGACACAACAAAAGCCACACCTTTTTTGCTTAGCAGTGCTGTATTGCAGTGCCCAGGAAAATTACGCCAAAAAGCCGTTGGAATTTTGTTTTGTAAGGGGACTGGAACTCCATGATACTAGCCACATCTCAGTTTAAAAATTGTTTTGGGTCAGAACCCAAGGTCAGAGTAATTCTCTTGTGCTATGTTCCCTACCGCTTTTTCTGCTTCCAAGTTGTGTATCGCTTGACCTACCCAGAGATACTGCAAATTAAAGTTACAGAGGAAATTAAAAAAAAAAAAAATCACCCCCTTCCCCAGACTCATACATTTCTATACCAAAGGACAGATTTTTCTTATTCCAGGACTATCTCACCTCTGGAGTGACATCTCGTGGTGCAAACCCTGTTCCTCCAGTTGTTAAAATCAAATTAAGTTCCTTTTCATCACACCAATCTATCAGCGTCTCCTGAAAGAGAACAGGAATCCTGTCAGATCTAACAAGTAATATCTGGGATACGGTTATCTCAGAAAACACCTGAAGACTTGAAATGTCTTAAAACCACACAGAGACACACACAATAAATAAAGCGAACTGTAAAATCACTCATGGCTATTTATACTAAGATTTTGAATGACAGTTTATAACCAACACATGACAGAATGATTAAAGTATCCATCATAGTATTTTTGGAAATGGAAACTGAAAGTCTGTTCTCCACCTCTTGACCTGAAACGGAAAACAAGGATTCACAGTTATTCGTTTATATCACTGCTTATTTTGATTTTGAGACATAAATATAATGCTTTAAACATGTTAATAGAATATGTGCATTTGATTCAGTTTACACGGTTGATACTTATTACAGCACTTTGGTTTCTGTGCTCCGCTTTTTAACAGCCTGAAAAAAGCAAAAGTCACATATTTGTGAGATTATCTACCAAAAGATGCAATAATACGCCTGACGCAGCAACGCAAAAGATTATCTATAATAATCTTTTCTACATTCCCTACAACACCTCCGTAGGACTGTGTATACCAATTGCAAGGCTGGACTAAGAAAACTTAATAAACCTGTCCTGTAAATTCATTGACTTACAACACATGATACCAGAGAAATGTTTAATTTGATTTGCACTCATTTTTTAAATGCCATTTTAAACTAGTTTTCAAACTGATAAAAATCTGACATAAGCAGAAAATTTATTTAGTCTCAATATGTTTATATCACTTATCCTTCATGCTGTACCGTGGGCTAGCACAGCAGCAGAATGTCTGCTTCGAGCTCAAAATTATGTGTTACATCAAGTACACTCACGTATTACACAGTAAAGTACCCATCTGCAGAAATCAGATCAATTATTCGGACATCTATCCTTACTCTAGGAAAGAAACCTCTTTCTTTGAAAAAGTTTAGGGCACATTTATGTTTCTGGAATATATATATATATATACACCGGGGAGGAACAGACTGCTCTGGTGACTGTTGGCTAGAAGCTTATCATTTATCATAAAATTAGTCCTGAGCAACATACTGATCAATAAAGCTTAAACTACTGTTGACGGTCATAAAACTGTTCAGAACATTGTAAAAAGTACTGCCAATTTAGATTAATGCTCAGGTGTATGTTCTGCAGGCTTAGCACTGCTATGTAACTTCCAATTAAGAGAAAGCTGATACACAGCCTCTTCCAAATTGCAGGTAGAATAAACTTGTGTCTGCCTGCAAGCCCCATCATGCAAATGTATCCAAGGATTACTTGAGGAAGTGGCAAAGCCAAAGGCTCTGTCTTTATGTCTCCTTTCTTTACCCATTGCTTCCGTTCCTCTTTTGCGTTATCTTTTGTATTTATTAAAATCACATTCATCTTTTTACTCTCCCTGGTCGGAGGATGGCACTCTGCTTAGGTGGGCTGTAAATTACCAGAAGTTTCTGGTTATATGAATGTTTCAAATAAGGCCGCGAAAAGAATACGCATAGTGTCTCGCGCCTGAACATAAACGAACTCTTAAGTCAGACTTTTGACTTACATTTTGAAAAACGGTGAATGGCAGTAAAAAGCATTTTAGGTCTTAAAATTGTTTGTTTCAATAGCATAGATACGCATCAGAAAAATGATTTTAAAGAGATGGAGTCTTCTCTATTTTATAATCTAGAAACATATTCTTCTTGACTTCCAAAAGCCGCAAACTTCAGAGAAGCTTAGTGTAAAAGTGGTGTTTGGCAAGGTTAGAGCTTAATATTGTACGTATGTTTAAAATTATTATCATCAAGAAAAAATTGTCGGTATAAAACGGGAGGGACAGATTTTATGCCCTTTTTTTTTTAAATAAAGCATTTATCTTTAGATAAAATGAAACCTGCCAAACTCCAACTGGTTTTGCAGAGAAAATAAATCCTTCATCTGTTCTCATTTTGCTACAGTTCAATAATACTCCAGTTAACAGAGGAAAAAATGTCATGTGATAGCCTACAAAAAGCTAAAGAAATCTGTATACACCCTAACTCTTGAAATAAACTGAGCAATAATTAAATGCCTATTACTGCTATTCCGTCAGTGTACTTTGGCACACACAGAATTCTCTGTCAAGTTCTAGTTATAATAAAGCAACACAAGCTTTCAGGAAGAAGTCCTTTGACTATGAGGCAGTAAGTTTGAGTTTCATTGTATTTTAGAAGTGCAGATTGTACCACTTAGAACTTTTAAAACCATGGAAAAATACCTGAGACTGATATTCATTTTATTTACTTTCTCTGTAGCCCACAAAACTCTGTTCCACGAAACATTCTCATTGGCATTTTAAGTATCTAAAAAACGAAGCACCATCTCGATCTATTGAGGACAAAAGCCTACTCATATTCACTTTGCTGCTGCCAGCTTTGCTGCTGCCAGCAGTCCAGCCATATTCTCCACTGGCTTTGCATGGAACTGAATTTGCTGTGTCTTCAAATGAGAATTCCTCTAGGCCAGGGACCTAATACCTGGCTTTTCCGATGCTATACAAACAAAATTATTATATAACATTTCAACCAGAGAAAATTTCATTAAGTAATTTTTGTGCATCTTTCTCTTCTTATATTGTTTCATTGATGATAAGCCTTCAAGATAAAATGAGACCAGGTCAACAGGTTATGTAAATCACTGTCACTCCATTCAAGTCAGTGAAATTATGCTGATGGATACAAAATACAGTATCTGGCTCTGAAAGCAGTACTGTAAAATTACTACCAAATTTTAAAAAGCCAGAACAAAACTATAGCCCTCCAAAAAAAAAAAAAAACCAAACACCACCCAATAAAAACCTTAATATTTTAAACAATTAATATCCTAAAATTGGCTTTATTAGTTATTTTCTAAAATCCAGGTAGACAAGGAGAAATGAAGTCGTTACACTCAGTTCCTCTAGAGACATTTTTACTTCAAAAGCACACAACTGTGATCTTAACTTGCTCAGATTTCATTGAAATCCTAAAATAATTATATTAATTATGTTTTTCTGCAGCACAGAAATAAAATGTCAGTCCAGTTGTCTCCTTAAGCGTTGGATTAGTTCTCGTGCCCTGTCCTCTCTACCTACTTCTTTGTAATTTCTCTTTTAAATACATTTACATTTCTCTTATTTAAATAAGTAAGAAATCCTTGGGTCTAATATACAATTTATTTCCATCTCTTGCTCCAAAGAGCTCTTGTTTCAATCAGCCCCCTCTCTCTCCCAACTTGGAACTACTTGTTGGACTTCCTATGCACTGCCCAATCTTGACCGCTGTTGATTTCGCAGAAAAATCTTGCCTCATTCTTTCTCTGAAGGCGTTCTAAGTCTTTCACAGGTAAAGTCATTGATTTTAAGGCCATTTAAGATCATTAACTCATGAAAAGAACGCCTACAGTGTGTGGCACAGTGCTGAGACCCCATGTTTTCCACAGATGTAGGCCTGCAAATTCATACAGGCATCGTCACATTAAAACACGCTCCGGCCAAAAGCTGTACAGATCTATTCTTGTGGCATCACGTCTAAGCTAGTGCTACTTCACATTTTAGTCAGTGCATGGCTATAACATTTACAGACATATTTCCTTCTGCGGAGTTAACTTTGGCACCTCAATGTCCAAGATGTAAAACTGCCCTCAGTCTGAGTTGCAATCCAATGAGCAAGTCACAGAATGTTGGTCAGTTCCTCCTGCATTTAAAACAAATTCTAGGACTCAAGTACCTCTTCACTAAACTGCCCAGCCTTGAGCTGGAGGACTCAAGAGAGAGAAAATACATCATCATTTAATTTCGTAGAGGTTTCCAGTAGCTATTTATGTTTATCATTAAAGTATTTGTTGTGTTTCTAGTAACTGTTTCTTACTAATAACTTCTGCGGGATAATGCCACCCCCACGACACTTAAGAAACCTGCTCACAAAACGCACAACGGTAATGGTCAGCAAAGAGAGGGGGGTTTTTGTAACTTCATTAATGTACCATCTTCTAATCCCTGGAAGTAAGTGAACAGGAGGAACAAATAGCAATTCCTTTCTGGAACGCACGGAACAGTTCCCTGATGTCTGAAGATAACTGAGGTTTGTGGCTTACTTATCTTAGTAAATTTTTGCAGTCTGTTGCAAATCAGGCGTTATCTCAGTCATAGTCACGCCATGTTTCTGTCCTTTGTTGCTGCTTCACTTAAATAATGGAGTAGAGCAGTTCTACATGTGTAATGAATTATTTCCTTTTCCGAGTGACAGAGGCATCCGTCCACTGACACAACGCTATGAAGCATGCTGTTAGCCAGGAACTGAAACTTGAGGAAGGCTGCAAGACTCCTTCCATCCTCTTACTGCTACTGTACGCTGTTCTTCCACATAGATATTGAGACTATGAGTAATGCTTAACTGGAGCGGTACTACTACACAAAAATGGTCACAGTGGATCAGACTAAATGCCTACACAGAAGAGCTGAGGCCTTGAGGACTGTGCCTTTCCTATGGTGCTGCAGTCTTATGGTATTGCCTGTCTTTCTTTTTGTCCCATTTTTGCCATGACTTTGTTCCAAGAGGGTGAGTCCCACGTGTTTATGCTTCCAAAATGATTAGAAAACATTCCTGCAAATCAATATTATGGTGCTTATTCCTGGTATTAACATGTATACTTTTTTCCTTATCAATACATCATTTACTTCATAATAGAAAGATTGCAAAAATAATTCTCAACACATACACATACTTTCCATACACCTCAAGCATCGGAACATGACATGTACACTGTTACCATTTAAAACATTCACTAGGAAATAACAGGGAAATGCTTCAAAGAATTTCAACAGGCATGTTTTCGTGAAGAATCCATACAGAATTCTTCCATTCTATATTCAATACTGAAACTTCAGTAATTCTATAGTTACAAAGATATTCAGTATTTTGGCACATGCTAAATTTTTCTAGCACAGTGTAAACTTGAAGTTATTTCTCCTTACATGCACCACTAATCACATATGAAAGATCATTTAAAATACGTTAAGATTTAATTAAAGTTTCTGACCAAATATCAATGTTAAATATGAAATTTAATTATGAAACAATATACATGTATTTACATTGGACTTTGAAACAGAAGTACGATAGTATAAGCTGTTTTACAGACATGCATACTACCCAGAACTTCTTAGAACAATATTACATGATCGAAAAGATCGTTGTGGCTTCTGGGAAAAATTACCGGTAGTGTTTAGAAATGCAAAAGTCTGTGTTCTCCAGCACAGATCTTCTGAAAACTAAAAGCTTTGCAAAACTATATAACTTCCACACTTGCAAATAAATCCTGTTTACTGTAGGAGAGTATGTTTTGAAATGCAAGGAAAAAACATACGACAATATGTTCTTATAACTACAATGATAACTTTCCTTAGCAATTCAAGTTGAACAAGAAGAATTGTTGTATAAAAAGTCACATTAAATATCAATTTAATTTTCTTTCACACTGTGTGGTCTCATGCTAAAACAGCTAAAAGGGTGCCTGAGATAATTTTCATTTCTGATTATCTAACGTCATCATAATCAAGAAATTATAGTGAATGAGAATATAGAGAAACCTATCAAAGGAGACAAAGTCTGCATAGTTGCAAATTTGCTAAGAAAACCGGATGCCATTTTGACCACAGAGTTTCAGGAATACAGGAACTGGCACATTAAGATCTCCTAACAACCTTTACTTATTCATGTGGCTTGAACTACTCCAGACCTCAGCTCCCTAAAGATTCTCTCTGATATTATGGCATGAAAGAGCATACATAACTGCATAAATCAGAAATTCACGTTTGAATCTTCTCTATTCAGCCGACCACGGCTTGTCCATTAAGTCAAAAAGGAAAATCAAGTACTGAGGACCACGCAAGAACATGAATACCCAGGAAGTAAAGGCACGAGAGAAAAGATAAAGAGCCAAGTTCAACATTCAGTTTGAAAAAGAGGGGTCTTAGAAATGTTAATATAGTCTTGAAATTAATTTTATATTTTTTGCCTGATTTCTTGTGAAGGTTTTATTTCTTACGCTCACGAACTTTCTCGTATTGCTTGAAAGCTCTGCTGAAATGTAGAGGCATGAAGATATTCCTATCTGTGGAGCAAACAACTTTGCAAGTAATGAATCTCAAAAGGATTTAAGAACATCAGAAAATGAAACACTAAAACATGAGGAAAATATGCTTGACATTTTCCATTACCTCCACTCTTTTTCCCGTCCCCCTCCAACAAAAGGCAGAAAGTAAGAGAAATGTTAGGACTGTGTTCAGAGTGCAATCATTGTAGTCAAGAAACTTGGATGGCACGCAAGTACGTATCTCAATGCCTCTAAATAGACCTTTTCATGATTTCAGATTTTACTGAACATAGTTAGTAGTCTTTTGGAGATTCTACAGATATACTTGCAGTTTTCAGCATCGCAGCCATTTTCTCCTGTTGTTTTCCTAAATGCAGTTTTCTACATACTAAAGCTAATGTATTAAAACAAGTTGTAAAAGGGCAACTATTCCACGAAATGTGAAACTAAAGGAAGAAAGTGATAAAAATGTACTCTATAAATGGCTTACTTTTAAAATAGAAATTTAATTATAGGCATTTTCCATTTGAAATAAATAGCATCTATCAAATATTTAAAGGCTCCACATACCTATGCAGCCTGTAACGTAACCTTTTTTAAAAATTACTTCACGTCTCTAAAAGCTACTATTCATAATAATTATCCCTAAAACAGGAAAAAAAAAAGTACGCACTGAGGTGCAACACTCAACAGAGTTCATTTATGCAAATGGATAGGGAAGTCAAGCAGAGAGATGTGCAAACACTGAGGTGCTTGCTGGTCAAACACCAGGACTAGGAGGGCCAACACTAAAGCAGTCTGCTTTTCAAGACCTGAGAGTGGCAAAAAATTTCTAACTATTACACTGGAGAAAAGTAAAGACAGTATAGGCCACATACAAGAGTGACTGCACAAAACAGAAGAGCAGTTTTAAATGTCTTGTGCTGATTTCCTCTCAGAAAGACAAAGGTTGGATTCTTAAGCTAACCACCTTGACATAGTAGTCTTAGTATAAACAAGAAAAGTAGTGAATTTATTGTCTGATTTAACAAATTGAATTAAAATCTACAAGGGAGTCCAGAGCAGATGCAAATCACGAGTCTACATGGGCAGCAAGGCACGAGATTTGTTTCCTTCTGTATGAAAATCTGTCCCCATCTACTATTGGTACCACCGGCATCCTCCCAGAGTGCATGCTGACATCTCAAAATCCTGACTAGCCACTGGAAAGGATCGGTCACTCCAGCATAACAGTTTTCCTCAGATGCCTGGAGGAAGAGTTGGAACTTGGAGCTGTCAGAAGAGTCAGAATTAGATGTTTTCCAAACACATCTGTTTCTTGAAACAACGTTCCTGTCCACTCTGAATCTGGCAGATATATACACGTGTGGGTGTATATACACACAAGCATTTACATAATAAAAATGTACTAGCAAAAGCACCGAATTTCAATGTGTTTCATTTCTGCCGTGTGTAAAAGACCTCTCTCTAAAATATGATTACTTACTAAAATAAATATTATAGTAGTTACAAAAACTCTATGTTTTTCTTAAGAACTTATCTGAAACTAATTCAAAACTAAATAAAGGAAAAACATAAAGCCTCCTTGCCAGTATTACTTTTCCCAGGGAGAATCTTGACATCTAGTATATAGTCCAATACTCCAATTATTCCTACAACAACATGAGCTAAAATACCAATTGAAATGAAAAGGAAAAAAAGCATGAAACCAACTAAATTAATCCAATATTGCTCACTAATAATAGATAATAGGGAATGTTCTTATTTTTTTTTTAATTAAAGCAGCACTTCAAAGACTTATTATCACAAGGTATAAACGCTTGGGTTTGGAGACATAAAATCCAGATTAGTTGTGCAGAACAAGATGTCTTTTCCCACATTTTCTTCCCCTTTGCATACTTTAATGTTCAGCTAAGGTTGTTTAAAAGACCGTTTACTTTGGGTTTTCTTCTCAGAATGTGAAAAGTCAGCTTGATGCTACACACGAATAAGTAACTTTCTAAAACTAGAGTTCTTTACAATATTTTACCTATGTATCAACATCTACAGTGCATGTATCTTATGCACCACGGATCAGAAATTTCACTGAACTTTGCTGGCTGTAACTAAGCCCAGATAAGCTACATCTTAATCTTAGCGAAAACATCGAAACGGAAAAGCTAGAGAATACCAACGGCAAAGTTCTTTGAGCTGCCAAGACAACACTAACTGCTTCAACTCTAAGAAACTGGTGAAAGCATGTGCGTCATATAGGCAAAGGCGATATGTCTCAGAGAACTCCAAGTACAAGCACGTAAGACTCCTATTTCTGTAATAGCCCTCAACTCACATAACCTACACTTCCTAGAAACTGGGCTTGAAAATAACCACCTGCAGAATCTGCATCTATGTGTTTGCATGCAGACGCAACTACATGTCTTGTTTAAGCCAAGCTATAGTGTGTGTCTACTTGTTCTGTTTAACAGGCAGGAAGTGCAGTGGATTAAAAAATGACTACAACACTTCTGTGATCAAAAAAACAACCCATGTGAGGAACCCAGCCGCGGAAAAAATGTTTAAACTCAAATGTTTACTTTTGTGTAACTATAAAGTTTTAAAAAACAATGTAATTCTAAAAATATAATTGACTCTTCAGAACTCAGTTCAGTTTCTAGCTTCATTTTCTAAGAGTAGACGCCATCTTACATGCTACTTCGTACACTTAGCCACAATTGTGCAAGACACCATTTTTTAATTTTTAAAATAATATTACAACTTACATAATTTCAATTTTTGGTGTAGCTGTCAGCAGAAATAGCAAATTGAAGCAAGTGAAGATATTCGAATATCTGAAAAGGATCAGGACGGGGGGAAAAACCAAGAGATGAAAGCACCAGAGAGACAGGGAGCTACTCTGTGCAATACAGTTTGTGGTATAAATTCCCCCACGTGTGTATTGTTCATGCATACCATCCACAGAACAGATGAACAAAATTGCTTTTAAAATACAATCTACCGCTTTACCTGTGAAAATACAGTAAAGAAAATTTACCTACCAACGAATGGCTGCTGTACTTTGAGATATTTAGTCCATACATATACTCTAAGAGTGGGTGGGCTGGTGGCCTGCCCTGGAGCGTCCCGGGAGGGGCACTCTCGCTCCTCCCCTCTTCCTGCCCGAGGCATGACATACAGGGCAGAGTGCATCCGCCACCACTTCAGTTCCTCTTAAATGCACAATCAAACCTGAAAGAGATTCAGAAAGAGGGGAAAGGCAGGTAGGAGACTAATGTACATGCAGACTATACTGCTCAAAGAACACCAGTTACTGACCAGTAACCTTTCTTCTTTGAGTCTGCATGTACATTCCCACAATGACTCACTCTGAACAGTTACCTTGGCCTTTTACCATCCAGAAAGCCTGAGGACTCCCACGAACAACTGCAGCATCGCTCCACTGAAGGCTGAAACAGCCCTGGATACTATTAGACTAACATAATGTCGGGTGAAAGCGAAGACAGAACTCCAGGTGGCCTTATGGCAAATGTCCGAATATCACACAATACAGATATCAAGTTTGCCCAGGCATCTAACAGAATTGCTTTGGCCATGGCGGAACCACGTTCCTCGAGTCCACACAGAGCCAGAAAGCCATCTGAACAATAGTTGTGTGAAGTCAGCTGAACTTCCAGATACTCCCACAGTGAAACAAGCAAAGATTTGGACCTGTGAACAGAAATTATAGGGTCCTTATGAAATCAAGAATGTGAAGTATAAAATTTGATCAAAGAAGCATGAGATCTGGAAATGAGCACCGGTGGACTAATCGCCTGACTATTCCGGAACTTCGGCACCACTTCAAGAAGAAATTTTGGATGACTGAAGAACAGATACTCTGCCCTTATGAAAGTAGTATGTAAAATGGCAGCCATAAGGACCCATATACTTCAGCAGCTGGCTGAGAAAACTGTCACCAGATGTGCCACTTTCGTAGACACAAGCAGAAGCAGTAAGAATTTAAGAGCTCAGAAGAGGAGAAGAAACCACTATAAGGCAGTGGTTTTCCAAGACTATTCAGTCATGAACAATTCAATGCATCCTGATCAGCTCTGTTAGGAAGCTCTGAGTTGTGAGGCGTGAGAACATGAGTGCAGTCAACCAGAGAGAGCAACTTGGTACCCTCACCAAAGCACAGAAAGGAATCAAAGGAACTGCATATAACAAATAATCTGCAAGAGCTGAGATCAAAGCAGCAACAAACACATAGTACAGAAAACACTGTTTTCTTATAGAGTATGCATGTCTAGATGATACTTTCATGCTACTGGCTATCATTACTCTGGAGAGTAGCAAGAACTGACTATCCTAGAGATTGATCTAATGTTTTGATTGCCACAGACTGAAGAAGAGCCAGGGAAAATCCAAAATACAATGTCTGTGGATACTACAAAAGACACCTCACATAGTGGAATATGAATACACCCACTGTCAGAACAAGGTGAAACTACCCCAAAAATAACAAGCTTGTCTTTACTGAATATTCCTCTGTATGCATGCCAATTCTGGTAACTTACAATCCATATTTCATAAAAGGAGAAGAAGCATTTTGCAAGTCTAATCCAAGCAAAATTGCTGTATGTCTTTATTAAGCCAGGCAGCTGAAAGAGATGCCAAAACAATTAGTATATTTTAGCAAAAGCACGTGCAGTATTGCAAAGAACAGACTTACTTAGGTCCTCTAAAAAATACTCCTAAAGTAAACGGCAAAAGTCACTTGCATCCTCACAGAAATTTCCTTGGGGAAGTCTAGTTCATCAAATTCTACAGATAAGACTACAATGGGCCTGGATGGAATTTCAGTTCTTCTCTCTCTCTGTCCAGTTCAGGGTTATTTAGTCATTCCTGACAGACACTTGTCTATAAAACATACTCTTAAAGGTCAGTAAATCCTTTATTTTTTGAGAAACGGCCACTGGAAGAGCAGGTGAATAAACTGGTTTAAATGAAAATCCAAACTTCTGGAAGAAACGTAGAGATTTGGTCTAAAGTATCACTTCTATCATACAAAGGACAGTAAACAGAGTCAAAGCCACTTATACGAGGGCTCACCATCTTCTCTATGCAACAAAGAACATTGTTACGCCAAACAAGAATGACTGGGAAGAATCACATTAATATTCCAAATTTCAATGAACTCTTCTATTTAAAATGGAAGTCTGATAATCACTGTAGGATGAAGAGAATTTACGGGCTACCAAAGTGGTGGATGAAGTGCTGCAATAGCTGCTGGATGTACGCTAGGCTCATGAGTTCAGAATACTGAGAAACAAAGCCCTCACAGAAGATGGATCCCTCCTGAAGTGAAACCATTTTGATTTTGTAGCACATGCAAAGGTCATGGACCGTTTTCTACCCTGAATCAAAATGTTCTGCACGTGTAAGTAGTCAAATATGTTAGTACACTTCACTGTATGAAAACTGAGGCCTGAACGACATGTGTCTACTGGTCCGAATAATCGATGTGGGGAAAAAGGCAGAATGACTCGAGTAGCTGCTTGCAACCTCCTGAGTTCTAGGTACTGATAGTGTTCAAGCCAGAACGGAGTAACTGTGGTGACTCAGACACTGCTTTTTCTTACCCATAACTGAATAAGGGTATTGGTAGATAAGCACAGATCTGAAATGCATGGAATCACAAAGACATCTCCTTACCAACTCAGATGCTCTTCCCCTCTAGAGAAGAAATCTTAGTATTTCTTGATGTTATCAACCACAGATTAATCTTTGGTGAATAATACTGTCAATACAATTGCCTATTTAGATATTCAGAGAAGTATCTGATAAGAAGAGGCAGTAGCATATTTTGAAGATCCTGAAGATAACAGATTGTAACAATTATTTTACGGCAAGCACAACAATTCCATAGATGGAGTCATCACATAACGAATGGATCTAGCACCTCCCTGCCTGCTCATGCAGTGCACTATGATGATGCTATTCACCCAAAAATGACTGTTCTGATCATCAGTGTGTGGACAGAACAGCACTCCAATTTTGCCTACCAACACTTACTAGAAGATGCTCCTCTTTCGCAACAAAGACGACATCCTTACTGACATCTCTACATGTTTGCAGTGGATCCCCCCCCACCAGCTGAGAGGTTTTAAGATTACTATCTATCAGCTATGTTTGTTCTCCAACATCTAATTATAACGCATAAATCAAATGTAAGACATTTCCAGCCAACAGTGAAGGTACAGGCCACATGACCTAGCAACTAAAAGTATGAACTTACTGCAATCTGTCCCGGCACTTGTTCAGAGAAGTGTTCTTCTGCCCTGGTGAACCCTACACAAAGCCAACAATAAAATCTCTTTCCTGAATATAAATTAGATGGGAATTACCTGTGCTCATCCTTCTACTGTAGCGTAAAATAAAAAAGTATTTGTAGAGAACCCTGCATGTTATACGAGAGTTGATGAAGAACGGATTCTTGTACAAATCAGATCACTACACGTGAGTATGCCAAGATATTTATTTTTCCCCATGAAAAGTTACTACCATAGGAACAGAAATTACTACTACAAGGAACAAATTACAGAGTACAACTTTCAGATGGTAAATGACCTTCCAGATCTAATAATCAATGGCAGCTTTAGCTTCCAGAAGATAATAAACCACCAGGAAGAAAGCCCCTTCATTCAAAACTAAGCAGTGTCCTTTATTTCTCCAAACATGAAGAAAGCATGGACATCCTCCTCTGATACATTCTTGTGATAGAGGTATACAAACAAGGAAGAGAAAGGTATATGCAAGAAAGGAAAGAAGACTGGAGTATTCCGGAACTGATTAGACGGTCTGCACTTCTCCATTACCTGTTGAGTGGGAATAATCTTGGAGACCTTGCAAACGATTCTGAAAAGAGGTAAGGAAAGGATAAAAACCAATTGTGATTCACCGATGGTTCGTAATGCAAACAACATGTTGACAGCTGTTGAAGGCAATGAAAAATAAGTAACTGTGATCATTACAGAAAAAAAGTCTTTCCCTGCAAGCCCTTGCTTTTTTCTTATAGAGACAGAGCACAACAGAAGAATAATAAAACGAACCAGTAATAGGTTGCCTTGCTGATTAGGTTATTGTTTACTCCTGAACTCTGGAGTATAAGCATTCAATGACTAAAGTGCAGTGAAAGAACCGTTTGGCACTTATAAGACAATCCATTACTGAACTAAAAAGGCCATTCTCTTCAAAGGGAAGACCTTTTCAGGATGCAGTCTACGCAGAATCTCTCTTACAGGCCCAAAGGATTATAGCTATTACATGATATTGGATGAAAGCTGTTACCATAGAGTTTGATGAGCTATCTCCTGCTTCCATTGCAGCTTGCAGAGGTGTCTTAGCATTAGCTGATCCCACTGCAATCAAAGATTTCAACTGATTATTACACTCGTGAGAAAACTGATGCAAACCAACTCATATTAGAATGACTTCTTTCCCTGAGAGCTGAAACTTTCTGGTCATTTCTCTTTTGGAATGTTTTAAAAAGATGTTCATTTTTTCTTGATACATACGAACAACAAAATTACTTGGAGTCACGTGGTAATAAAAGCTTTCCAAATTCTAACGGGATTTCAAAATCACCTTCCAACTGTTTCTGCAGCTGGTATAAATGAAGCTAAAATCTGCCAGGATCTCAAGGTTGTTCAAACATGCCTTTACGGGTATCGGAAATCTCTCAGGCAAAATAACACGCAGAATGTCAAACAACCCACAGCATTTTTGCAAAATTCGTTGCATTGTAATCTTCATTGTTTCTAAGGTCCTCAGTTCACGGACATTATTTTGTGCTATACAGAAAGATACGCTAACACTTTGCTATTTGACAAGGATTATATATATAAAATAAACGTATATTCTTCTGAACTGACTGTGGCGGCTACAACTTTGTAAGAAGTCTGCCTGATTTGATAAAGTTGCTGCAAACGGAGCAAAGAGAAGCTTAATAAAGCAACTGCTTCATAGAAGTGATCTAGCTCAATCTAGTCTCAAAATGTTAACAAAGCCATAGAGGCTAACAAGAACATGAATAAAGTTCAAAGCAATACACGAAAAGAGCTGCAAAGGATGCATCTGAGCAGAATCATTTGTCATCTCTTTTTTTGGTAAAGACATATGCCAAGCTTCACTTGTTAAAACTTAAGAATCATAAAAGAAATACGAAATCAGTACTATTAGAATGATAGAAGTATAGAATGCTTTCTGCTAAAGAAAGAGCAATCCTTACAAATGCTTGCAGCGATCATACTGAGTCTCTTGACTGCTGGCAGAGATAGTCTTGGTATATTCAGAATCACTTTCCAGTCCCACAACTTCCAACACACTGGTTCTATTCACAACTATTTTGCTGTGACTGAGAGTTTTCAAACAAACACTACTAATTCCAGAGTCAGAAACACTTGCACTAAGCATGTCATCTATACAGGTACTCTTAACGCTTACTCTTGAATGAATGATGGCTTAATTAATTAAGTGCTCTGGCGATTAATATATTTGTACAATATGGTTTACTGCAAAATCAAGATCTGTGCCAGACCCGAAAGCTGCAGCACTGAGGGAAGAGTAGTCAACGAGTGAAGCCCTTACAGTGCCTCCTCCAAGAGGAATTAATGATTCATGAACTCTTACCTACTTAGCACAAGACAAATCAAACCTTAGTGTCCTTTTCAGGAAAAGGTTTTCCTGCAATTTAAGTTCTAAACCTCAAATGATTTCTATTGTGCTAATCTTAGTAGACATTTCTCACCATAAATAATCCTTTTGAGATACGTATTTCAGAAAGTATTTTTCAAGTTTATTTTGACACTGCTTTCACTTACTTTATCTGAAGTTTACATTAAACCTTTATAACTATCTAGAAGATGACATTATTTTAAACATCACAGTTAACATACAAATATTGCAATTATTCATTATACTTTTGTAAATGAGTATTTCGTGCCTCTCTCTGCTCTTGTTTCCCTTGAAAAAGAATGGAGAGAGAATACATACGCACTTTTTTTTGAGTAGTTTTCCAAAAGGATAAGCAGCGAGACCCAGTATTTATGGAAATGTTTAAGGAGTACAGCTGTAGGTACAGCAGGTTCCAGTGAAAAAAGTGCATTCCCGTTATTACTGACGTGCCCGAATCAGACAGATAGTGGAAGTTATGCATACGAACTATCTGCTGCTTCACAGGAACAGCACCCTCCTTGCTAAAGCATGAGTCATTTCTAGAGTTGTGAAAGCATGGAAAGCCCTCTGGACTAGGAATTACTTGTTATTTTAAAGTTGTAAGAAGACACACATGGTAACCTTTACAAGAATCTGGAGTTATTTATATATTTCAAAAAAAAAAGCTGCATGAGAAATAATGAGTCTTTTTGACTGTGTATCACCTGCTTTATATACACTAGTCTTCTAACATATGGTCTGTTACATGAAAATGTTTATATAAGTAATTTTTCGGTTTTTAATTGCAAACCTCACCTTTCTGGACATGTTAAAATCAGATTACAGTCATCTGCTCAATGTAATTTAGAATAAAGGCATCATCTCAATAATTAAAAATACCATGTTGCCCCTTTCAAAGAGCTGTATCATCTCCCACACATTCTGCTTTGAAGATTATGATGCATGCAGTATAGGTTATCTCTGGACTACTACTTTCCCTTGCAGAGACAATTGCCACTTTAGTGCTGGACAGTGATGAAGAGCCTACACAGGCAGCAGAGTCATTCAGATAGTATTTTCAGTAAGGGAGAGCAGGTGGAATTAGTGGATGAAGGAGAGTATGCAATAAATTTTATCTGTCAGCAAGAACTGGGCAATGCCCTCTGGAAATTAAGGACCACGCAATGTTCTATTTATAATGCTTCTTATATTGTAGTGATCCCGACGAGGAGACCACTGTATATCAAGGAATTAGTGATCCACACCACAGTTCCCCTGCAGTTCCCACAGCCGGCTGTGCTGTGCTCCACATCCAGCGCGGCCTTCAGGCCTGTGTCACGTTGCACAAACCCCTTGGCCAAAGGACAGACTCCACCGTAACGGAGGAGCCTGTAGGCAGCCCCCACTCATTACTTGTGATTACATCACCAGCAAGGCCTTTCCTTTATCGAAAAGTGCAGCAAGAATTTCTCATGAGTGGCGAAACCCATCCAGGGGTTGATCTGATGCTGCATGAACACATGGTTTCCAGCATCTGCAGGGAGTAAGGTTTACTCAATATCTATATTCTTCCTCTTATTCTGCTTTATTAAAGCAGGTATTTTATTAAGCCATTTGTTGTCATCCTTTCTTATGGAGATCCAGAAAGAATCTGGCATCGTCCCTCTCTCTCACTCCCCCGCCTCAGTGCAGAACAAACACACACCCAGAATTCCCTTTTCATTTCAACATTCATCACTTTTGACTCTACGGAAGGAGAAGATCTTGCTTTTTTCTTGCAGTTGCTAAGCAAGTCTTTTCTGTCCTGCAAGAGTGCTCTCTCCCCAGGCCTGGTAATACTTGTGATATTGGAAGACATTTAAAAGAGAAAGAACAAAGATTTTTTTCCTCCTACTAAGAGTTACAGATTTATGGTTAAAGATCAGGTCTACCAGTAATCCACCAATTCCATAGCAGCAATATTCCAAGAGATTTTACATTTATACCCATGAATCTAAGCACAGCATTTGACACTTTGTCCACTTAGAACTTTTGGTTTTGGAGCTGTAACCATCTGTACAGATCAACTGTAAAAAATGAAGCCAATTTCCAAGCCACCGTAGCTATTCCTTTCTAAATGTCACAGATCATTTAGTAGTCCATTAAGTCTTTAGCTGCTGTTTCAGCTTTCACTTCTGTCTAACTCCACAAGTAGAGATCTTTTTAGCAGGAAACCCTAAGCGTTTTTTGTCTGTCACCCAAATTTCAAAATATCTCCAAGAAAACATCATAAGAGCATTGGCTACAGCAAATATATGCCATTGAAATGAGCAGTACACAGCTGTCTATACAAAAAACAACTGTACAGACAAAAATTTTTTGTCAGACAGCTCCTTTTCTATCTCGTTCTTTGGATTTGGGGAAATTCGAGTTTTGTGTATTTTTGAACCTTTAGGAAAAAACCCAATAATAGTCATGATAAAACTGAGGCACAGATAAGCAGACTACCACTTCATTTAAATATACTCAATTGAAGGTCATAACTAGCAAGTTAACATTGGGCCATCCTCGCTTACAGTACTGACAAAAGAATACTGTTTTGCTCAGGAAATAATTGCAGGCTACAGAATAAACAGACTTCACTCCTTCAGGTTCCATATATTATAATGACGTTTTTGTAGCAAGACACTACATTTCTCACTGACCTACTTGTAGAAAAATTTCCATCAGTAATCTCTGTTCTTTGGATAGATTTCAGTGTCTTACTGAGGTCTGATAAGGAAATGTTTAATTCTTTTGCAAACTCTGTACTTTGGATGTTACCTTCAGTTCCCTGCAGACAACCCAAGATGGAGGAGAGAGGTTTTCTTGAGGAGTTTTGTATGAGAGAAACATAGAAGTCTCCAGAACCTATTTATATTACCTGTTCCTAAAAGGGACAGCAGAAAGATTGTTTATACTGCAGTTTCAGTTTTCAATTGAAATTTTTATTTTTATCGGCATTGGTGAGCTATTATGCACCAGTGTGCAAAATAAAACTCACTATTTGACTACTATTTGCCAGTGAGCTTGATGCTTTGCATCTTATTCCTGATTTTGAAACCTGCAAGTTGAAGTGACTTAAGTGAAATACATTAAGTGTGCAGTCAGAGAAAAACTTGTGCCCAATTTGTTAATTTTTAACAATTAAGTTGTGCCTGTTAACAACAGAACAAATTCGTATTTAAGACCACAAAAAGGGATAAAAATTGAAGGTAGCTGATCACATGTTCATTCCATGTTTCAAACAAACTCAAAATACATAATTATAAGGATAGTTAGAAAGAATATTTCCTTTGGTTTTCTTTCCCTACTATTTAGCCATCCTCAGAAGGCAACAGAAGTGCTCAAACACGCCCAGCATTGTTTTCATTGGTAGAGCTCTGGCAGAGGGAATTTCAAAATCTTTTCAACAAAAACTAGTCTGAAATCAGCTATTTATTCCGGACAGAGGAAAACATTTTTCCTTTCTATGTTTCAGTTTGTATATTATGAGATTGCCATGGTTTTAGATGAACTGCAACTTAATTAGCTCAGTTTTTGCTGTTGTCAAGACTATGTCTCTGCTAGAATACTATCTGTCCAAATCTAGGATTGATTTTTAAAGAGTTGAAGGTATTAAAATTGTGCAAAAAATATTGAAGTACAAAATATTCTGAAAACACACACACACACAAATATATTAAAATCTATATGTTACTTCATATGAAGTATTGAAATACAAAAATACACTGTGAAAGTGCTTGGGTACCCAAATAGATGAGGTGTATCTCAGTTGTTTTACTTAAAGCCAAATGGTAAATGTAGGAAACTGTACCCTTATGATTAAAACTTCATGCCTGTATATCCACTATTGGCTGTACGGTCAGAACGTGTGTCCTACGTGCTTTCCATAGTTAGGCCTGCAGAAAAGACCAAATCACAGAAAAACTCGTAATTTCCCTTCATCTTCTATTGCTTATTTCTTTTGCTGGGCCTCTCAGAAGTCAGCTCGGTGAGGATATTGTGCATGTGAAACCTTTAATTACACTTATAGCATAACACTTCACAAATACCCTTTTTTTTCATTTTTGAAACACAACCATCCCTTTGGTTTTCTCATCCACACAAGCATTCACAGTTCTGAACAATACTTATGAGACACTGGCGCTTTTGTACATAAAGCAGTTCTTTACAGTTCCCTGACTTTAAACTTGGGCATCTTCCCTTCAAAACAGCCTGAGGATAATTGTCTGTTGTCTTTTACAGCCTCCACGTACTCTGTAAAACTAGTGTTAGCGTCAGCGTCCCAAATGACACCCAGTTTTATTTTTAAACATTGCTTTTTTCATATAGCATTGTTCCCTAGAAATTTTTATTAAAATATAGAACATGTTCCTTGCTCCAAATACACAGAGAGTGGTTGGGTTTTTGTTTTATCAAAGAAGGATAAGCATTTTAAAACACCTTGATGGTAAGCTCTTACCTTCGTAAGGTATGCTCAGATACATAGCTTCATTTTCAAGAATGACAAATGTTAGGTAAATCTCACTTATTTTAAATTATGTTCAACTACTAAAACCACTTCACTGGTAAGAATGCAGAAGAACCCTTTAAAATGACAGGACCGAGCAGTATAAACTTCCATAGAGGATCAGCCCATTCGTTAACAGAGAGGTTTATGTCATCATGCTACTGAAGCAACAGAGTGAAACCGTTACAATATTTGTCATTTTAAAATACAAGACTATTTTGGTAGAGCATAACAACAGTAACAAAGTAGATGATAAATAATCAGAGAAAATAGAAATGTCAGTCTGTGCAGAATTGGTGAAAGTGAATATACGCGTTACCTTTGCAGTCTTAACGTTCCACCTAATCTTGTCAGAACGATGAGGCAGCTGAAATTGGATGCAAACGTTTCTGACAGAACAATCCCAAAAATCCTTGTATATTTTTGTTAAGAGAATACTTAAACCACTTCAGCTTTACTGAGCTCTGATGATTCAGTGGCATTCTCTCCCTTACACATTTCTCTGAGGACAATTAAGTCCCATCATTTCTGAAATCCTACTATAACTGAAAGGTACAGAAACAGTGTTATGGTAAGTAAAATCAAATTGCTAGCTATTTTATCATGGGGTATCCAGAAAAAGAATATATCAAAAGCACAGGGATGATGAAAGAGAGAAACATTAAACTTTAATCTTATATTAGTGTTTAACTTGAATAGTTTTTCTTGCTTAGACAGGCACTTGCTAGGAAACACTTCTATAGGGAGCTCAAAGATACTCCAGAAGAGCAAATATTGTTACTTTGGCCACAGCAAATTACATTATGTTTATTGCGACATCAAAACATTCTGTTTAGCAAACTACTTAATCTTGCATCCAAACACACAATACTACCGATGTCCAATCAAACACATAAACAGTGTTGTCTCCACACACCACGGCAAAAACAATTGGCTTTTGTTACAACCCTAGCTCCCTGCGATAATTTGTCAATATCAATCTCAATTCCTCAGGAACCTGATGCCTGCACTCAACAAGGACCCACTTCATTTAGGCAACACCTGCACCCTGCACTCACGTCTGTCTCCCCCTCACCCTGCGGCATCACTTCTTAGCTCCCTTCTGTAAAACTCATGAATAGTTCCATAAACTATGGCTCACACAAACGAAACAACCCGATAAAATGTGGCGGTTATCAATGTTAATCAACACAATAAGGCTTTTTATCTTGGAAAAAAATGGAGGAAGCTCTTGGGAAAGCTTTTTTCTCCTACGTGCTTGCATTACAGAAGCAGACTTCAGGGGAAGAATATCTTTCAGCCTGTTAACATATCTGCTAGGCTTCCTTACTTAAAAATGTTTTTATATAGTAATTTTTTAATGTGGAATAGAAGTCTTCCTGCAATTTTTTTCTGGATCCTTTTAACAATCTATTGTCAAGAGCATTTTCAATAAGATACTAATGTGTTCAAGTAGCATTCTGTGGTATTTTGCAATTTTATAAACACCTCGCATGAAATTTTGAATGTTGGGTGATCTTCAGTAAACTATGACAGGCACAGAAGTAAAATAACAACTTGACTTGAAACCAAACTTATGTAAACCAAAAGTGCGAGAGAATTCAAAATGCCTCTTAAGAATTCTATTATCTAGGGAGTGATTAGTACTGAGCAATCTAGAAGCCAGCTAATCATCAGAGCTGTCTTTCATTACTTACTGTTGTGATGCTCCCGGAAGCAGTAAATCATTTCAATAGTCTAGACTAGTGGTCTCCAAAGTGGGGTGCACACAGCATGATGACTAACCTGATCTCCTTCTATGACAAGGTGACCCGCTTAGTGGACGAGGGAGAGGCTGTGGATGTTGTCTACTTGGACTTTAGTAAAGCCTTTGACGTCGTTTCCCACTGCATTCTCCCAGAGAAATTGGCTGCACATGGCCTGGATGGTTGTACTCTTCGCTGGGTAAAATCTGGCCTGATGGCCAGGCCCAAAGAGTTGTGGTGAATGGAGTTAAATCCAGTTGGCGGCCGGTCACAGGTGGTGTTCCCCAGGGATCAGTACTGGGGATAGTTCTCTTTAGTATCTTTATCAATTATCTGGATGAGGGGATCTTGTGCATCCTCAGTAAGTTTGCAGACGACACCAAGTCGGATGGGAGCACTGATCTGCTTGGGTAGGAAGACTCTACAGAGGGATCTGGACAGGCTTGATCGATGGGCCGAGGCCAATTGTATGACGTTCAACAAGGCTGAGTGATGGGTCCTGCACTTGGGTCATGACAACCCCATGCAACGCTACAGGCTTGGGGAAGAGGGGCTGGAAAGCTGTCTGGTGGAAAAGGACCTGGGGGTATTGGTCAACAGGTGGCTGAATATCAGCTGGCAGTATGCCCAGGTGGCCGAGAAGGCCAACAGCATCCTCTTTTGTATCAGAAATAGTGTGGCCAGCAGGACTAGGCAAGTGATCATCCACCTGTACTTGGCACTGGTGAGGCCGCACGTCAAATACTGTATTCAGTTTTGGGCTCCTAACTACAAGAAAGACATTGAGGTGCTGGAGCATGTCCAAAGAAGGGCAACCAAGCTGGTGAAGGGTCTGGAGCCCATGTCTTATGAGCAGCGGCTGAGGGAACTGGGCTTGTTTAGCCTGGAGAAAAGGATGCTGACGGGAGACCTTATCGCCCTCTACAATTCCCTGAAAGGAGGCTGTAGCGAGGTGGATGTTGGTCTCTTCTCCCAAAAAACAAGCAATGGGATGAGAGGAAATGGCCTCAAGTTGTGTCAGGGAGGTTTAGATTGGATATTAGGAAAAATTCTTTCACCAAAAGAGTTGTCAAGCACTGCAACAGGCTGCCCAGGGAAGTGGTCTAAGTCACCACCCCGGCGGTATTTAAAAGACGTGGAGACGTGGTGCTTAGGGACATGGTTTAGTGGTGAATTTGGCATTGTTAGGTTTACAGTTGGACTCCATCATCTTAAGGGTCTTTTCTAATCTAAATGATTCTATGATACACTGGGGTGCAGGGAGAAAATATTAGAATATACATATATTGGGGGGTGCGTGCTCAAAAATTTTTTACTGATGGGATGCATGATCAAAAAGCTTGGAGACCACCGGTACAGACCATCTTTTTTTTTTTTTCTTAATAGTCTGCCAGCATGGCTGGGCACTCTGTAAGTACTTAGCTCAGACAACAGTGTTCCACTAGTAATGATGGTAGTATATTATGAGTTTCACAGTATTTGTAACCTTGACATATTGTGGTATTAGAATATATGTCCTGAAGGCTGGGGACATATCTATCATAGCCTGTTAGTTCAAAACGGCAGTGCACTTTTGACAGCTCTCTGCTTACCAGTCTGTGGCTCATATTGCAAAGTAGTCTTTAAACATATGAACTGGAATCCTTTCAGACAAAACTTATTTAGAAGATGGACTTCAGCAGCACATGTCATTCACTTCAGCTGTTAACAGGCACACAGTTCACAGAATCATACTAGAAGCAGTTTGAAATAAAACATATCAAAGAACATATGATGGGGAGGCTGGATCTCCAGCACCAAATGCTTTACTTTATAGACACATGCATTTTGCATGTTTTGCATGACTCGGTAACACAGACATGGATCGAGATAAATGTTCAGTTCTTGGCACTAGGGATGAGGTGGCTAGGCCTAAGGAAGGCAATTTTGTTTAGCTAGAAGGCATCCATTTGTGAAAGTCTTTAGAACATCAGTTAAGCCAACATTCCAACTCTGTGCACTGAGAGAGATGAGATGAGCCACCTAACCAACATACTCAATAAAACATAGAATCCACTTTAAACTCTACGGTTTACATCTATATGCTCAGATATAGCTCATCAGCATGAAATCTCATCTAGATGAATCTTGTGCATCTGATAAAACAAGCATCTGAGCAAACAAATTGCTTTCTGTTATTAGGAATTCCTTTCTTTTTTTTTTCCCCTTACAATCAGTAGATTATCAACCAATAGAAGAAACAGAGTCAAAGCTTCAGCATCTGCTTTCAGGCAGTCTTACAATTTGCATAAATTAAGCATGAGAGTTAATTTTAAAAGTGCAGTAGAAATAAGGAAGAACGTTGCTGAAATGCAACCAAATGTGCCACTTACGGATGTTTCTGTTTCAGTTTCTTTATCTGTTCCTCATATGGAAATGCTTCTACAAATTAGATAATTTTTACAATCTGACTCTAAATCTTTTCCAACCCTACTGTGTCATTTTTGTGATTTGGGATTAGCCCTTCTCACATTATTTTATACGGTGGGGCACCAGAGGCTCACGCATAATGGAAAAGACTTAGCATTTTGGTCTTGGTTCCTTGCCTGGTAATTCTTCACAGTCTCTTCAATTCACTAAGACACTACCTGTAAATAGCTGTAGAAGCTGAGGGCCTTTTCAAAGGAAAAAAAATCCAACTGATCTCCTTTTTTCCTGTATATACAGTACCGGTATTCATCTATTTTGAGAATCATAAAAAGAAAGATCTTCCAGAAATCTATTTATCACATGAAAAGATCATAATGTAAGTCTCTCTCAAACTCAGTCAAGCCCCTAACAATTATGACGTTATCAGTTATGATAGGACAAGATTAAATTTCCTTCATAGATCTCAAAAAAGAGTCATCAGAATACATTCTTAGAGGGTAAATATAACCAAACAGAATTTAATGTATCAAGCCACATGGAAAATGATTAGGGCTTTTACATAAACTCGATTTACTTATATACTTGCCAAAAGCTATTTGCTGCTTAATGAAGCTGAGCTGTGTTTTCCCCTCTCATTCAGGGTAAGCGAGATCCCATTTACGAACCGACTTTTCCAGTGAAAACAGAAGCCACTGAAAAAATTGCCTAGTGTATCAGGTCAGATGAAAAGCACAGGAACTGCATTAGAGCAACTAAGAAGAAGCCCCAAGACCTAACTATGTTTCAGGTGATGACTAGTACAGAGCTATGTATTTAGCAAAAATGGAAAATGAAAGCAAGCCAGGAGGAAGACAGAGAAAATTGGTTACTATGGCCACAGAGAGAAGCAGAGGTATTTTTTAAGCTGCAAAACAACAAGAGATTTGAAATCACTTGTTCTGTGTTTTTAACGTATTTAGTGAAGAAAGATTTAATAGACAAACAGGACTGTGGTAATGAAAAATCTGATACACGTTAATCTCCCCTCTTAAGGGCAAAAGCACCGAGAATGCTTAAATGCTCGGTAACCAGAAAGGCTTGAAAGATCAACAATATACTGGTTTGTCTTGTAAATTAACTTTCAGCTATTTTTCTTTTTTCATGCTACAGATACCTCTCTCTTTGCATGAGAACTACAGAACTATTTTGTTTGCTTTGGAAAGTATATAATAACATTACTGAAATGATTTTATGCCACTGGTACGGCATTTAAACTTAAACAGATGCACTATCTTCCTGCCCTTCCCTTCCCCATGCTGCAATATTCCACGATCTGCAAAACACAGGCTAAACTTCTTTTGGATGTTCATAAGACCAAATTCCACAATAAAATATAAAATACATTAGTTTAAATCCTTCTCACATTAGAACAGGAATTAATAACCGCGCTTTCAGCATCTTCTATATCCAAGACAGCTTGTAAGAGGAAGGTAGCCTGGAGAGGTGCTCTCCTCTGTCATTCCTGGAGCCATGCAGACTCCGAGGCCACAGGGCCTATGAAACGTAAGACTGAAGACGGCAGGTAAATAAGAAGTGATAATTCCTATTCTCATGTGGAAAGCTAGTGAGTATACTTTTTCGTACAGAACATCGAGGCATTTGTTCTCCTTGTCAGGAAAGCAGAGGAGTGCTTGCGATACATTCAGCAGTCCTAATAGAGATTGGAGTTTGGTCACTAACAGATGTAAAGAAATTTGGGCCACCCCCAGATACTTGCTAGTGTCTCTTCGAAATCAAGAAAAGTCAATCGTCCTCTTCAGTGCCAGATGCGGCACTGCGGATGCTCAGCTTCACTCACCCCCGTTGCTTGGTTTACATCATGCACATCTCTCAAAACAGTACAGAAGCAGCAAGGCAGAGTGGAAAAACGGGAGTATGTCTGTAATACAGGTAGTGGCAGCAGCTGCCTGGGCTTAAAAGAAATCCCATCAAATGCCAGGGAACATCCACAAGGGCAGGGCTGAGTCCTGTTGTCCGATAATCAGGGAACAGAGACACAGACGCTTTGGCCATCTCTCATTTTACGTTCTTTTTGTACAGATGTTTCTTTAGTTGAGAGGTCTGTGATTGCAGTATCTATTACCCACAGAAGATGAGAGAAACAGATGAAAAGCCCCTTCAGTGAGTACTCCCTAAGGAGTTTCTATACCAAAACTTGAGATAGCAATAGCTACAGCATGGAGAACAGTCACGTCCTTCAAGCAAAAAGTCTCAAACCTATCAGAGCAGAAACAATCCAAGAGTCAAAATCGATACCTACAACAGCTACTGGCTTCATAGGCGGGGAAAAAAACCCCACAACAGAAATGGTACTCTTATGAAACACTCTCATTTTGCTGGTGTGAGAGTGCGCCGGGACAGTGGTTCAAGCTTGCAAAGCCAGGCTTGGCACCAAAAACCTAGATTCCAGGCCAGAACCCAGTGTAAAACAGACTGTGCTTTCCAGTAAAAGAGGAAAAATCAGTTTTAGAAGAATCAAAACTAACTTAAAACAAAAAGGACTAATGAGAAGAAAAAGTGACATAACACAACAGATAATGAAATCACAGTCAACTAGAAGCAACAGAATATAATACGATACAATGTAATATCAATAATTAGTTGTTGAGAGAAACTAAAAGAGCAGAGCAAAAATGCACGGCATAGCGGGGGAAAGAGCTAAGAGCACCTTATCAATACTGCAAGGGCTGTAAACCTCTAGCCTAAGGGACTCTATATATGTTTTTATAGCACGTTTGCATACAATTACATTAACCAAACAATTAAAGGAAAGCAATTTTTTGTTTTGTATAATGTTTTTCATTATTTTGCCACATCATCTCACATGCAAATCTTTCATTCTCTCCAGCACGGAAACCAGAGTCTGTAAGATCATTTAAGGATTAATACAGTAAGCAAAAACTCAAAGTTCTTTCTGTCATCTAAACAATGCAATTTACATTTTTTGTGAGTCATATGTAGCTTGAAAAATACTACTAGTCAGTGATTGACTCTGCTAATGCAGGATTTCGAAATTAACTTGGGAAGAAATCTTTGAGTACGTCACGTAAACTTTAATTCCAGGGGAATACGAGGAGACGTAAAGTTGTTCTAACGTAACAAGTCCCACTTCTCAATGGTCCTAGCTGGATTCATGGCCATGCGGAAGTCTCCTTTACGGAAACCTGAGAACCAAATAGGAGATCCAAATTTGGAAGTTTATCAGGGATTTCACACGCTAAATTGAGATCTCCGAACAGCATATATTTTGGTGGGGACACTTGCAAATCCTTGTCGAAACCTTCTTTTCCTGGCGGTATGAGAACAACAAAGCTGTGTACTGCAGGCTCAGACTCCGACTGCATGTTAAGAGAGTTAAAAGGCAAGCCCTCAGCTTTAGTCAGCACACAGCCCAGCATGACTAGTAATCTAATCATGGAAGAACAAGCAACCATCACACACTGGCTTTAAATTGTTTTCCACTTGTATTTGTAAGCTTTGGAGTCTATGGAGGTACTACTTGCTAACAGTCAATAGACATTCAGTTGATAATATCCTTTTACGTCACGCTGCTCAGTACGAGCTCTCGTGCCATGAGTGATTCTAATCTGAGAGGCAGAAGGAGGAAAACACTAGCAGAAAAACTGAGAACCAGAATTGTCCTTCCTGCAAGGTGAACAGTAAAGCTTCTTGGTGTTTTATGTTTCTCAGTAATGGGATTGGTGGGAGTGCATACTTTGAACAGCTTCACCCTCTTCAAAAAACTCTTCCTCTGAAAGGTCACTGGAGGGAAATCTATTTTTTGCTTGTGCTGGATCCAAACAGTTACACAGAGCGATAATCTCAGCACTATCACCGAATTGTGATGCCTCCTATCACAAACCTTGGGGAAACTTTTTATGTAGATCCTCAGCAAATGCTGACACGCTTAGCAGATGAACATCAATACAATGATGAAATAAAACAGATCCAGGACAAACCCCTATGCAAAACTGGGATGACAGCACATCTCCTTGTTTATGTAATGCATTGTTGATTCTGTAGGAGTTGCAAGAAATATTTAAATGCCATGCCACCCACTATCAAGAAGCCAGTTTTGTGAAGTCTGAGTATTTTGAACCACAATTCTGTTATTATACACTATCCACCACAGTACTAATTATTACCGTTCTTTCATCCGTGTTTTTTTGATACAGGACTACAAAACAGCACTTTTTGACAAATTGCTACTTACTTTTTCCACACATTGATAAGCATACAAAGGCTTTGAAGGATCAACGCCAGTGTCTCTTGGTTGCACACAGGGATTGCACGAGTTTAATCAGCTACTCCTACCAGCATAAAGAACAAATCCTGGCATACAGTATTATGTAGGTATATGACATCATAAGGTCTACAAACCAGATGATCTTCAAGGAAAAACAGATTGATTTTATTTGTAATCATTTCAAAGATGCATATTTTCGATGGCAGAGAGTCCACTCACTGATACTGAAATCAGCCTGCTTTGTTCATAAGATGGTCCTAAATACGATTGTGTGCAAAAGTTAAAATCTCATGAATTCCTACGTCATCTAGAGCACCTGACCTCTAAGAAGACACAGCGTTCCCCATTTCCCTCCTGGCTACTTCCCTTTCTCTCACATTTTTTATAATTTTCTGCTCTTGGGTCTTTAACGCTAGAGTCCGCTGCCTCTCAGACCAGAGACAATCTGAGAGGAATGTGTTTCAACTATTCATAACAAGGATTTTCATATATTAAACTATTAAGTGAACACATACTTCTAAAGCAAAAAAGAGAGCTATCCTATCATTATTCAGGCAAAAAGGTCTGTAGTCTTAAATGCACACTTTAATACTTTATGCATATGTGCTTTCATTTAAAGAGTAACTATAGAAGAATTACAGGTGTTCTTTGAGGAGCATGAAGTATGTCTCTGTGTGAAAGCATGGATAATGAAACCAAAAATACTTCCCATCTTCCCCCAGAACTGCTTTACATCTAAATTTACAAATGTACAACCAGTACTAAGAAAAATGTCTAACAAGATTTCTTAAAATTAACTACCAGATGAGGTAACCATTTAACCTTGTTCTCTACACTGGAATATTCGTCTCATACCACAAGTATTACAAGAATGAAACACAATGGCAATGTCTTTCTTGTGCGCATTACTTTTTATGAATTGAACGCCTGCTGCCAAATTCATTTCCGGCCTTGAGATGATGAGATACCTGCATATGCCTACATTAAAAGCGTACGGATAAGTGCTTAAAAAAGACCCAAACAATTAAATTCCTTTCTGCTGTTGACTTGCAAATCTTAGAGAATCAAGTATTTTTTTAGAGATTTATTAATGAGTGGTCTTCTCATTCAGAGTCTTCCTCTAGAACTAAAATCTTCCACAACATCATGTGTTGCCTTTGTAATGAAAGAATGCTGCAATCAAAACCAGCAAATGTAATGCTATTATAAACCATAAGACACTATTATTGACGCATAAAACTATCTACAGGCACATCACAGAAACCTTCCCTCATCAGTAATAATCATAGATTGCTCTTTACTTTTCCTTCTGAGGCAAACTCCACATTGTACATGAAGTTGTATTTTGTCATGAATGTCATTAACTAAAGAAATGTTAAGTTTGCTGCTATTCTTTTCCTCTCAAATGCAATTGCTTTAATTTGCAACCAGAAGATGTTCTTCAAAACTGGTGTTGCCTGATACGCTTACCAGTCCCTATATACGTGAAATTATTTGGCTTGGAAGACCTCTTCTTTAGGCACAACATGCTACTATAGCGGACAAGAAACAAGGCTGAAGTCTGCTGACATAAATTTGAAAAGCTCCTGGCTTACAGAATGAGTAATTATGACGAGAAGAGAAGTCTAGAGGAGGTCGAAACAGTGACACTTTCTCAGAAATATGCTGTAATTCTTGTATTTACTGTCTTTATCAGTTCCTGCAGTACTTTAAAACCAGCAGGTACTGAAAATGAAGCGCCACGGCTTTAACTGGTGTAGAGAAATGACAGCAATGCAGATGGCAGTACATCCATTTACGCATTCACTCCTAGGGTGTGGGAGGGAAACTTAGGCTTCCCTCCTCTGAAAGCTTCTCTTACTGAAGCATTGGTCCCAAAGATCCTGTGATAGAAGACAGTTCTACCTTCTAGAAAAGTTTTCAGGGGGCAAACCTGTGATGGTATCTTTATACGGTTACCTGTTGAGCGCTCTCACTGTGGGAACCTAAGCATCTATGACAAAAATCTAGGGAAAGTAAGTTACACCACACTCCATTTCAGACTGATAGCTAAGGAATCGCAGTGGTGATTGGTTCCACACAACTCTTCCTAGCCTTGGTAAGGTGCATGAGGGTCGTTAGGGTATCACTTCTGCTATCACTTCTGCCATAAATACTCCTAATTCATATGCCTATAAGCACGCCAGAGACTACTTAATTTTGGTAAGCGGGATGCACTGCTTCAATTGTAGCCAACACTGAACACATACACTCATTCGAAGAAATAGGTACGCATATGTACAGGCAATATTCTAGATATATAAACCATATGTGATCTCACAGTACATACACACACATAGTAAAATCACACTCACATGCAAGGATAAATCTATTCTAAACACTCCAGAACGGAAACATTATAAACACGTTAAAATTTGCTGAGTATTGCAATGTACACAAACAAATTCTCACATAGATATTACACAGGTTATTTTTTACATTACTATCACATCTAGAAATATGCATTTCCTTAATCTTCTAAAGATACTTTTCAACTGGCAGGTATATTAAGGCTTACAGAGTTTTTCCTCTTCCGTAACCTCAAGAGATACAGTCTCTGCTTACAGTGGTGTTCTACCTAAGATGTAATTACATGAATTAAGAAAATCAATACATCGGTTTTCCTCATAAATTATTTTGAGCTGTAAAAGAGTTTAATCTACCACCTTTTCTACAATATATGGAAACGCTGTCAAAGATNTCTTCCGTAACCTCAAGAGATACAGTCTCTGCTTACAGTGGTGTTCTACCTAAGATGTAATTACATGAATTAAGAAAATCAATACATTGGTTTTCCTCATAAATTATTTTGAGCTGTAAAAGAGTTTAATCTACCACCTTTTCTACAATATATGGAAACACTGTCAAAGATACTTCTTATTTATTTGTCACAGTAATTATTGCGCTCTGCCTGATAAAGTACCCTCCTTTGCCATTTAAGCAATCACTTTACTTTGTAAGGACTATGAGAAAACATGAATATTCCAACTCCTGCGAATATAGCTCAGCAATCTGTCAAATTAAATCACGTATCAAAACCAGAGCTATCCTTCTTGCATATTTCATCAAATTAAACCCCTTAGTATTTCATATTTAAATAGGGGAGGGATAGTTGTGAGGCACAATAGCCCTGAACTATTCTGCATGGAAGAAGATTCTGTCCTCTCTAGAAGCAACATTCCAATAATCTCATTTGCTTTCTCTTTTATTTCCTCCTCTCTCCTTTCTCTACTCAAATCTGCTTGGAGAACCTTTCACAAGTCAAGACTCCCCCTATATTTACTGCAAGGATACTCAGTCTCCCTTCCTGCCAGCTGCTATTCAAAACACACATGTACAAAAGAATACTTTTCCATATTCGATACAGATTTGTCCATTATACTCACTGCTAGTGTGTCTTAGCATCTTCCAGTATTGCTTTATTTCATATGAATAACACCTCTTGTATTACAGCTTGAGAAGTTCAATCATTTAAGGCGTGAGAGGTGGACTGACTTCAGTCACAACCTAGAAAACCCATTATCTGAACAAGACAAGACAGCTACCAGAAACAAGTGAAGGAGCCTATTTTTTCCAGACACTTTAAATAGCTCTGACTTAGAACAATACAATCCTCCCTCCATGCCGACTTGCTGGCACAACTGAGATCAATGAGTAACCCATCCTTTGTTGCTCCCTGGGATCTCAACCATTTAAACACCAGCTGAGTAAGAAATAGCTGAAAAATAAGAACGGCCTCCTTAGCAGGTGGGGGGAAAAACACATTCCTGTGACTACTCATCTTGCCTAATATAGTAAGTTCCTAAAAATAAAATTATTTCTTATTTCCCAGCATTCCATTTTTCATTGTTCACTGAACTCAGTTTGCGCAATGAAACCAGAAATATCAGCTTCCTTTTCTCCGTCTTCAATGTTAGTAAAATGTCAGTGGGTTTGGATTTCTTGTATTAAAGGAGAAAGATTATGGTTTAGGGTTTTTGCCATTTTTGTTTTTACAGTTTTGGTGCAGCTCTCTGAACAGAACACCATGAAATATTACCTAACACTAATAAGTTTTGAAAATATTTTTTTCTTTCTTTCTAATACCAAGGTCTAAATACTGATCTATCCTAGTAAATTGTGCTCCTCTTCATAATTCAGGATAGAAGAGCTCACGAATCTCAGAGGAGAGAAATAAATTTTGATCACAATGGAGTGTAACTTTGACTGATGCAGATACAGGCAGTCCCTGTATTTGCTCACAGTGGGTTTGATGCTAATTAAGGAGGAATAAATTCTCACAGCTTTACACACTGCAAAGTCACGTCTAGATCAGAGGATTACACAACCACTTCCCTTTACTAGATTTTAAACTGCTCTTGACTTGCTTTCCACAGCTCAAAATGAATGTATGAAACAGCACAATGGGTTAAGTAGTCACGAGCAAGCCATGTCAGACCGATCGACTGCCAACCAAATAAAGAAGCAGCTACACAGATGATGCTCCCAAACGGAAGCCAAATTCCCACCTAGTACCCACCTTTTACTCCACTGAAGAACAAAATTGACACAAATCACTGAAGTATTTACCATGAGTGGACTTGACTAAAGCGAGTTTTGTTATAATGCACATTGCATTGGAGGTAAATTTCAGTAATTATTGTTATCACTCCCCCAAATCAAAGAGCTTTAAATGTTTTTGGGTACCAATGACTTAGTATCATCCCCATCCTCAGGCTTATAATATTGAAAAAAATGGATGTGCTTTTGATTTCAGAAGCAAAAGGACACCACATTTATATTTATTTTTTGTTATGAAAATATAACTCAATGTTCACAATACTCTTGCATCTGTCTTCAGGTAACAAAACAGAAATATGTTGAATTACACAAATTTTTGGCATCAAACAAATCCTGCTGAAGTCAACTTAGGCTGAAGGTAAACTGTACTTGTAAAAATAACAAAAACTCAATTTTAGATGCCTAAATACAGGTCTAATAATTTACTTTAGACACTTCCCCCCCCCCCATGATACACTACAAAGCAAGAGATAACATGGCTTTATAATGTAACAATTCTGTAATTCTCCAAGCAAAGAAATTCAGTGTTGAAAGGCAGTAATACTGTACCTTGATTTCTTCTATTTCATCTGGCACTATCTTGTATGCAGATATAGTCCCACCCAACCTGAAATCAAGAGAAGAAAAATATTCTCTGAAATCAGAAGAAAAATGTTCTCAAAACTAGTAGCACAAAACACCGTGTCTTAATGGTGTCGTGATTTGTTCCAAACCACAAACATTCCTCCTGCCTATTTAGAGGTAAAACCCACCAAGCCCCAAAAGAATAGCAAACCCCCCCCCCTTCCTTTCTTATCCAAAGAAAAATCTTCATGTGATTAACATAGAGATAAGGGGTCCTTCAGTAGCCTGAAAGATAAGAATTAGGTCAACCAAGCAAAATTGCCATCACCAGGATGTTATTCTTTGTATTAAAGGCCATCAGTCATCATATTCTACGATTTCTTGTCTGTTGTCCAAGTCATATGGGCAAGTTTAAATATTTGAAGCCTGATGTGCTTTGTGCTCAGTATTTCACTAAGCTGCTATACAGTCTTAAACGCATCCAAATGCAAATCTAGAAATTGAAATTTTTTAATTAGACCTGCATGTACAGACCTCACAAATTCACAGAGACTCTATGGCTTCCACGGTTGAAAAGCCTCTAGAGTTCATGACTGGTAAGAAAAAGTGGGTGATGTGCAATAGTTGGCGCTGATGTAGAAAAATACGGGGGTTTGTTCCACATTTAACTTACCGAACTTGCTTGTCTACATCCTGCAATAGTTTATGGTAGAGAATAGTTCACATACTGAAGATGCATACACGAATAGCATGCACTATAAAAGGTGGTAAATACCAGATTTTCACCAGAGCCATGCAGACATGGCTTCTTTTATTTCACGAAGCAGTATCATTGATAGTGACAATTCAGACCTAAAAATATAACTGCACTAATGACCTCCCTGCTGGCTCTGCACAGCAACACCAGGCATTTTTGTGTCTACAGAAATGGAAATCACATCAGAAACTATTTATTGTAAAGCAGTAGACAGCTATCAAACATGTATTTGGAATTTTTCCTTCCAATTGTCAGCATTTCTACACAGATCTATTTGCTTATATTCAATCTTGAAATTATTACATATATTGTTTACTCAACCTAAAAAGGGGAGAAGAAGAGTAACACAGAAAATACAATAAGATTTTCCCCGTAAGTCCTGCCTTTCCATATCTCCACAAGTCATTCACTCTCAGAAATGAATGGTTTGAAGGCTTTAGACAGAAGAGGAAGTCTGCATAGCAAAAGTCAAGTCTGAAGTCCATCACGGTTCCAAGTAACAACAACTGTGATTTCCAACATAGGGACAGGGTCCAGACATTACAGCATTCAAATTCCATGAAGAGTTAGAGGGTAGCAATTGCTCTCTCCTATTTCCTCTGCAACTTCCATTGCTGCTAATCATCAATTCAGCTGAAAGTCGGAGAGAACTGAAACTCTTTTTTGCCAGTGCAAATACAAACACGAGCTTTTATTCTTCACTACATCTGACCTTTGTTCAAATGGTCTTTCCAGGGATAGCTACAAGAAATTGGTTTTAACCTCATGACGAAGGATTGCTTCGCCATATCGTGACAAGAAATGGCTCACATCAGGGCGTGTTATCATTGCACATGACCAGTCCTATTGCTACTGGAACGAGGTCCGTAAGAAAGCATTTTTTATTTACTTTTTTCAGATCCATTCCTGTCTGCACTCTGGAGTACCCAAAAAATAACTTTCTTGACTTGCCATCCTCCAGCAGAAGGCGGGACAGACCCTCTGCTGCAAGCACTCCACTAGCAGGGAATTCCACCTGGCAGATTTCTTTATTGGCCACCCTCAGCACAACTATTGAGCGCTTTCTTGGAATACATAAAAAAAGCCCAACTAAAAATCACAAACATTAACTCAGTAAACTCATCCGGCTTGCTTAAACCATTAATTAGCACCATTTTCTGCAAATACTTCTGCAAGGTTTTGTGAGAAGATGCCCTCGTTTGAGCCCTTCAACCGTGACACAGGAGTTCAACATACTCGGAATCTGCCACACTGCAGTCCAAACGGTAGCACATTTTAAAGTAAAATGTTGGTTACCACAACCCCACATTTTTGAAAGCAAAAGGAATATTGAAAGTTATGTTACTGCTTAAATAAACAATCTCTCATCTATAGCTCCAGCTCACCATATCAATCTTAATACATTTTCAATCCTGCACTGACATCTTGAGCTTGAAAATCCAGACTACATACATCAATAATAACAAACTTGAAACTGGAAGAGAACCAGAGACACATAAATATACAATCCTATAAATGCTTCGGAGCCGAAATGAAGTTTTTGAGAAAGTCTATACTTTCTTCCTTTCAGAACATTAGATTTCACTCCATCTTATAACTCCTGGAAGAGAAATCTACCACAGCAGGTTGCGAGTCAAATCTGGTACTATAGAGGACGTAATAAAGGCATTTGACTTTGTGTACAAAGTTTGGTTGTGAGTTTCACAGAAGGCATCACACTCCGGGAGGATCCAGTTAACACAGCCTGAACTCTTCTGCTGGTCACAAGTATGACATATGTGAGGAGCAAAATTTTTATTTTTACTCTATAATAATGTGTCCATGAGAAAAAAGGATTTAAGCCGTCTATTTGGCAGTGTGAGTAATGAACAATAACATATAGATGAAATTTAAAAACAATCTGCTTTTTTTCTGGCAAAATGTCCTGATTAGCTTTAATGTCACACACAAAATATTATGCCATACAATTCACTCGCCAAAAGAACTCAAGAGGCAGAACCAGTTGTGAAACATGCTGCATATTTTTCACCCAAAAATCATAGATCTGGGTTCATTTCAACCTCACGGTAAATACTCCGAAAAGAAATTTGAAAGCACTTAGTTTGGTGTTACCAAATCTCTATCACAGATCTCCCACAGTCAGGTAAGTCCATTGCATAAGCGACTACACAACGTCACCCCGCCCCCTCGTCCCCCCAAAAGTCACTGAGAAAACCAAAAACATTGTGATGAATGCTAAGAAAGAACAGCAAAATCAAGGCAATCTGAAAATCAACTCATTAATTGGTATGTTCAACTGAAGGAAAACTTCATATTTCGAGTATTTCTCTGAATTACATGTAAGTGTGACTATCAATTGTGACCTGTCTGGAAGTTTGCTTGTTATTTTGCAAATCCTTGATTTGATCACTGACATCTGAAAGGAGACCAGACAATTACACACAGGAGATATCAGCTACACGATGATACACAGTCCATGACAGAGGACTTGCACGTGGCATATGTTTTTTTTCATTTTCTTGGGAGCAACTTCTCTCTGCCGGTTGGTTTCGTTAGAACATTTTACACTAATATTTTTGATCACAGTGTTTCAAGAAGCAATTACACTGTGATCAGAAAAGCAAAGGACCAGCTAGCATGAGTACACATTAACTGCTGGGGGCTTTGTACACCAGAATACAATGCAGCAAAGAACATGTTAGAAGGGCCAGAATTAAGCTCACCAGGGACCCGCTTTTTGTACAGATTCACTCTCCATCTTCCACACATTTCAATTTTATTACAGATTTTATTACATTTTTCTCCAGTTGAACAAGACAACAGCCAGCATCCTACACTATACGTGGCATTTTCTCTCAGAACAAACACACAACCAACCAACACCAAAGCTAAATATACAGCCAGCTACTTCCAGTAAGCTGAAAGGACAGTCACAAACTTCATCTATAGAGAATGCGCAAAGTCTTTCTCTCCCAAACTGCAGTGTTTTCACACTACAGCAAGCCACATTATTTAATAGTGAAATTATTTTAAATACTAGTTAGCTTTAATTTTTAGCATGTGTATATGTAACAGATAATCTCTGAAAGGTCCCACAGTTCATATCCAATTTTGACAGACATCAGCCTCATCGGGACTGTATCATACCCTGCATGTAATACAGACACCTCCGTCCTCTAACCTGTTTGCCGAAGAGAAGTGAAATGATTCCTAGATGTAGAAATCAGAGCTGACACAACAAAAACCAAGAGCCACACCTTATATTGGGCCGACCTGGTGAAGGTCTTTGAGGAAACACTCAGAAAAGATACAACAGGAAGCCCATAAAAATAATTAGAAAATAAGAAATCTCATATAACCATTTGCACAGGAGTTTGTGAAAGAACAGAACCTTTGTGGCTTTTTCGGGGAAACTATTTTCGGAAAAAAGTGCATCTCAGGTTTACACATAATGCATAGACTGGCTACGCAGGAAGTTCGCAAAAAGTATTCAGGAGAATGTTGAATGTGAGGTTTCTATAGCAACCTAAGAAATTAGCAAAATACAGGAAATAAACTGACGTGAGGCCAATACAGTTGTATTGGAACAGATGGAAGCTTTACTATTTCACAAATGAAAGCAGAATGTCACCGAAGAGGGAAAACCTGAACTTCATCCAAGCTAAGGAAAGTTAAAAACCAGGAGGAGCCGTGCTCAAATGGAGGCAAGAAACAACGAACCACTGCCCAAATGGGAAGAGAACTCGAGAAGACAAAACTTAAAGAAAAATAAATGGCAACTCTGTCAACGAGAAACTATCCATTATTTTAATAAGTTATCCTTTTATGACCTGTTTGCTCTATGTTTCAATACTCTATCTAAAACAGAAACTGAATTTCTCATTTTTAAAACATTTATTCTGGACCTAAGGTTAAAATCTTCACCGTATTATTTTCCATACAGTTGTGAGTTGGACTTCTGCCTGGTTTTCCCCTGTGCCCCTGTATACTTGTATGTGCTGATGGAGTCACTGGATTATTACTGCATGGCCACATCACGTGCAAGGCACTTGTGCACTTGGACTGAACCAACACTGGTCGGCTTTTATAATATGAATCCTGACCAAAGATATGAACGCAGCCCTTACATACAGTTCCACATTCGGTGACTGCCCTAAGAAGCTAAGCTATTGATTCATCCGGTAACTTCATAAATGAGTCACACGGAATGCAATGAAGTCAGTTTTCTAAAAATAGCTTGTAGCCAGCTTGGCTGCTGTCATCTGCTGAAGTTCTCCAATGCCACTTTAATTAACATTAATCTTTCTTCAGCTAGATCGCTCTGTCTAAATGACATCAAGTTGTCACTAAACCTCCCAGTGAAACTCTGCTTCATCTTTAAATGAAAGCAAAAGTCAAAACCCTCTGCTCAATTGTTTTTTTTCCAGACCCATCTCACAAATATATTTCCAATTTACCATCAGGATATTCTACCTTCTGGCTGATTCATAAACCAAGGAGAACATTCAAGACAGACCATGCTTGTGAGCACATCAAATCACTAGGAGCCACACTAGCTATTGCTAACTCTAAGGTCATGTTCAGTTCACCACAGGCTCCTGAATGAAGACATGTTACGCTACTACTCCTGCCAGAGCAAACTGGCCAAGACAGCATTTTTAGCTTCCCCAACTGGGCTACCTTAATGTGGCCCAATAGACATCAGCAAACCATCTTGCCTCGGATTCGCACATGCAGCTAAAACTTCACAGAGTATTTGGGGCTTGGACTAGACGATCTCTAGAGGTCCCTTCCAACCCCTACCATTCTATGATTCCAGCGAAAGAAGCAGCAGGACAGCATTTCAAAGTAACTTTGTTCTCCTCTACCTGTAAGAGCGTGCATTAAAAGCAGACACAAAGCTACTTTAATTGATACTAGTTCCTACTGACCTTTGAGAAATCGTTAAAGCACCCTGAAGGGAGGTAGTAAGAAGGCATGCTATTTTGGGCTCCCTTCCTACACAAAACACTGGCAGCTAGAGCAAGCTGGGCTCCAGCTCCTGCTGCTGGCTGCTCGCCAGCAACGAATTGGGCAAAACAGCTTGCAAAGTGCTTCGTGAAGCCAGTTTTGGCAGTTTAACTTACTCTAAGGTGTAGAATTACGTGACGAAGATCCAGGCCATGGTTCTTCTGTTTTGCTTCTTTTTTTAGTTTTTAATGGATCCAATAATTAGGTCCTTGAAAACTTACTTTTTCCTCCCCGCCTAATCTCAGGCTAGCTTCGCCATGCTGTAGTCAAAAACCTCACAGAATTAAAATGACTGCAGCCATGCCCTCTGTCAGTTCATGTCTCTCATGACCAACAGCTCTGGATTTCAGACGTCAAAATTACAGGATTCTCCCTCAGCCTCACCACGTCCCAAAGATCCACTGCACGCACACACAAAATGAAGAAAGGGGGGAGGAAGAAAATAAAATTAATCCAATGTTTTAAAATTTGTATTCCCTACCTTATGACTGTTTTAACAGTAACGAAAGTATGAAATACATTTTTCACTGCTTTCTGGCTTTGTTTTCTAAACAGAAAAAAACAAACTAAATAAAATCATCATTTTTAAGGAGGAAAAAAAGGCCATTTTTCCCTTTCACCCTTCAAAGCTTTTTTCTGTTTTACTTTACTACAGGAAAAGCAAGAATAAATTAGAAGAGGCCAATTTTTCAGGCACTGTTGGTAGGAAAATACTGTCGCCTCAGCAATCTGTTGTTGGGAAAGAAGACAGCAAGGATCTTTCTCCTCAACGAACGTCAGAAACCAGGGATGAGGTCGTATGTACGTCATTCGGCTACCACATGACCAGGAGCCACTCTCTCCTTTTAGCACAATGATTTTATTTTTGGTGGGGGAGCAGAAATTCGAACCGTTATGACATAAAGTATATGAACTCAAAAGACATCTCTATATAGTTATCAAGACCCACAACGGTTCAGGGCTTAGTGTAGTTTTCTAGGGGCTATCTTCAACTCAGTGCATGGGGCACACCTACACAGGGGAGTTCGGGGTATTATTGCTGCCAGCCAAAATCTGTACACTCTCTTCTCTTGAAAATGTTCATCAGTTCACTTCCTGCCTAATAAAGACAGAGCAGGGAAGGCAACAGCATCAAGAGATTTTGGGCTTGCAGGCACTGGCGCCCAAAAGAAACAAAATGAATGGGCACTTACAATACATGGACTTTTCAGCGGTGCAATTTTGTTATTTTTTTACTCTCAGCATGAAGAGAGCTGCCTTCTAGGGAAAAGTAGGAGGAATGCTGAACTTCCATTAGAAGCAAAAACTCTTTAAGTTTTGATTTTCACTAAACATATTCATTAATGATTGCTCAAGAGTCGTATCATCAATAGTTGTGTGCTTCACAGCAAGGGTATGAAGCATGCAGATGGTAACATTGTAAGCTCTTTGAATACAATGAAAAGAAATATAAACAACATGGATATTTATAATTTCAAAACTTTTTTAGGACTTCAGCATTTAACTGTGTCAGGCAATGCAGCACGCAGAACACCGCACCAAATATTTCATGGTTTCGAATAGCCTAGTTCCACTAGATTATAACAAAAGAGAGATGCTGCGTCTGAAATGAGCTAAGAATAAAATACTGAAGACCAATTCTGCAGTCAGAATTTTCATTGCAGGTTCAAAATTTTATTTTTGATTAAAACTGGCGTTTAACGTCTTAATGCTAGCTGCATCTGGAAACAGTCTTGCCATGCGGACCATCAGCAAAAAGCCCACTTGTGTGCAGGATACATGCGTGGTTATAGTGCAGCAGAATGATTGTACTATGCTCCATCTGATTGGTAATCTAACTATGGAAATCATCCATTAAATCAAACAGACAGAAATGTCTACTAGATTTAAGTAAAAATGTGTTCAGCGACTTTGAAAGTTCCCACCGGGGCATCAGATGCTTGACCAGCCAGCTCATTAAACAACACGCGCAAGATCTGAAATTTCCTGAGAGAAAAAAATATGCAGAAGTAGACAAAAATCATTATCATGAAAACAGTCAAATTCTCACCATTTAGACAAAGAAATCTATATTTAATATCCACGTAGGGATTTAGCTGGCGACTGAGGACTTTAGAACACTGTATGAAGAGAAGTATTTATAGTAAGGGCCAAGACAATAATAAAGGTTGATCTTACTTTGTCCTATAGGAAATACTGTGGTAGGGCAAAGGATGTATTTGCATTTTTTCCAGCAAGTACATGCCTAGGAGAGATACAGAGCATTTGCATATATATTGCTAGCAATTGCCTGTCACAAAATCCTCACCTACCTCAACTGAAAGCAAATTTTTTGGGTGCCTGAGAGCGACCTTTTGCCTATCTTGGAAGGCACTGTAAATTAGAGGATTTAGGCAATATGATAAAGATTGCAATGACCTGCCTGGAAAGGAGATTGCACTGGTAAATTACCATAACAGTTTGTAGAAACCTATAGAGCAGGGTAATGCTATTTTTGCTGATACTCCTGTCATTTCAGTTGAGCTCTACTTGCTTCTACCCAAATGTAAAAGAGACCATCTGAATCAAACGTTAAGAAAAAGAAGATTCCTCCTGGGAGAATAAGTTGACCCACAACTAGTAGAAACAGTAAGGCTTGTTTTCTTGAAAATTAACACCGGCCAACTCCCCCCCCCAGACTTTTAATAGCCAATAAAAAATAAATTTAAAACTACGGTCCTCCACTAGGAACCCGTCAGGTTTTTACGACGTGTATGCTTCTCGCACCTCACTACAATACCATCATTTTCTTCCCAATAACTGTAGTGGGTATTTTCCCTTCCATTATTCAGACGCTCAAGCATGTGCATGTGCTTGACATATGCTTGTGAAGCGTGCTTAGACACACAAAGTCCACATGCATGCTTATGCCAAGGCTAATAAACATTAAGCGTTTATTTTAAAAAGAGGGAAAGAAGTTTGGCTGAGATATGTAAAAGCAGAAAATGAAACAATGGAAACACACGGATCGCTGATGCTGGAGAAGCAAGCTGGAATGTACTGCAGACTGCAGGTTGAAAAGAGCAACCGGAGTACTTTCTATGATCAGGCAAAAAAGGCATCCAGAAAATCTCTTCATTCCAAAAAATACCAATATGCACTAAAGGTGAGAGCAGGATGACTCAAACTTCGGAAGAATAAAATGTGAAGAATGTATGGAAATGGTCTGATCATTCCAGATTCTAGATCAAACTGGTTCTCTACAATTCAAATCACACGACTTATGGAAGACTGTCAAAGCTTTTAAATAACTTGTTATAAAAATAAAAAAAATCTTACAATTCTGAAATGAAAAGAATGTCTCAGAAACAAGCAGTATCCAGAAGGGCTATCACACCAGTTCACAGAATAATTCACTTTCCCAAAGCTCTAATGTGTCATTTCTCTCCACCACATTCCAGAGAGATACAAAGTATGAATACAACCATGTATATGATTAACGCCAGTCTTGTTACGTCTAACCATGGGATCGAGTGAACCCTCAGGAAATTTGCACCAAGCTGAGAGGTGGGGTTGACACAAGTGAGGGATGGAATGCCATCCAGAGCGACCTGGATAAGCTTGAGAAGTGGGCCCACGTAAACTTCATGAGGTCCAACAAGGCCAAGTGCAAGGCACTGCATTTGGGCCAGGGCAACCCCCAGTATCAATTCAGGTTGAGGGATGACAGGATTGAGAGCAGCCCGGTGAAGAAGGACTTGGGGTACTGGTGGATGAAAAGCTGGACGTGAGCCAGCAATGTGCACTTGCAGCCCAGAAGGCCAACTGGGCTGCATCAAAAGAAGCGGGGCCAGCAGGTCGAGGGAGGCGATTCTGCCCCTCTGCTCTGCTCTCGTGAGAGCCCTCCTGGAGTGCTGCATCTGGCTCTGGAGCCCTCAGTGCAGGAAAGACATAGACCTGTTGGAGCAGGTCCAGAGGAGGCCACAAAAATGATCAGAGGGCTGGAGCACCTCTCCTTCGAAGAAAGGCTGAGAAAGTCGGGGTCGTTCAGCCTGGAGAAGAGAAGGCTCNGACCTGTTGGAGCAGGTCCAGAGGAGGCCACAAAAATGATCAGAGGGCTGGAGCACCTCTCCTTCGAAGAAAGGCTGAGAAAGTCGGGGTCGTTCAGCCTGGAGAAGAGAAGGCTCCAGGGAGACCTTATTGTGCCCTTTCAGTACTTAAAGGGGGCCTACAGAAAGATTGGGACAAGCTTTTTAGTAGAGCCGGCTGTGATAGGACAAGGGGTAATGGTTTTAAACTA